>CM076596.1:929298-1529298 GCA_038430175.1 Ficus hirta | reverse complement strand
TTTTACATGACAATAACGTAATGGTCATATCATTGTCATTTTTTTTTTTTGTACTTTGCTTGTTTTTTTTGTACTTTGCTTGTCCAACTAATAAAAAAAAAAGTGCTCATGTTTTGATGTGATTTTAACTAACATGCAAAAACGTTCACGGTGAATAACATGATTATCATTTTTTTTTTTTTGAACTTTGCTTGTCCCGCTAATATTTTTTTTAAAAAAAGTGTTTTTTGTACATTAACAATCTATATGAGGTCCCATCAATGTATTTTAATGTTAATGCAAGGGTAAACCAAAACTAATTAAACATAACTAATCTATTCAAAAGGGTGTAAAGAAATTAAAAAGATAACAAAGAGAGATCAGTCGTTAAATCATATAGTGCACACACTAGTCTAGCACTATGGAGTTTATATATGCCACATGTGCAAGTGCAATTTCACTTTTTTTTCCGATATCGATCAATATGATATAAATTTTTCATTATTGATCAACGTAACATAAATTTTAATTAATTTTAATTTAATTTTATATTATATTAAAATAGTATTAATTGTTTATGTCATGTTTTATTAAAAAAAAATTTATATTATATTGATGTAATGATCTCTAAATTTATATCACTAATACTTTTCCTAAAAATTAGGTAATGAAACTTAGTACGTAAGACAAGTAAAAATTGAACTATACATCTTAAGACAAAAATTTATATAAAGTTACAATTAAGTTTTATATGGGATTCATAATATATCTCACATAGTATATCTAAGTTGATAAACGTGAAATAATTAGCTTTAATTTTTTATTTTTTTTTTAATGACACCTCTATGGGAAAGAGTATCAATGATGCTTATCCATGGTTCACTTGTCGATTATCATATTGTGTATAGTGATTCTCCTCTGTCCAAGGTAGAAAAAGTAATAATTATCTTAGCGATCGCACATGTTTTTTCTGTATTTTGAAGGGAAAAAAAAAAAGATATTTATATTAATCTGATAGAATCCAGCAAAAACGTGATGGTTTTTTTTTTTTTTTAAATTTAAATATTGACGGTTAAAAAGTTAAAACTTTAAAACTTCATATTTGTTTGTAATGTACTATCTATTTTATCCGCCGGCAGTCATTATGTCCAAACTTTAACAGTTAATACCATAAAAAATAAATAAATAACTCAAGAAAATTTTTTTCCTTTGTAAGATTTTTACTTTTTACTACGCGGTCAAAGAAGAAGCCGGAAGGAATATTGATGTTCGTAGAGCACTGACCCCGACAATGACTTGGTGTACGAAGGAATATTTGAAGGAACAGATATCTAAATATCTTGATTAAAATCTTTCATATATAGTTTCAGATAAATATATTGACAGTCATCTAAATTATAAAAAATCTTTTATTTTAAATTTAGAAGATTATTTTTAAATGTATCTAGTTTATTAGTTATTTTCCTGAACTAACTTATATCATTTTGATTACTTAAATTCTTTTATAAATGATTAGTTTTTTTGGTGGAGAATTCTATTTCATTTGTAAAAGCTGTTATTGTATGATAGGTCAATGGATTATAATAACATATTTTAACAATAAATAGAAGCAGCCGAAGTCACTGGAATTTAACATAAGACACGTGGGGCAAAGTGATGGATCGGCTACTGTGGAGAAATTGAAGAGAATTTTGTGTCCGAATATGCGATCCTCAAATTCCATCAAAATTCGAGGGGCTCATTATTAAAAAATAATACTAAAAACAAAAATGTCGTAGGACATCTTAATTATGTTTTAAAAAACATCTTGGTTATATTTTTTTTATTTTTATTTTTTATAAATAAACACATCTTAGTTATCTTGAACTTTTCTTAATTGTGATCTATTTTACACCAGAACTATTTTTTAATTAATAAATTAATTTTATAATAAGTTTGATCCATAAATAATGTTAATGTTTCATGTTAAAAAGTTTACAATGCATAAAACTACTCGAATCATAAATAAGAACGTTGAAAAATTAAATCAATTGCTTAAATAATATATACCATATATCGATAGTATAAAATAAGAGGTTAAGGGAGCGTTTGAAACACTAATTGGAGTTGGAGTTTTGAAAATATTTTAATTAAAAATGAGTGAATGTTTGGAAATATTTGTTTGATTGAAAATGAACTTGCTAATTAAATACTGTAAAACTTAAAATGTGTTAAAAAATAACAATATGGATATTGTTTCATTCCTCTCATCATTTTATGTAATTTAAAAAAATCATCTTATTTCGACTTGAAATAAGAAAGTTATGAACTTTTAAAGTTTGAGTTTTTTGAAAATTTAAAAAAAAAATAGAGATTTTGTGAAGATAAATAGTGAAATTTGGTTACTTTTGGAGGGGGAAAAAAAAGAATAGTTACATAAAAAAAACGGGTTATTTACATAAATATTCAAATTAAAGACTATAATTTAAAAAATATCCATTTTTTTCTTTTATTTAGATGAATGTCTAAATTGATAATTATAAAGATCACATTACATTTTCATTACGAATTGAACATAAACAGATGAAGAATTGGTACAAAAATAAAAGAATAAATTTCTAAAAATGCCAAACTAATCTTTTATAAAAGGAAAAAAAACGACCATTTTTTTTATTATAAGAGAAAAAAGACCATAACAAATATTAGTTAATGGTCCATGAAAAATAATCATTATAATAAATAATTAATTATTAAGATAATTTCACAACGAGTATATAAAAAAATTAAATAGCTATTATAAAAAAATATTAAACACTTTAAAACCTAAACAAAACATCATAAATGAGATAGTAATTACCTAAAAAAAACCACATCATAATGATATAGTAAAACCATAAAGCAAAAAAAAAAAAAAAAACACACACACACACACACAACTTTTTAAAAAACGTTATAATGATATAGTTATTATCATAAAAAAAAAACAATTTCATATTACATTTAAATTTTAGAAACTAACTGTAAAAGCAAGACCAATAATAATAGAAAAAATAAATTATGATAATTTAACGTTACATTATCAGAAAAATGATGTTAAATCTAATAATGATGAATAAATAATTATGAATAATGATGAATAAACTGTAAAAGCAAGACCAATAATAAAGATTAAGATATAATAATGATGAATAAATAAGGAAAAAAATATGAATCATAATGAGAAAAAATGATGTTAAATATACTAAAAGTACAAAATAGATATTATAAATGGTTTTTTCTTTAAAGACGGACATTTACCTATATCATCAAAAAATTGGAATCCTTTAAAACGAAGTCCTAAAACTAGATTTTTTATATAATTATTTATTATAAAACTTCAACTAGAGTGCAATAAAGGACCTAAAAGTGTAGAAATGTACCAAACAAAACTAACACTAAATATATGATTTTAAGTGATAAGGTTTTTCTTTCATAAATTGAAAAATTCTTTAAAAAAAAAATGAGGTGGTCCAAGTTCCTATGCCCAAGTCTTTTAAGAGGGCCTCTGAGTTACCGTAGATCAGAAGAATATTTGGTTGATAAATAACTCACTTCAGACATTAAAGATCGTGAACAAATCATAATACACAGGTTCAAAAGTGGAACACAATAAATAAACAAATGACGTCAAAAAGTAAAGAATAATTGCATTGTATTATTATTCATCTTCGTTGCCCAACATCTCTATAATATGTCGAAGTCATGCATTTAATTGAAGTTTGGCGGTGGGTATACTTTGCGATTGCCATGATTTGTTTTGTGGGACTCCCTTCTCTCTTTGTTTTCTTGCGTAAGCTCATATATATATATATATATATATTTTTTTTTTTTGGTTGTATTTTAGGTAACTATCTAGTCATCCACTATTCACGTTGAAAAACTATATTATATATAAATATAATTGCAGATCTAAAGCCGCCGTATTGGGATTTTTAATTTAGTTTATTAGTAATCATTGAGTTCACATATTTGCCATAGTTACACCCTCTTACAAGTTAGGTTGTTTATGTGTACATGGAAGGTTTTTTAATTTGGCACTTTGTAAGTGATAATGAGTGATTTAATATTGTATACGCAAAATGATTTCAATTAATACGCAAATTTAATGATGCATTTGAATTATCCACTCCATTACAATATAATACAATGTTAATTTGGATGTGCATGTCTCGTACTTGACTATAACTTCATATGAATAGTAAACCCATTTGATTTTATTGTTTGCCGTTCTAAAAGTTTTTCCTCGTCAACATTTTTGTACTGCCTTTTTTTTTTCCCATAAAATAGTTTTTATTAAAAGGTAAAAATATGATTTAGTTGTTAGTAGTGTTAACAATAATTTTTTTTTATAATTGGATTTTTATGTTATTGAAAATAATTATTATTTAAATATAAACCATCCAACCATGAAACACATACATTTCATTTGAAATAAATATCAAATACAATACCGGATCCAAACGCACTATAGAGTTCGTAAACATCCTGGTGCTAATTTTTCTTATTAAAAAAAAAAAAAAAGAATTCCAAGAAGTAAGGCCAATGCATAATGGGCCAGTTGATGGTCTATATGCCTTTTGGGAACTCGGATGGCCGGAATAGGATAAGATCCAACGATCTATGTAAGTCGTAAACGTTGTTTTGCAGCCGATTACAAACGTATGTGATACGTACATTATACGGATTCAACTCGTATATATATATATATATATATATATTTCTCGGCTCATGTATTATACATATATGTAAATATGTAGAAATGATTACAGACTAGTAAAAAGAAATTTCATGCAAATATTTCTTAGGGAGCGATAAATTTTTTTTTTTTTTATGCACACAAGCAAGCACACACATTTTTTACGAGATGAATTGACTACAAAAATCTTTAAGAGAAGGAAGTAAGTGATCCCATAAATGAAACTTACTAAGTTAATTTGAATCATGATATACAAGACTAAAAAATCGTACAAAATTTGGCAATTTTAGGCTTATTATGAACAATTTGGGTTAATTAATAAATGTGAATGGTCCACATAATTAACTGTATGTGAAGTTTATAACCTAATTGACTACGATATAATACAAAAGTGATTCATCAAATACATATTAATAAAAATCTAAGCTTGGCTTGTTTTTTCTTGAAAGAGAAAATAAATTGATCAATAAAAGTATCGAACGAGAACGAGCCATGACCATATCAAGTAAGTTGTAATTGTTTTTAGGAATTTTTTTTTTCTTTAAATGGATTTAAATTAATTTTCCAATTTGAACGATTTAAATAAAATTCACCATCTATTATTTGAAATATAGGTTAATTTCCCATGTAAATTTGAACCCTAATTAGGTAATGAAAAAGATTTTAAAGGACAAGTTTGTTCTAAAACCGAACAAAGAAATGAATAACTCTTTGCTTATTGTCCTATTACTCTTTTAGCCAGCCTTGTGGAAGTCTCTAGGGTAAGAAATCATTTAAAAAAAAAAAAAAATCAAATCCCTAGCATTTTTAGCTAAAATCAAAAGACTTACGACGAAGAAAATAATCATCAATTCCATAAAGAAAACCTTACCTTTATAAGTTACGAATAATGTTCCTTCAGGTAGGGTTCCTCGTGCAACTCAACCATTTTGTTTTGTTTTGTGTTTTTTTGTTATGTTTTGTTTTGTTTTGTTTTGTTTTGTTTTTTTAAAATTCTTTTAATGGCTTTTTATTCAAACACTGTTTTTTCGAGTCCCAATCTTGATTTCAAGCCAAAAAAAAAAAACAAAAGAAAAAAAAATTTAGGTTGGTGTTTAGTTCCAGCTTCATTGATAGTCGGAATTTTTCTTAAAAAAAAAAAAAATATAGTCGGAATTGGGATTATGAATATCTAAACCGAAAAAAAAAAAAAAAAAAAAGGCCATGGTTGAAAACGAGCTTAAGATGCTGGTTATGGAGAAGTGTTTCAGCCACTTTTCACGCAATCAAGGGCCATAAAGTTGAAATTTAAATGTGGATGTCATCCGAGTTGAAATGACATGTCAAGTTGAAAACACCCCGTAACAAGCCATCACAATGGTCAAAGAGAAATGTGTAATCGGTCCCAAGATTTTAAATAAACATATCTTTTTGGAGAGAGAGAGGAAAAAAAAAAAAAAAAGTGTCATCAGTCCCAGTTTATGTTTATCTATTTATCTCTCAAACTCAGACACTTTTTTTTTTTTATAATTTAATTGTTTTATATTTTCCACCTTCACGCATTAATAATTATTTTGGATGACGATAGATTTATCCATTAAAGTGTTACGCAAGGCGACGACGGATCACAATTCTCTTCATATAAATTTATAAAATAAAAAATTAATTAAAGGGTAGTTTTTGTAGGAGGAAACACTTGCTGGTTAAGTATAAGATTAGCATAAAAGTACGATAACAACCAAATTAACGATCCAGACAGCAAGACACATTCACTATTTTGTAGAATTTTGTTTGGTCAGAATTTCTTAAAAAAAAAAAAAGAGCTAATTAAAAGAAGGATAAATTACTAATTTAGTCTTTAAACTTTTAATTATGTACAATTTTGATCTTTGATCTTTTTATTTTTTGTAGATGGAATACTCCTCAACTACTAAAATATTGCTATAATAGTCATTTCTGTTAATTTTTAGATGAATTATGTTAGTAATTTGATTAAAAAGTGGTGTTAATTACGGATTCCATAAAAAAATTAACGATAATGACAAATGTAATAATATTTTTAATAATTTATGATTATTTCAACTATTAAAAAAAATAGAGAATACCTTTAAATTATTAAAATATTATTATAATAGTCATTCATTAATTTTTAAATATAATATGTTAGTAATTTGGTCAAAAATTGATGCTAACTAATGGATTTCATCCAAAAATTAGCGTAAATGATTATTGTGGTAACCTTTTAATAGTTTAAAGGTATTCCAACTACGAAAATAAAAGTTTAAATATCAAAATTGTACAAAATTAAAAATTTAAGTATCAAACTAGTAATTTATCCTAAAAAGAAAAAAGAAAAAAGAAAAAAAAGAAAAGAAAAAGATAATTCTATATCATAAGCAGGGTGTGCACTCCGTCAACACAGGTCTTGTGCCACAAGGGTAACTCACTAAGTCAGCAGTCAAAGTCTTACACAGATTTTATCTATTTGTTATATATTAATTTGGGTAAATACGTGGTAGTCTTATTTATATATTTTATCGATATAACTTATTTTTAAACTGTAACGATATAATCGAACAATTGAGATATTATTTATGCGTGATAACTATGATGTTCTTTAACTCATAATATTAAGGGGGCGCTTTGGGCTCACAGTGTGAGGGGAGGGGGGGCTCTGGGCTCACGGTGCAGTGGGGGGGGGGGATTGGCTCATCGGCGGGGGTGGGGGGGGGGGGGGTCGGGGAGGATCGTCGGTGGACGAGGAGGGAATGTGTATTTTATTTTTAATTTATTTTTTTATATATTATTTTTAAAAATTTTAATTTATACTAATATGAGATAATATGTATTATAATTATTATATATAAGTAATATATCAATCGTTTGATTACATTTTAAAGATTTCAAAAGAAACTCTACTGATAAAATATATAAAAAAGGTTCATCCTTATTCTTACTCTATTAATTTACTTAATTTTCCCTTATCGATATATGAATGCATATCTAAAAATGCCAGGTAGATCCGCTTGAAATTGAAAAATACTTTTTTCCTCCAAAAAAAAAAAAAACACAACAAAACCCAAAATTAATTTTTAATAATTACATGGATTTCAGAATTAGAATCTATAGCCTTAAAAAAAAAAAAAATTAGTCGATAATCAGTTTTTCACTCCTCTCGCTCTCTCTCACTAAGAAGCTAGCTCCTCACTGTAAAGTTCTCTCAGCTCAGATCTGCACCTTTGCTTCTCTGAGATCTCTCTCTCTCTCTCTCTCACGGTAAACTGAATCTGTCTTTTCTTTCTTGTTTCGATTTCGTTTGGAATTTCTGGATTGAAATTTCATTTGATGTATCAATTTTGTGATGTGAAACTTGCTTAAAGATTCTTTCTTTAATTGTTTCTGTTCTGAGCTTTTTAATTGCGATAATATATTCCAAAAGCAAGATTAAACGATTATAATCGTATTTTCTTGGGTTCTTTTTCTTCTTTTTTTTTTTCCAATTTTTTTCCTTTATTAATTTTAAGATTGAAGATGGAACTGTTATTATTTAAATCCGCTGGTGTAAAGTTTATTAATCAAATGCAACTTCATCGTTGGAGTTGGAGAAGCACTTTTACCACTTTTGTTGATTTATTTTTTATTTTTTATTTTACGTTTTCGACATTCTTTTCTTTGCCTGTTTTAGAAAATTGTTGTAAGTGTTTGTTGACGTATGTTACCTACCATGAGCACCTTCTTCAAGCAATTGAGAAAACAGTTGGATTTTTTTAAATTTTTTTTTGTTAAGGTTTTAGATGTGATAATTGGATAAAATATGAAACTTTTTGAGATTGGTAAGTGGAAAGTATCATAGAAACACTAAGGGTTAAGGATTTTCTTAAAATGGGAACGCCATTATGTAAAGATTTGTCTGAGATTATGGTAATTTTTTTTGCAGGGTGGTTATTACTGCACATAATCATGTCAAGGAGGCAGGTAAATCCGGCTCGGCGCATTGCTGATGGTGGAAGCATCCCATTTGTGGGTTCCGTGCAAGCCAAAACACGCTCGTCGCCTTTGCTATCTATTGGACTTGTAGTCTTGGTACTTTACATTTTGCACTATTTTATGCCCACTAAGTTTATTACTTTTTTCCCTATTCTTTCTGTGTATTTGTCTTATGCCAGAAACTGTTAATAATCATTGGGTTGATAAGAAAATATGATTTTAATGTGTCCTTAGTCTTACATTGCTTATTTGAGGCAAAAATTTTAATGAACATGTGTTCAAATGGATTTAGTTTCAATTGAGAGAACATTTGCTGATAAATTATCTTGTTCATAATATCAGGGGGCGCTTCTTATTATTGCCTATTGTTATAGCGGCTCAGGTACGTGTTTGGTTTTCCAACTTTAGTAGTATTAGTTAATAAAAAGAGAAAATGAATAAATAAAAGAAGGTTTGAGAAAATTTCGTTATTGTTTCTTTATTGTATAAGAAACCAGCAACTTAGATTGAGACAAAAACTAGAGGCTTCTTCTTGTTTCCCATTTGAATTCCCATTTTCATGAGAAGAATGGAAGGCGAGTTATGGACCTAGAGTGATATTTTTGTTTCTCTTCTGGTAGCTTGAGAATTGAGAATTGAAACTACCTAGTTAGCAACTAAGTTTGGACTGAATTTGTTGAAGCTTAGGTTCTTATTATACTTCATTGTAACTTTTGTTTCTTCCTGTTGGGGTTTGCATGGCAGGCAGAGCGAGCAGCATCGAGGCTGTAAGAAAAGTCGAAGGTTAGTTTCACCTTGTCTACTTCTTCATTCTAAACTTTTCACGTTTCTGATGTTATGTGTTAGGGTGAAAGATGAAAGTGGTTGAATTGCTCATCAAACATTGTAACACTTAGATATAAATAGATTTTGTGTATTTTGCCTCAAAGAGATAGAATTCCATCATGTTTATCTGGACTTTGATTGTTTCTCTACTCTTAAATTAATGCATCAAGAATTTGGGAATTTTTGGAGATTTCTTGGGCTTATGGGGGGAAAACATAAGTACGCTGTTTTATGAAGGGTGTGAGGATGATGTGTTTTGTGCCAGTTGGCAGAAACTCTTAGGTGTCATTTCTAGGAGTCTCTTTATCAAGCATTAAGAACTGGTAAATCAGAACCAAACTTTGTAAAAGCTGAGGAACCTTTTCCATTATTGAAATCTGTTGTATGCATGCGCAGGTGGTATTTCATGCACATACGAAGTCCAGAGAGCCATACCTGTCCTGAAGAAAGCGTACGGGGACAGCATGCGTAAAGTGTTGCACATAGGCCCCGACACATGTTCCGTGGTATCCAAGTTATTGAAAGAAGAGGACACAGAAGCCTGGGGTGTGGAACCATATGACCTAGAGGATGCTGACACAAATTGCAAAAGTCTTGTGCGCAAAGGCATTGTACGAATGGCTGATATAAAGTTCCAGCTACCCTACCGGGCAAAGTCATTTTCTCTTGTAGTAGCATCAGATGCTTTGGATTACTTGTCTCCAAAATACCTGAACAAAACTCTTCCAGAATTAGCAAGGGTATCTTCTGACGGTGTTGTTATATTTGCTGGTAAATGTCTCATTACACTTATTTCCTTTCATTATAAAATTCTCCTAAAAAGTCAATTTATGCCACGGGATCTTTGTCTGGATGACTTCCATCAAACAATATCTCTGTCTATTCTCTGCTTGTGAAATTGTTTAATCTGGTTGCTTGGAGTGAATTTTGCCCGATAACTGTCTGAAGCTTCACTTGGTTGATACATTAGATTTTTTGGTGGCATTACACTGATATTCGTGTATTCTCTAGGGAGTGATCATGTGCAACACTATCTGTAGACTGTAGATGTTGTAAACCAAGTTTAGGGATAATGATACATCTTTATTTAATCTGTTAGCGAGATGTTCTTTTTGTTAATTAAATTTATTTTGAGGAGGTTACTTATATTTGGAAATCGTGGACTTGTCATTACTTGTGTAGGTTATCCTGGCCAGAATAGAGCTAAAGTTGCAGAGCTTTCCAAGTTTGGCCGTCCGGTAAGTGACAATTGTATAGTAAGATCGTTTTATAAGAGAGAACATGCTCTTTGCTTATTTTTATTGTCTTGACCATCTTAGTCATAGTTCTTGGTTCTCGCTAGATTTATGTTACTTCCTCAGCGTACAAGGATTTATAGAGTTTACTTTAGGGGAATGACAGTGGGGTATTTAAACTTTGCGCAGGCCAAGTTGAGAAGCTCGTCTTGGTGGATAAGGTTCTTTCTCCAAAATAGCTTAGAAGATAATGAAGCAGCCGCAAAGAAGTTTGAACAGGCTTCAACCAAGAGATCCTATAAGCCCGCCTGCCAAGTCTTTCACCTCAAATCATTTCAGTAAGAAACACAGCACGCCGCATCACCGTTTCAGCGTTCAGGCGAAAACAGAGGCCCATGTATCTGTCTTCCCGAAGGGTAAGTTCATATGAAAATGGAAAGTACAGTCTCATCTTGTGTTTCAATTAGTAGACAAGAGATGCTTGATCAGTGTATTAGTTAGTTAAGGAAGTGAATTTCACGTGAATTTGCTTCCTTCACCTTGTGTTCTTTAGAATTGGTTACTTTTAATTCCCTCTCAAAATGGCTGCTTGTTATCCAATTTACTTTAATTTGACATGACGAATTGTTATTATTTTTTGTTCCGTCTCAAAATTAATAATACATCTTTGTGATTTTTTCTTTTTCGAGGTTGAGGGGAACTTTCTCATTTCTATGAGATTACAATAAACTACTCAAATGATATTGCTGTTTGTTAATTTCAAAAAACTCAAGTTTGCAAGTTGTCAAAAAAAAAAAAAAAAGAAAAAAAAAAGAAAAAAAAAAAGAAATAGAAAAAGAGCTGACGAAAAATAAGGATGAATAGCACACTATTTGCAAAGGTGTTAGAATATAAAATTATTATTGGTTTATCTCTTAATAACTTAAGGGTTCGTTTAGTGTTTGAGTTGAGTGTTTGGAGTTTGGGTTGAGTTTGAGATGGGAGGAATTTTTAAGTTAAGGTTGGTTGACATTTTAAAAACCAGTTAGAATTTTTGTTGATTTTTTCAGAAGAAGATGAAAAACCAGTCGTAAAGTATAATTAAATTTAAACTCAACTGTAATTCCAAATATAGGTTAAGTTTTTAAAATGAATCGACATACAAACATGATACCAGAACAATATGTCGGGAGTTTGAATCTCACACTTTTTATTTGGCAAACTAACAAGGGCGACAAATAAAATTTGTATGTTAAGCAATACTGATGTAGGAGGTGGCTCTATTACTGGTGTTGAACAAATGTCTTTGTTCTTTTTGCCTTTGTTTAGTTGTCGTTTGTTCTTATAGGGGTCGTTTAGCTTATAGCATTTTAATTGGCTGTATTTGTTGAACTTCATTTAAGCTGTGCGTTTTTGTGCACTTGCTTTAGAGTCCTTTATATTGTAGCTTTGAAAATATTTTAAGGGAGACTTTTGATATCGGATTTTGAGAATAGTATTTTCAGAGAGTTTTCTCTCTTTATCCCTCCCCTTTATGGGTTTTCTTTAGGTGGATTTGGAGCCCTTACTCCGTCCTCCGTCCGGGTTAGGCCGGTAAATTGCATCTTTCGTCTTCCAGCCATGGATTTGGCTGTGTTCTAATTTCTCGCTGCGTCAAATACTCTGGAACAAAGCCATGGAAACGACAACAGAGTTGAATAATAACAATGTTGTTTTGTAAAATCTAATGTCGTGTGTGGAGTAGACGACACTAAAACTGTAGGTGTGCAAGATTATATTCTCCAAAAAGATTATTTGTTTTAATAGAATTATTTGGCTGCACAAAAGAAAGTATATTCAATGACTCAAACTCGAATTAAGAAATTGAACATGATAGATCATAGATGTTTGAAGGAGAATAGAAAAAGAAGAAAAAAATGAATGTATTTCGAATTTTAGAAAAGATAAAAATTTAAATTAAATTGGTTTAAATGGATCTAAATCAATGTGCCTAAATCCCCTAAAAAAATCTAAAAAAAAAAAAAAATCAATGTGAGTTTATAACATTTAAAAAAAAAAAGAAGAGTTTATAAAAAATATAAAGTATATGTATATTTTGTAATTTCATTGCTAAATAAACTAGAGTGTGTCACTCATTAGTCGTTAACAAGTTTATCTTCCATACGGATCTTTTCTTTTTCCAAAATGTATGTATAGAGGGACTGGGCTGGGCTAACGTGCGCCGACCTTGTCTTGTCCAGGCGAACGCCATGGCCGCGAGAGACCATGCTCTCTCCCACTCCCAGACCCAGTCCCAGTCCCACCACCAGAACCAGGCCAAGAAAATCCCTCTCTTCCCTTTTCTCTCTCTTCTCTGCTTCCTCTCCATCTTCCTCGTCCTCTCTTTCATCAGAAAGACTTCCATTCCTCTACAGTCTCCTCAGGGCATCCAATCTCACTACATCCATGGCGAAAATACACCCCTTCCTTCACACTCGAGCCAGAGCCAATTCCACAAAATCGAAGCTTCCAACCCTGGGATTTCGACCGCCTCTTGCGACTACTCCGACGGGACGTGGATCTACGACCCGAGCGCCGGATCGGCGAGGTACGACAACACCTGCAAGGAGATCTTCAAGGGCTGGAACTGCATCTCCGGCCACAAATCCAATGCCGCCGACCTCACCAAGTGGCGGTGGAAGCCCTCGCAATGCGATCTCCCGCCGTTCGATCCGGCGACATTTCTTCGCTCTTACAGGGACACCAGCATTGGTAATTTCTTCTTCTTGTGATGTTGAAATTGAACCCTGAATTCTGCTACTCAGGGCATTGGAAGAAATAGATTTTGAGATCAAAGTTCAAAAGTTCGAATCTTTAATTTGTTTTAATTATTTATTAATTTTGTTTCTTTTAGATGTCTCAGATATACAGAACAAAGTTGAAAAGTTTGAATTTTGAATTATTTTGTTCTGCGGCATGAGTTATAACTGTGCTGTGATTAGAACTCATGGATTTTGTACAGTGCAGGGTTTATTGGTGATTCCTTGAATAGGAATATGTTTGTTTCCCTTTTCTGCTCCCTAAAAAGCATGTCGAGCGAAGTGAAGAAGTGGAGACCTATGGGCGCGGATCGTGGGTTTACATTTCTTCATTATAATCTTACCATTGCTTATCATCGAACCAACCTTTTGGCGCGATATGGTAGGTAGGTAAGCTATCTTTGCTATGGCATTGTGTTTTTTGATCCAGTACTGCTTACATTCCGCTGTAATCGTCCATTTTTGAGTGGTTTTATTGGAGGAACTGAATTTGGGATGCATTTGCCTATTAGTTGTTCTGCAATGGCATTAAATATGAGAAATTTTTTCCTTCTAAAGTTGTTTAACATAAACCGATTTTGCACAGGTGGTCAGCTAATGCAAATGGTGGTGTTCTGGAATCTCTTGGGTATAAAGAAGGTTACAGAGTTGACGTTGACATTCCAGATGGCACATGGGCAAATGCTGCTACTTTTCACAACATTCTAATCTTCAACACGGGACACTGGTATTTTGTTACTCTTTTCATCTGTCATAGACTCTCAGTCGCTCATGACATGAGGGTGTAAATGCAGTTGTTAATCTTAGGCTCTATAGCTGATACATGCAGACATATGTCTGACTGTTGAGTGTAACCTTTTTTGACTCTATGTATGTACATTGATATAAATAACATATTCAGTGTCGACCAGTTATTTGAGCTTTCTTGTTATTTTGCTTCCGATGAACAGGTGGTGGGCTCATTCAAAATTTGACCCTGTTAAGTCACCAATGATCTTCTTTGAAAATGGTCACCCTGTGATTCCTCCAGTCTCTCCGGATGTGGGCCTTGATATGGTTTTGAAACACATGGTATACATCTTTCTTTCTTTCTTTTTTTTGCTAAAAATATGGTATGCATCTTTCGCTTTCAAGATTAAGAAGATTTAGTTTTCAGTACTCTCGTAGTTATCCACATAACAAACATCAGAAAATTGATCCTTGTTCACCTCATTTGTTGCACTTTATGCAGTTCGGCTTTCTAGATATGTTTAAGACCGGCTATTCAGAGCCCGGATGTTCCACTTACTTTTGTGGATTAACTTCATGTTTGCTTTGTAGGTAAAGTATGTTAAGAGGAGCGTGAGACCAGACTCAATCCAACTCTTTAGGACACAATCTCCCAGACATTTTGAAGGAGGTGATTGGGACCAAGGTGGTACTTGTTCACGGGTGAAGCCTTTATCACCTGAGCAGGTGAGCCACTTCCATAATTAAGATTCAACGGGTTGTCTAATAAATGAGTTTTTACTTGTATAATGGGAATACACACAGGTCTAGACAAGCAGATTTCACCTTTTTTTTTTCTTTTCCTCTCTCTCTCCCCTATTATAGCAACTTTCTGGAAGTAATATTGGAAGCTTTGTTCCCTCTATCAGGTTGAAGAACTGTTCTCACTGCAGAATAATGGAACCAATGTGGAGACCCGCCTGGTAAATCGGCACCTATTTAAGGCTCTGAAAGGGTCGAATTTTCATATTTTGGATATAACACACTTGAGTGAGTTTAGAGCAGATGCCCATCCTTCCACTGCTGGACGTAAAAAGCATGACGATTGTATGCACTGGTGCTTACCAGGAATTACTGATACTTGGAATGACTTGTTCGTAAAGCATTTAAACAACATCAAGCTTAGAAACTGAAAACATATTGTCTCTTCATCTTGAAATTTGTCTCCTACAAGGTTTATTGTTGTATATCCATGTGAATCTGATGCTGAATGAAAGTAGGTTTTAGTCACAATTTAATGCATCAAAAAACTACGAGCCCATTTGGTTCATAGGTTTGAATAGAAATCAAATTTTTGTAAAAGAGAACACTGTAGGTAGAACTTCACTCGGGAAGAATTAAGGTGTGCTGTATGTATGCGGTGATAGCTGAAAATATTTATTTGATGAGGGCACTAAAGAAAAAGTTTTAGAGATAGTTTTTTATTAGGCAGAGTCGTGATTATATATTTTAATTATTGAGTTGGGAATTGGGATACAAATATTGTTATTATTATTTCTTTGACAAAAGGACATACATGATTAAAATAGAAGATTTTTAGATGTAAAAATTGAATTTCTAAATTGTGCCTCCAATCAACAATGGGTACCTCTGTCAAGGTTTATGCATATGTATTTTATGCATGCATGTATATATGTGATATCTTACAGGTAAATGGTCGGACACAGACTTGAGCTCCACCGGATATAACGATATATATACATACATACACACACACATATATTCTACCGATGAGATAATGAATTGAAAAAAATATATAGAATATTAGATTAAGTAGTCTCAAGTAGTTTGGCACCTACTCAATTATAAATTATCATTGCTTGTAACTTCTAGAGCTTTATTATTGTATAAAATGCATTTATTAATATTAGAAACAAAATCTCTCTATGTGGTCTTTAAATCATTGAAGCGAAAGGCAATATTTTTCCCTGAAACACGAGATTATTTTCTTAAAGTGGGAATGATGTGTAGTATTGCCCTAATATTACATTATGATTATTTTCATCAACATTAACTAATAATGCATCACAGTAATTAATTTGATTGAAGTCGAAATCCGATACATAAAAATGTTGTCAACTCCAAGCCAGACTTAATCTATTACGACGATCCATCCCTTCTTGTCCTCGATACGTCCGGCTTGAATCCCAGTTAAGATTTTATGCAGTTCTTGAGAAACTGATTCTTCTCTTGGTTTGTATTCGGTCCTGCATTGACTCACGATTAATTAGCCTTAACACAGTCTATAATGATAAGACTAAGAAATGTTCAGGAAAAACTTCATAATGTGGCAATAGTTGCAAATATACCTTTTTCCCTGGTAAGTTATGCTATTAACAGGATTGAGACCCACTGCATTTCCTGTGCAGAAAACTTCATCAGCTTCAAGCAAATCGTCCACCGGAATAACACGTTCCTCAACCTGATCGACATTGAAATGAGTTAACATTCACCAGAATGGGATTTTTCTTTTTTAAGTCGGTACTTTATTCCCCATTAGTACTTAATTATCTCTTATTATGATATTATTAGCTCATGAAGAATCAATATCACCTGGTAACCAAGATCAGCAGCTATTTCCATGACACTTTTTCGAGTGATTCCAGCCAAAATAGTTCCATCATGTGTTGCTGGGGTTGAAACAACATTACCCTATAATTTTAAACCATGCATACAAAAAAATACACATTCGTTATGTTTATATATACATACATATATATATATATATATAAATATATCACGCACACAAACATATAAACCATTGTTGTAATTACGGGAAAATAAATGAATTCAGTCGCAGTAAATACCTTGACAACAAAAATATTACATGAAGAAACTTCCTCAATATTTTTCCCAGTGGCTGCGTCCAAGAATAATACATCAGAAAAACCCATGGCCTTTGCTTCAGCTAGCACCTTAAATACCTGTACTTGACCAAAATCAAACATTCATAAATATCCATATCAACTTCACTAGAGAAGAATCAACATGTTCTATATACTTATATACATATATATATATATATATATCCATATATGAGTATATGTATTTCTGAATGTTAAATCTTACAGGTGAATAGTTGGACACAGACTTGATGCCACCAGTTCCACCGGGAGTAGCTCGGGGGACCTTGTCCTCCACAACCAAGTTGATGAGATTCTATCATATATACACATAGAAGACACAAACTATGGCGTTACATTAAATTCTCCATTACTGATGAAAATATCAAACAGTTTCTATAAACAATATATTCTATTAAACCAATACTGTCATCTGTTAGCAGTAGAAAGTGAAACGCCAGGTCGTTTACTGGATCTATCCAACTAATACCTTGTGGTAACTGAGCCCAATAGGAGAAGCATAGAGAAGGAACGTATATTCCGGTGCTGGTCCAAGACCTAAACGAGCTCCACTTCCAATAAGCAAAGGCCTTACATACAGTGACCCTTTTCCTGGTGGAGGCACCTGTTTTTAATTCAACATCCACTAGAAATGTCAGTTGATCTGCGTCTATGCATATACACATATACGTATATATAACATCTACATGATATACATGTACGTATATATTGTAAAAATGAATATATAGTAAACTTAAATACAATACCCAATGCTTGTTAGCGAGAACAGTTTGCTTTACAGCTTCAACGAATTGGTCAACGGATGGAGATGGCATACACATTCTTTCAGCACCCTTCTCCATTCGCAATGCATTCTGGTCTGGTCTAAACACCATCACTTTCCCATCTTCTCTCCTATTTGCCTTTAGTCCTTCAAGCAATCCCTGCAGGATTCATATACACTATATTATGTATATTATATATATACGTATCTCAATGTGTGTGTATATATATTTATGTATATATATACCTGTCCGAAATTTAATATGACTGATGCTGGACTTATTTCGATGTTGCCATAGCGAGTGATGGTCCCATTGGAAAAACACCCATTTTCGGAGGATTTCATGATGTACATGTAATCGGTTGGGACCAGGTCAAATCCAAGTTCATTCCAGTTCATGCTCGCATATTTTTCATCGCTACATATATATATGTATATATATACACATATGTATGATTTCACCAGAGCAAGAGAAAATTCAAAAAAAAATAAAAATAAAAATAAAAAAAATAAAAGGTGTAGATTTAGTTAACCAAAAGCAAATTGGCAAACGAAAAAGAAGAAATCTAATAAATTAGCAAATTGCTGAGGTTCTCATTACTCTGGTTAACAAGTACTCTTACGCCAGTAATCTATACATATATACACACACACAGTATTTGTACAAATATATATACATATATATATATGTATATATTTGTATATATACAGACGTATACTTACCCATTAAGAGTAGTGCTGAGCTTGTTATTTGTTTGCACTGGTAGAGCCATGATTTGCAAAGATTATCTGAAGAATATTAACAATTTCTAGGAGTTACAAATTTCTGGAGGAAGAAATGCTACAATGCTCCTGCAGGACGAGATATCTCTTTGATTTTTTAAATTTGGAGATCATATTCTTTTTTTAATAAAATAAATAAAAGGGGTAGCGAAACGTTGACTGCGTAGGTAAATTGAGGATTTCTAATAGTCGTAGTTGGCAACAACTTTTTTTAAAAATTTATTAAAAGACCGGTATCTTTATTAAAATTAAAAATAAAGGGGTTTGGTAGTGTTTTTGGTGGTTTCTGAAAAATATTTCTCATGTCTTTTGATGGGCGAAAATAAAAACTTTCCATATCGTGATTGTCTAGTGAATAATTTGAAAAGAGAAACGAAAACAAAAAGTGGTGATAATGGTTTTTATTAAAGAAATGAGAGATGGGGTGGAGAGTTATTTTTTCATTTCTATTTTCATTTTCCAAACATATAACTTAGTAATATTTTCATAAATATAACCAAACATAATTTTACATTTTTCTTTCCTTTTCTCTAATGATAAGTAAACTAATATTATCCTTTTGATAGAGTCAACCACCAACAAAGTAAGTGGTCAAGAATTTTCCATACCTAACTCCTAATGACTTTCCTTCCCCTTTTACTTTTCTTTTTAATATTTAAGGAAAAAAATTATGATAAGCAAAAAATTAAAAGAAATTTTATGATGAGGTGAAAAAATATACTTTTTTTATAAACACAATTTAGAAAGTTTCTATTATGTTTATAGATATTTATAATTAAGATGTGCCAGTATTTTAGATTGCGCTTATTATTTGGTAGTCAGAATTAAGATGTTTGAATTTCTAATATTCTAGTTCCTATTTCATTTTCTTAGCAAACTAACAGAGTTTTGGGGTTTGCTTTGTTTCTTCGTTTGATTTCTTTTTTCTTTGCTTTTTCCTTTATTATTGTATATTAGCCATTAAGCATTTTGTTTGTCTCAAATATAGATTGAATTCCTCTCTGAAATTGAAGTTATTTTATGAATGTGATGGAAAGACATTGGAGAGTTTTTTTTTTTTTTTTTTTGGTGCAAAATGAAGTTATCAAGATCAGAAAGCGCTCGAAAGGCAACATATTTTCCATTACATAGTATTTTCTTAAAGTGGGAATGGTGTGTAGTACTGCCCCAATGCTAAACTCTAAGCTATACATTATGATTATTTCCATGCAACATTAACTGATATAATTAATCACTTTAATTAATTTTCTTGAAGTCGTAATCCTTTAAGTAAATATGTTCTCAACTCCATGCCAAAACTTAATCAACTACGACGGTCCATCCCTTCTTGTCCTCGATACGTCCTGCCTGACTCCCAGTTAAGATTCTATGCAGTTTCTGGGAAACTGATTCTTCTCTTGGTTTGTACTCTATCCTGCGTTGATCCGAAATTAATTAGCCTTAATACAATCCATAATGACCATATCTTCCCCAGAAGGCTAAGAAATGTTCAGGGGGGAAAAAAATATGGCAATATAATAGTGCAAAAATACCTTTTTCCCTAGTAAGTTATGCTATTAACAGGGCTGCCAACCACTGCAGTTCCCGTGCAGAAAACTTCGTCAGCTTCAAGCAAATCATCCACCGGAATAACGTGTTCCTCAACCCGATCGACATTGAAGCAAGTTAATTTTCTCAAAAACAAGTTTTTTTCTGTAAATTATTCCCCATAAGTACTTATTAGTAACTTAATAATGATATTATTAGTCATAAGGAATAATCACCTGGTAATCAAGATCAGCAGCAATTTCCATGACACTTTTTCGAGTGACTCCTGCCAGAATAGTTCCATTTGTTGCTGGGGTTGAAATAACATTGCCCTAAATTTTTAAACCCATGCATATATATACAATAGAATACATTTATTATATAACTTGCACATGAATACATATATAAACAATTTCTGAAGGAAAATATATAATTAAATTCGTAAGTAAGTAAATACCTTGAGAACAAAAATATTACATGAAGAAACCTCCCCAATATTTTTACCAGTGGCCGCGTCCAAGAATAAGACGTCAGAAAAACCCTTGGCCTTTGCTTCAGCTACCACCTTAAATACCTGTGCTTGACCAAATCAAGGAGAAAAGATACCCACTTCACATTTAAAAAAATTACAGCCAAATAAGTTGATAATGTGAGACAAATTTACAATCTAACATCTTTATATAACTTTATATGTAAAAGATATGGTATTATTTGGGGTTGGTGGTGCAATTAACATGTATCAACCTAAATGTAACATCTTAATAATCTTAGTGTTACACATCATTAACCTCATGTTACAAGTGCGGTTCATAGAAATGACATATATATGACCTTACATATATATACACACATGTATTTCTGTATTGTGAACAAATTTATACATACAATGACCCTTTCCCTGATGGAGGCACCTGTTTTAATTCAGCATCCCCAAGTGTCAGTTGATCTGCGTCTACATATGCATATACATATACATAAACATATACATATATATAACATATACATATACATATACATATACACATAGGATATACATATTCATATACACATAAGATATACATATTCACATACGTATATATTTATATCTAGATCACATGACACACGTATAGCCTAAGGTTGGAGCTACCTATAGCTAAGCGGGTAAAAAATTTCAAATGTACCTAGCGACCATAAAAAAAAAAAAAAAAATTATGGTGTAAAATAAAGGTATAAAAAGTATAAAAAGCAATTTAGGGTTCCACTTAATAATAGAAAATTTTAATTACGCCTAATTTTTTTTCCTCTTGTCATTGTGTATTGTACTTGCATTGAATTTCTTTTACTCCTATATAAGCGCGCGCCAATATATATATATATATATATATTGGAACTGCAAATATGAGTCGGGGCTAAATAGACCAAACGTCAACTGATATTTGGTCCAATCCATAAATCCGAACTGGGCCAACACACAAGGCCTTCGGCTTGCGTTTTAGTTGAGCTTTAAGGCCAGGTTGGGTTTCAATTTCTCTTTTGCGCCCCAGTTCGGCCTACAGGCAATGACGATTTGTATTTATAGCTCTTATACGTACACACATACATGGGTGAGTAGATATTAGATTTGAACTCTTTCACTGAATGAGAAGACAGGATTAAAGAAGAAATTAACCAAAGACAGAGAGCGAAGGGGAGATTTTGAAAAAAATGATTAAAAAAGTAAACTAAAAATAATCAATTCCCAATGCTTGTTGGCGAGAACAGTTTGCTTTACAGCTTCAACGAATTGGTCGAGTACAGATGGGTCTATGTACTTTTAGTCCTTCAAACAGGGATTCAATAACACACATGTTATATATGTATGTATATAAAATGATAAAGACATCAATTCTAATATTAATTTTTGATTTATCAAACTTTTGTAAAGGTGAGTTGTTTTTTTTTTTTTTTAATTGATAAATAATCTATTAATAAAAAATTGATAATTTGCATACCTGAATATTTAAAAATTAAGTTTATAATCAGTATTCGTATCATTTTTCTATATAAATATATACGTAACTCAATGCACATGATCTGTATATATCTGTATGTGTGTATATATATACACCTGTCCGTAGTTTAATATGACTGATGCTGGACTTATTTCGATGTTTCCATAGCGAGTGATAGTCCCATTGGAAAAACACCCATTTTCGGAGGATTTCATTATGTACATGTACTCGGCAGGGACCAGATCAAATCCAAGTTTATCCCAGTTCACGCTCGCATATTTTTCCTGGCTACATACATATACATATATATATATATATACATATATATTTACACACACACACACACACACACACACACATATATATATATGATTTCACCAACCAAAAAATAGAATAATGCATTAAAAAAAAACTGCAGATTTTTGTCAACAAAAAATAAATTATAGGGATACATGGTTAATTTGGCAAATTGCTGGGAGTGCTCCTTTCCCTGTAGGTGGAACCTATATATATATATATATATATTTATTTATTTATAAATAAATCCAATTAATTAATTTCAAAAAACAAGAGTTTAAGTTACTAGCTGCATTAATCATAATTGACATTTCATAATAGTTAACCAACATGCATGATTAATGATCAGTTGAGGAAATTCTAGATACTTATAGATAGTTTAGATCACCGTTTTGAAATCATTTTTAACATTTTTTAAAAGTTTTCTACATTATTTTATCTCGAATTTATTTTTCAAAGCTTTGATCCTAACTGGGGCTTACAAAACGCTTTTTAGCGAGCACCGTTTGCAATTAACAGCATTAATAAATTGGTCAGCAGACGGTGATGGCATGCACATTCTTTCTGAGCCCATCTTCATGCGCAAGGCGTTCTGTTATGGCCTAAACAGCTGTATACGCCCATCTTC
Organism: Ficus hirta; assembly: GCA_038430175.1. Classification (NCBI taxonomy): domain Eukaryota; kingdom Viridiplantae; phylum Streptophyta; class Magnoliopsida; order Rosales; family Moraceae; genus Ficus; species Ficus hirta. Next base: position 1,506,202 of record CM076596.1, on the reverse strand, counting down.
TCTCCTGTATGCCTCAACACCTTCGAATAATCCCTGAACAACATTATTTCGTGTGTGTGTGTGTGTGTGTGTGTGTATACACATATTTGTTATTACAACCATAATTACATATAGGACTTGTGTTATAAGCTTAATTAGCATATGGTTTGACCAAAATTTGTCAAAAAGAAGGTTTCTAACGGGAAATTAAAAAATACTAAGAATGGTCGTATCGTTCTTAAAAATACAGAGTAAAATGTGACAGATCGACACAACATGTAAGAGAGGTTTTGATATTTATCTTGATTATTTACCTGTCCATAGTTGAGGACTCCAGCAGATGGGCAGAGCACAATATTCCCATAAGGAACGAGCTTAATTTCCTTGGGAAAAATTCTCTTCTCTGGAGCATTTCATCTCGTACATATAATCAGTTGGAACAACTCCATATCCAAGCTCATCCCAGTTAATATTGGCGTATTCTTCATCCTCTCTGCCCTTTCAACAAATTATATATATATATATATATATATATATTTAAATTCTTTCTATAAAAGAAATAAAAACAAAGGGCTAGTCCAAAAAGAAAATAAATAAAAATTAGAAATCTTGTACAGGATATTATAGATTCTCAGTTTTCACCTTCATAACTTGTTTGTCCATATCTGCCAAAAAAAAAATGATAATAATAATAAAATTTGAAAAAGGGTATAGTTCAGTACACTAAAATAAAACAGAGATAAAATTAATGGAGCTGATATTTATCTGAAAAATACTAAAAGAGGTATGCTGCTTCTGGGCATTGACCAGACAAAATATCTAAGGGTATCAGACATACGACGACAAAAATATATGTCGTTTGGAAAGGGCAGTAATTGTTCCCGTAAGAGCTAATAATAAATACATGAAACGACCGACTTATTATTAGTATGTTTTGGAAGTCATGTGCAACCACTGCATTTATATATACACACTCTTTTTTTGGGGTCCCCTTGTTTCATTGAATCATTGTAAATGCTATAATAAATTGTCACATTTGTTAACAGCTGGCACCCAAAAAAGGAAAAAAAAAAAAAAGAAAGAAAAGAAAAGAAAAGAAAGAAAAGAAAAGAAAAAAGATATGGGCTAAAGGGCAAAAATGAAGTTCACTTCTCCACAAAATAGAGTGATTAATTGGTATAAATCTAACAGAAAATATGCCTTTCGTTCAGTCTCTCCATATATTTATATATACACGAAGGAAATGTTACTTTGAAAATGAAAAGAAGCAAAACGAATGAGGTGTTTGAAATTCTGTTTCCAAATATACTTTTAAAAAAGTTGTCTACAATATTTTTTTAAATAAAAATATAAAATTTCAGTGTAAAAAATAAGTTCTTGATCAAACCGATTATTAGAGGGGGAAAAAATTTTCACACAAACTATAGATAGACATATTAAGATCAGCTGTCTATAATCTTTCCTCTGAGGGAAAAAAGTACTGTCCATACTTTTTTTTTTTTAATCAATGATATATCAAAATATTCCGATTAAATCGGCACCTTTTTAATACCCTCTTCATTTTCCTATTTTATTGGTTTGTTCATTTTATTAAACTCTATATAAATGTATATAACTAACGTTTGAAGTGTAATACAATTATAAATTTAGGGTCCGTTTGGCGTACAAGATAAGATAACATTGGATATGATAATATTAGAGGATTAGATTGGAGTGTATAAGAAAGAATGGGACTGAATTATAGTTAATCCAATCCCATGTTTGGTGATGTGCATTTAGGATAGGATCGGATTTTACATTTTAATTAAATACAAACAAACTTGAGACAAGAAAAAATACAAGTAAAAAATTAGCATTTTAATTAAATGGCAAACTTTTAGATACTACCTTAAAAAAAAAAACTTTTAGATACAAAATGTAATCTTTTTTTCTAATTAACAAATAAAATATAATATTAAACTGACAAATGTACATATATATAATCAATGCAAAATCATATATCCAATTTTAAGATTTATTCATTTTTAATTAGAATTTGATTTTTTAAAAAAATCTGTTAATAGGTTGAGAAAAATAGAGTAAAAAGTTGCAAATGAAAAAGTCAACAAACAAGAAGTTTTTATGGCAGGAAAAAAAGTAATAAAAAAGTCAGCCACAATCATCTAATTGATTCATAAACTTCAGACTTCACATGTATATACGCACATACAACAAATAGAGAGACGAACTAGTTCAAGCAAGTAGTCTAGTCCTGTGGTATCCCGTACTCGTGCTTGGGATAACTAATCCCCTTGGAAGGGGATTCAGACATGGACTAGATAACTTTTTATCCGGTTCAATCTTTTAAAATTTTTATCCAAATTAGAATCTTATCCTAATGATAATAATCCTGTCTTTTTATATATCCTCCCTAATCCCACATATCAAACAGGCTCTTAATATATAGTAGAACATAAATTCTCTTGATGAAACCCCAAAGGTCACTTAGCTTTTGTATACTGGGAAGTATGGCCTCTTTTTTTTTTTTTTTTTTTTTTTTTTTTTTTTTAAGAAAAAGATTAAAAAAAAAATTCTGTATACTATTATACTTTGAATCAAAGCTTTCAGAACTTTATTTTAAACTGTAATTTTCCAGTTGGGCTAATGCAAACATATTATTATTTGAATAAATTGCCTTCTTCATTTTCCATTCTCTTCCTTTTTGATTTGATAATTTAAACTCAAACTTACTAGGCATGGTGTGTTTGGCTGCAATGGTAAAATGGTAATTGTAATAGTATAATTGGTGATGGAATGGAAAAAATAGAATAGAAAACTATTTTTGCATTTGATTCTTATTTTTTCGTTAGATTTTTTTTATTAATCCGGAATTTGAATGAAAAATTTGTTTATCTAGATATACTTTTCTCAATTATCTGAAAAAGTTGTTTCAATTAACTGATTTTCTCAATCACCTTTAAAAAATTTGCAGATATATTATTCTAAAAAATTAGAAAAAAAAGGAGCTCAATGCTATATAATATATGTGATGAACAACTTCTAGAAGCAAATACTACTCCGTTAATTCACAACATCATCAATTCATCAGCATGATCACATTCTATATAAAGGGAAAAAAGAAAAACAGAAAAACAAAGTTCAACAAAAAATAACTTGAGCTGATCAAAGACATTTAGAATATTATATATATAAATTTGGATATATAGGCGTTAAAAGTCACATGGTTACATACATCATTTGTGCGGTCAATAATTTGCGGAAAATCGTCCGTTGATACCGCGACACTCAACTTCAACTTCCTAACAAATTAAGTTTTCAACTATGTTAAAAGAAAAAAGGTTTTAAAGCAGTTGTAGAAACTAAAATTTCACAACTAACTTTTGTGTCTAAATTAGTTATATATTTTTATTATAAATTTATATAGCAGTGATCAGTTAATTATTCAAAATCCACCCCCCCCCTTTTATTTTTTATTTTTTATTTTTTCTCATTTTGCTGGAGAAAGGAAGTTGGTGATCTTCTCTTCCTGATTTCATCAATATTCAGCTCAAGGTAGATTTTTTTTTTTTAATTGTTCCTTTTGTCTTATCTTCTCCTAATAAAATTTTCTCCAAATTTGGGGGATCTTCTTAAGTACTCAAATTGTTGTCGCAAATCGCAATATAATTTTATATGGTTTAAAGATAATTGCGTGAAAGAGTTCCCTCATACATTCTGGAAATAAGTCTTAATATTCTTTTGTTGTCTTCTAGTTAGCTTTTTGCTTTTATATGTTCACATGACTTTACTATTAGAAGCATGACTTTTTTTTATTAGCTTATCTCTTAAATTCTCGACCCTACTTTCTATTGTTCTTTTCTCTTTGGACTTTTGGCATGGGTTGATTTCTGGAAAGGATGGCCAATTACTTCGACTTAATTAATGTAATAATTAATTAGTTTGTAAATTATAAATGCCTTTAGCTTTTGTTTTTTGGGCTGAAGGATTGCTTTAGTTTACTAATAAGATTCTTTCGGTTTCATTGAATTTGATTGGATCTTTTTGAGAATACGGTTTCCTAAAGCACTTACTTCGATTAAAAAATATATATATATCAATAAAGATTTCTCCATTAATTTAAAGGAGATATTGTATGTCATAAATAACGAAAGTCTTGGAGTCATATTCGCTATAACCATGTGAACTCAAGCCATTTTTCCCCTTTTATCAGTAATTTTATGAACATAACCTAGAAATTTTTTTTAGGAGCAAATCAGGAAATTAATACGCCCTCCTTAATTCACATAAATAATTTATTTTATGTTCTTCTCTTAGAATTTTGTCCTTCTAAGTTGATTTATGATAAGAGAAAGTGAGGGCTTTAATATTATACCCCTCCGCGGGAGGATCATATTCCTCTAAATATCCCCCCTTTTTTCTTCCTAAAATCCAATCGATTTTTTCATTGGAGACTTTGTATAATTGATTTATATATTAATCGTTTTATAACTTAATATAAGATCGTTCATTAAATAAAGGATCACGGGGTACGTTAATGTCTCTCTTTGTTAATTATTTTTTAAGCACATTAAAAGGAGAATTATGATCCAGTACTCCTTTGGATTTCCTCTCTCTCTCTCTCTCTCTCTCTCTCTCTATATATATATATATATATATTTAAAAGTAATATTTCCTCTATAAATAAGCACAACCACATCTCATTTTTTGTACTAGCTAAAATTAAAATTTCATTCATATCAATCCCATGTGCCTTGCCAACAGATACAGAAGAATGGGGTCAAAATTGAACTATCTAGTAGCAACCCTGGGCCTCTTCACGGGACTAATCCTCACCACCCAAGCTCTCCCACCAAAACAGCCGTACCACTCCCACCAAGACTTTGTGGACGTCCACAACGCCATCAGAGCGGAGGTCGGAGTCGGCCCTATTACGTGGAACAAGACCGTCGCCGCCTACGCTAGGAATTATGCCAACCAGCGGATCGCTGACTGCAAGATGGAGCACTCGGGCGGACGCTATGGTGAAAACCTCGCCGAGGGATGGGGGATGATGACCGGGGAGCAGGCCGTCAAGTTTTGGGCGAGCGAGAAGCCTCACTATGACTATGCCTCCAACTCGTGCGTTGGGGATGAGTGTGGGCATTATACTCAGATAGTGTGGAGGAACTCGGTTCACTTGGGGTGTGCTAGGGCCAAGTGCCACAATGGATGGATGTTTGTCATTTGCAGCTACGATCCGCCGGGGAATTATGAAGGAGAGCGTCCTTACTAATTATTTAATCAAGTCAATGTTATGTATTGATTATTATCATAAGATAATAAATGAAAATTATGAAAATTAGTCCACCAAATATGTATATGTGGTGGACAGTTATGGGAGTGAAGTTAAGCTTTCTGCAGGCTGGTTATTAATTAATGATCAGTTCCTTTTCATGTGTAGTATTATATCCCTTGAGTACTTCTTTTTCAGTGCTATATAAAATTTAACCCTTTTTAGTTCATGCTTTGTTGTTGTTGTTGTTGTTTTGTTGTTTTTTCCTTCTTTTTTTGTTTTGTTTTGTTCTGTTTTTTTGTTTTTGTTTTTTATGGCATGGATCATGGGTCTATGTTTCTTGTTTATTAAACAAAAATGAAACACTTTCATGTTTCGAATATATATATGAAAGTTACTACTTAAATCCCTCCAATATTACTTCTTGAGCTAGTCCCAACAGGTAAATTTACTTAATTTTTATTTGGGTATTATTTACATATTAATTTTTATATTTATACATGGAATTATTAATGTGTAAAATTTTTCCTTTCACAAATTTAAAAAAAAAAATTAATGTGTAAAGGTTTTATACTCGTCAATGACTCAAATGGTGAGACTTGAGTATGGGGAACGCAGAGTCTCCCATTGTTTAAAAATAAAACTTTCGTATTATTAGGTGACAAAAAAGGATGTTGAATTAGAGTAGCTCAAATCAGCTCTCTCATTTTCATGTAATTGTCCCCTTGTTTTTATTTCCCCTAGAAAGTTGCAACATCAATAGAAATCATTTAACTAATTAGCTTCACCCATGAAAAGCTTCATTTTTATGTGGAGAGACAAGAAAAAAGATACTAGATTTTCAAAATCATCCTAGTATACCCATTGAGGTAAGAGTGATTGAAAGCTTGATTTTCTCACAATTAAGGAGAATTTATCCGTTAAATAAGCAGTAGATCTCCATTTACATTTAAAAAATTGAAATTTGACATTATCCGATATGAGAGAGATTTTTTTAAAACATAATAATTAAGAAGTTGTCGGAGGAGGTCCTTAATTTAGGATCAATCTGTTTCCGTAATTGAAGCGATTATTATTATGTGGTCCAAAAGAATTCCTAACTTCTTCTTTTTCTTCTTCTTCATCTCCACGGTTCATGGGAAAAATGAATAAATAATGATGAGCGCTACGTAAATGCGGTTGACTTTGTTTCATTTCACTATGAAAATACGTACCGAAAAATGTGTATTATTTCACTCTGCTATTCCAATTCAATCCGTGGTTGCCGATACAAGTTTACAGTAATTTTATAACCGAATCCATCACAAAATTTTAAATTTTAAATCAGACTTATAATATATAAATATATAGGTATATAGTACAAGCAAGCTTCTTATTGAGACTGAATATTTTATAAGAAAGATTAAAGAATTGATGATTATGATAATGTAAAAAGGCTATTTAGCGACAAAAGTTGTTTTGTCACGCTAATTACCATTATAGCTACAAAACCTAATTTGTCACGCTAATTTTATACATCTAAGAGACAAAATCAACTACTGTATAAGTTATAAGGTTACAAAATAATTTTTAAGTAAAACAAATGAAATAGCTACAAAAATTACTTTTCTGACTGATGGTAGCTACAAATGCAAAAAAATTGTAAATGGGCATGATTAGTAACCGCATAGCTTAAACTCATCTAAAGGAAAAAAATATATAATTTACTATTTTATAGTACTGCTAGGTCCAACATATTTTGAACCAAAACTCAAGTGATAATAAGTTATTATCTTTTTGTCAATCTTTTTTTACATGATAATCTATTAAATTATACTTATCACTATAAAAAAATGAGAGCTCATGTGATAGTGAGTTATCATCTTTAGACTTCTTGTATGTATTGATAGTTTGGTTAATTACAACATGAACAATGGCCAACTAATCTATATATATATTATATAACAATTATAATTTCAATTTTCTTTATATTTATTTATATAAGGGTAAAGGGGGGTTTTTTTTTTTTTTTTGGTGATAGTTATAATATTTTATTTTCCATTGATGTGCTTTGAACCTCTATCAATAAAAAAATGATAAATCATATTTTATTTTATTTAAGTTGGTATTAAAAAATTGAAATTAAAGTTGATATCCTAATTATTAGTATTATTCTTTTGAAAAATGAACATAGGCTGTGTAGATTTATTTACTTTTTATTTTTTATTTGTTTCTTTAATCTTTGAGATAATTTCTTATCAAACTTGATTGGATCTTTTTGAGATTAATTCGGTCACCAAAACTTGTAATGGGATCCTTTAAAAAAAAACTTGTAATATTGGGATAAAATAAATTAATTCAGATTTCTTAACATGAAAAGGAAATACGTCATAATTACTGAAAATCTTGCAGCTATCTCAAGCTATAGTTCATTGCCTTTACTAGCAATTTTACAAATTTGGTTTCAGAAAGCATATATATAAAATCTTGAATGATATCACCTAGTAGCTAGGAATTTTTTCAATAATGTAAAAGTGAAGCAAAAAAACAAGTGAATTAATTTATTTGGTAAATTATTCTAAAAACTAGATACCACATGGAACAGTATGATTGATTTTGTTTCCTTGTATAATTTTAGATTCTACATTTAACAAAAGGATCACAATATAATTTCTCTTTTTGTTCATTATTTTAAAGCACATTAAAGGGTATACATAATATAGTACTCCTTGGATTTCCTCTATAAATAAGGCATACCATGTCCTGGTGTAGTATAAAAAAAAAAAAAAAATACAAGAAAAGATAAAGACATAGAAAAATGGGGTTAGTGAGATCACTAGAAGCAACCTTAGGCCTCTTCATGGGACTAATCCTGATCACCCAAGCTCTCCCACCAAACCAGTCCGATTCCCATCAAGATTTTGTGGATCTCCACAACGCCGTCCGAGCGGAGGTTGGTGTTGGCCCCGTCACGTGGAACGATACCCTCGTTGCCTACGCTCAGAACTACGCCAACCGACGGACTACGGACTGCAACCTGGAGCATTCGGGTGGGCCCTATGGTGAGAACCTTGCCAAGGGCTCGTGGGAGATGACGGGCAAGGAGGCCGTCGAGCTTTGGGCCAATGAGAAGCGTTACTATGACTATGCCTCAAACTCGTGCGTTGGCCATGAATGTGGCCACTACACTCAGATGGTGTGGCGGAACTCGGTTCGCATAGGCTGTGCTAGGGCCAAGTGCCGCAATGGATGGATGTTTGTCATTTGCAACTATGATCCACCTGGTAATTATTATGGAGAACGTCCATACTAATTTAACAATTATATGTAGAAATTTACAGCCAAATTTATAATAATCCCATTCCATATGTACTACTATTCGCGCTCCAGTTTTTGAGAGACCTCGCTAAGACAATAAATTTAATTCGTGAAGGAATGAAGTATAAGGTGTATTAGGGGTAAATTTGAATACTACGCTATTTATGCGCATAAATTTTTTTTAATTTATATAATTTTTATATTCTGATCATCTGATCTTGATTCAATTTTTGGATCACTATTAATCTCTATCAAAAAATTCTCTTACATAGAACTAGTAAAGAAAAGCCTCTTATATATAAAAGTAGTGCGTTAATTTAGACTAGGAATAAATCATATATGGAAACGGATAATTTTTACATGAATTGGAATGGCATTCTTACTCATGAACAGATGCCTGCCCTCAATAATGGAATTTGACATGATTTTGATAATATTTCAAGATTTTTTGTTGGTAAATCTTATCCCGACATTATTTTAAATTAGGTGGATATGTAAGGTAAAAAATAATAAAATATAACAGTGAGGGAAGCATATATATATATATATACACTCACACTCTTCCCTTTAAAACAAAATTCTACTAATAAAATTAGTTTTTTCCTTTTAAAAAATGTAGTTTTTCATATCCTGCTATAGAATTTATGCATATATTACTTTTTTTTTTTTTTTTTTTTTTCTGAATTTGAGGATCGGTTGATTCGAATTCTATATTTTTTTAGTATTGAATTATCGCTAAAATATACCAACAATTACTATACTTTTAAATATTGATAAACATATACATACTAAAGTCCCATATCCAGATTAGACGTGATTAATTTAATAAAGAGAGAAAAAAAAAAAGGAGGGTGGGCAAGAAATTAGGTATAATCAAAGTCTTTGATGGAGGGATATGCGCATTTATATATCATATAGAGACGTTGAATTTTGAGATTTTCGAACACATGCATTATCAAATTACCCATTGATTTAAGTAATAGACTACAAATGTGGCTTACATAGTAAGTTATAATTAAGATAATTAATTATTATATATATTTTTAAAGTTGATTTTTTTCTCCCATTTAAGCAATTAAGGAGCAGTTATTTTAGTTGAGTTGGCCGTTGATCCTAAATTTAGGATCAATCAGATTCCGTAGTTGAAGATCATACGACAGAACCAAATGAATGCGTAATTTATCCTTTTCTTCATCTGGACGTTTCATGTGAATTTATTAAGAACCAAATTAATTAATATCAACTACGTATAACATGCCGTTGACTAATTTTAGTTCCTTTTTTATGCCTGAACAGGTCTTTATAACTTAACTATTTCACTCCTGTGCGGAATTAAAAATTAGAAATATAACAGGTTCACTCCTGTGAAAATAACCCTTTTTTAAATAATTATCTTCCTTTCCCTCTTATATACAGTGTTAATTCTTTCCTTTTATTTTAATGTGGAATGGTAGGAGAACTCAACTTCCTCGCATTAAACCTTCAAATTAAAAGAAAAAAAAAATGGTATTCTCCAGATTTTGTTTACAAAGCGAAAGTGACAGCGTAATTCAAGCATTCTAAGTTTCGAAAACTAACTCAAGGAACTCGTCGAGCAATAAAATGTGTTGACCTTAATTATGTCTAAGAACATCAATTATTAATTAATTAACAGCCTCTAATTTGATGTAATCAAGAGCGTTAAAAGATGACAAAAAAATATATATCGGGAAACAAAACGAAAATTACACTTCAGTTTTTTAGTTAGAAAAACACACATAAGGTACAAAAATGTCTGGATCCTTTTATTTTAATTTTCTCTTATGGTCTTAATTTTTTTACCCTACTAATCTCTCTAATTTTAGTTCTCCATGAATTTGACAGTGCGACACTTCTAACTTTTATTTTTCTTCAAGTTAGACAATTTTCAATGCATTTGTCTATATCAATTAATGCTATATTTGTTAAAAAAAAAGTGTGAAAAATAATATGTACAATACTTTACATTCCAATTTATAATATTATTTCTACTTTTTGTCATCATTATTATGCATTAAAACCTGAAAAAGTAAGTTTTTTTTTTGAATAAGTAAAGTAAGCTATTAATATTTAAATAAATTAAAAATAAAAATATTGTAACAATTATATGAAAAATTCAAGACAACAACAGATAAAAATTAAATATTAAATTTCAAATTGGCTACCCTTGTCGCAAATTGGTCATAAAATTTGGCATACATAGTAAATTTGATATCAAAGATATCGTTTCAATAGAGAATATTTTTTTAATCCAAATGTCAAAATTTATCAATGATAGAAACAATTTAGTATTACATTAGAGATGTTCTTAATTTTTCATAATTTTTGGTCTGGATTTTTATTTGTTAATTCAACTCTCATTCAAACAAATAATTACAATATAAACATATGTTTATATATATCCACACAGTACTACTCATCACTATAAATACCCCCTTAAACTTCCTTTGCCACCAACAATCCACTTATAAGCGCTCCATCATATCATCTCCAACATTATAATAACAAAAACCAAACAACAAAAATGGGGTCCGGACGACCTAGGGCTTCACTAGTAGCCTTTACTTGCCTCATCATAGGCCTAGCCATGCTCCAAGCCTCTAACGCCCAAGACTCCGAACAAGACTTCCTCGACGCCCACAACTCGGCTCGCGATGCGGTCGGCGTCGGGCCGTTGACATGGAACGACACGGTGGCGTCATACGCACAGCAATACGCGGACAGCCACATCGGGGACTGCAACTTGGTGCACTCCGGGGGGCCTTACGGCGAGAACCTTGCGTGGAGCAGCGGCGACCTCTCCGGCACCTACGCCGTGAAATTGTGGGTGGACGAGAAGGAGGACTATGACTACGACTCCAACTCATGTGCTGATGGCAAGGTCTGTGGGCACTACACTCAGGTGGTGTGGCGTGACTCGGTTAGGCTCGGTTGTGCTAAGGTCACGTGCGACAACGGTGGTACTTTTATTGGGTGCAACTATGATCCCCCAGGCAACGTTGTTGGGCAGAAGCCTTACTAATGGATTAAGGGGCTGATTAATATATTGATATTATGATGCTATATATATACATATATATTATAATGTAATGTACACATTGCCTACTATCATGAACTTATGTTCACGAAAAGGCTAAATGTGTGTTAAAATAAATAAGTTAATGAATAAAATGTCACCATCTATATTTTATAGAAATTATAGAGACATACTCATAATCAAAACAAATAATGTTAGTCTCCGTGATTTTTAAAAAATATTACAAAGACATCTCCTCTATTAGCTGACCATTAAATATAATTAAATACCTAAATTGTCCTTCTGTACGTCATAATGTATTTTCAGTTATAATAGAATGGTAAAATGTCATTTGAAACCTTTATTAGCACCAAAAAAAAAAAAAAAGAGGTAAACAAGTTTTTTTTTCTCACATTTATATCATACTTGAATAGATTTTTACACGTTTATAATCACATTCTAATGAAAATAAAAAGTTTTTTTGTTACTTGTTTTTCCACAAGTCCTATTTCGAATCCATAATAGTTTTGTTTTGTTTTGTATTGTTTTTTTTAATAATTGAGAATTGTTTTTTTTTTAACTTTAATAAAACATTTGCTGGATAATATTTATTTATACCATTTGAAAGTATAGAGATATATAGTAAGAGACTTAAATGATCAAAATTATTGTTATATTCTTTTTTCTTTTTAAATTTTTTTTTTTCCTTTGAAATGAAGAATCTGTTAACAATCACTAGAACCTTATCATAATTCTTCCAAAGGTTTAAAATAAAATAACGACCTCATCAAACAATTTCTTTAAGCTAAACAGCGAAGTTCCTTTACATCACATGAACAAATTGCGATCAAACAAATTTTATTATTGCAATTTACTTTCAAAGGTTTATTGATCAGCTTAAGCTTGTTGCGGTCGTCACTTTTCGACGGTCTTACCCTTAAAATATATGAATTGCATATTAATCAATTAAATTTATGACAGTTTCCCAATTTATACCAAGATGCATTTCCCATTTTTATATAAGTTTCTAATAATAAAATAGAGTCATTATTTTTTTTTCTCCTCAAAACTCCTTTTTTATCTTCAATTACAAAATAACTCCATTCAAACCATTAGAAATCAAAATCAACCCAGATCTAGTAGATCACATGTAAATATGTAATCGGCGGAGGGGAATGAACGACGGAGGCTGGAACATGCTGGAAAGGACCGGCAGAGGCTGGACGGCGCAGGGGAATGCAGGGGAGTGGGTGGATGCATGGAGGGCTAGCTGTCAGCTGAGGAGATCCGGCTATATATATGGGTGGGCAACGGAGATCGAGCTGCAGGGCGTCGTGACACAAGGGGTGTTAGTGTAATTCTCTTGATATTATTATTTTATATATGTATGTATAGAAAAAGGAATATGTAGGGCTTTGAGAAACGATATTGGTGCAGCTCATGAATGCAAAGGAAGAAGTGTATATAATTTGCATATATAATTAGAAATAAGTAAAGTAGGGCAATAGTTGACTCTTCAAACCATAGCCAAAGAAAATTAATGACATATTATCAAAACGTTGTATACAATCATTAAATTAATTTTCCATATATTTGGGATTAACGGTTAATTCAATTATACAATTTTTTTATTCTAATTTTTAAAAAAGATATTAGATGTGTATATATTCATGTTACTGCATCTACAATTTGGCAAGGGCAATGGGATTCTTTTTTTTTTTTTTTTTTTTAATAATAATAAAAGCACTGTCAAACACGTGTTAATTCTATATATAAATAAGAAATAATACTTATAAATGGATCAGATCCACAATTTTCAGAAATTGCATGCCTCCAAATTATTCATCATGATGATCTTACGTCTTTCTTTTTTTTTTTTTTTAAATGGAAACATCTCACGACGTTAAATATTGATAATTCTCTGTCAAAGACTCCTTCAAAACAAATAATCTCACAAAGACTTCTATGTATGAAGTTGGTGTGCGATGGTGAAAGAAAGTTTTTAAGGTGTACCTGTTGATCTGCTCAACATATTTGCATAAACTCATCTGATCCATTCTTTTAAAAAAATTTCAAATGATGTCTAAACAGCCAAATTGTGCTATGCCATTTAAAAATTTTAAAATACGTTTAACTAACTTCTCGTATTTTTCTGTTTTAGTCCGTTAATGTGAGATAAGAAGATTAGGGTATTTTTGAATTTGACAATTCAAAATTTTGGAAAATATGGGATCGGTAATTCTTATTTTAGAATATGAGTTGTCAGTTTTCTTTTTTTCTTTATCTCTATGTCCTAGACCGTGAATGGGACTTTAACTTGTTAAAAAAGACAACAATTAAAGGAATTACTACGTAAGACTTCCTGTTTTTCATTAGTAAACATTAATAAGAATTGTTGTTACTTTAGTTGTTTGATTAATTTTTTAATGGGTTAATATATATAACTGGAGAAGTTTGTGTTGTGATCTAAATTCTTAAGATGGATACGTATAGTTCATGCCGTTTAAAATATGGCTAATTTGACAATGGGGGGCAACAACTTTTCTCCATTTATGGGGTAAGATCCAATGATGAAGTATAGGTAGATATGATGTGGGCCCTAGTTATCTAAATTAAGGCACTACGACTTGAAGTACTAGATTATTTACTTGAAATAAATTAAAAAACAAGGGTAATTCCCATTGACACGGACTAAAACTTGTTTGATTTTTTTTTTCAAGGCTTCTTTAATCATTGACCGCCATGGATCCTTCAGCTCTCAAGTTCTCAACAGTTCCAGATTACTCAAGTTAATTAATCAAGAAAAGGAAATAGCCAAATTGGTTAAAGTTTGAGGGCATTAATCATGAAACACTATCTTCAAAACATGCAATGAAGATCTAGGAGGTTTTTATATGCCCATTGAAATCAAACATGACTATAGTATCCCAAATTTCTAGACTAACCCAAACAAATCAAACCTAGAAAATCTTTAGCAAATCAAACCCAGAAACTAATTAAAGTTAAATAAAATCTGAAATCCATATTCGGTACTTCGAATCAAATGTTGAAAACAAAATAGCAGCACATCTTAACAATTATTAACAGACTCGAATACAACCATGTCCAATTAATTAGAGCTCGATGGTGCTTCAAGAGCAGAGAAATGACTGAATCAGCCTCGTCGTCCTTTGCCCAGCCCCATGCCACCGGGGTGCCGCTTAAGCATGCACCGTCCTTTTTCATTGACTACATTGGCAGAGAGGGTTGCCGGAGTTCGACCTGCCGCTTGAACCTCCTCCGGTGTGAATTCGTCTTCCTCCTTCGGCCTTCCCGACGAATTTGAAACGCTTTTTTATGCTTTGTTTTGTTTTGTTTTGTTTTGTTTTTGTTTTTTTAATTTTTTGTTTTTTGTTTTTTGTTTTATGTTTTATGTTTATTTTTATTTTTTTTCTGATAGAGTGAGCTTCAATTATATGTGGAAGGTTATATTTTAACTAGGTAGTCTTTAGCTCTTTTCACTTTGATTTAAATTTAAGGGCGTAAAAAATTTTACTTCATCTATGCGGTAAAGTAGGCTTACCCGGCCATAGTAGAAGTCACCTTAAAATATTAATCAAACGATCAAAAAACAGTTTCTAACAGTGGTGCAAAACAAATGGTCCTACCATTAAAGGATTAAACCATTCAAAGGGTGGAGACATGTGATCTTACCGAAGATTTTCCTATTTAATTGATCATCAAGCTGATTAATACCAAAGAACACATCTTAATAATTCTTATTTGTATTCACATCTTGTGCTGCATCAAGGTAAGATTTTTATAAGGTATTGTGCATCTTCGTTTTTTTTTTCTTTTTTTTTTTGGTGGGAAAATGGAGAATCTTTATACATCGACAATTCTCTCTCAAAGACTCCTTCAAAATAATAAATAATTAATTAATTTCACAAAGACTTTATGTGCGACAGTGAAAGAAAGTTTTTTAAGGTTTTGATCTGCTCAACATTTTTGCATAAACTCGTCTATCCATTTTTATGAAAATGGATATATTGTATATCTTTATACATCGATAATTGTCTCTCAAAGCCTCTTTCAAAATAATAAATAAATAAATAAATAATATCACCAATACTTCTATGTATGAAGTTGATGTACGACAGTAAAAGAAAGATTTTAAGGTTTTGATGTGCTCAGCATTTTGATAAACTCATCCCTTCCTTCTTTTTATTTTTTATTTTTGTCTTAAATGATGTCTACCTAATCATATTAAGTGAAATCATTTAGAAAATTTAAAACACTTTTAGTTGATTTTTCTGTGTTTTTATGTTTTAGTTCGTTAAATGACGTGACATATGAAGATCTAGATCATTTTTTTTTATATGACGATTCAAAATTTTGGAGATAGTTTCAGTAAATCTTCTCTCGGCCTTACTTATTATCAGTACCTTTTTCTCTTAATCTCTTTGCCCCCAAAACAGTGAATAGGATTTTAACTTAAAAAGAAAAAAACACACAACAGTTAAGGGAATTTCTATAGCATGACATCTTATTTTATATTATCGGTTGAAATTGTTGTTAATTTAACTGGTAGATTAAATTTTCAATGGTATGATTTATGAATAAAGTAAATTTTCAATGGTATGATTTATGAATAAAGCACATGTAAATTTCTAATGTGACACATATAGATTATATCATTTTAAAAAATAATTCAACAGTTAAAAAACAGTTTCTATCAGTAATGTAAAATAAGAAATCCTTTTGTAAAAGCACCCGACAACTAAAAGAGATGAGACATGGGTTACAGAAGATTTTCCTGTTTAATTTGTCATCGAGCTAATTAATACCGTTGGACACTTCTTAATACTTATTCTTATTTGGATTCATACTGTGTGGTGAAATATCAGTTATTGTTTTTCAAACGTAATAAAAATCTGGAAAACGCTACCATAATTCCTAGCCACTTTTTCCTTGTAATTTCCACAAACAATATATGAACTCTTTGTGAATCAGTCTCCATTATATGCATAACGACGAAAAGGACGCAAAAGAATACTTTTCTATGCGAACAGAATATCCCGAAAAAAAAAAAGCAAGAAAGAGAGAAATAAACAAATAAAAAGAGAGAGAGAGAGAGAAAGAGAGAACTGAGAAAGTCACTAATAGCTGTCGACAATCAGTAGCAATATGGTCTCTTAGCAACAAGCAGTTTTCACGTTCAGAGGGGTTAAAAAAAAAAAATTTTCGCGTGCATTATATTCGAGTCTTTTCTTAATTTTCACGTTAAAGTTTGTTCAATATATTTTAATTTTTGTTTTATATATTTTCACAATAATCTCATAATTAACGGTTTGGCACAAAATATACAGTTTAAGTCTCTCGTAACAACTCATTCCAACTAAACGTTAATTGGCTAGTGAGTGAACCGAGGCCGTGAATATTTAACAAAAAAGATTAAAGAATTAATGATGTGATAATAGAAGGGCTATTTAGCGACAAAAGTTGATTTGTCACGCTAGTTATCATTTTAGCTACAAAACCTAGTTTGTCACGCTAATTTAATAAATCTAAGAGACAAATTTGTCAAATCAAAATACTATATAATTAAGTTATAAGGTTACAAAATAATTTGTAAGTAAAACAAACGAAATAGCTACGAAAATTACTTGTGACTGATGGTAGCTACAAATTTGCAAAAATTTTGTACATAGGCATAATTAGTAACCACATTACAGCTTCAACTTAACTATAAAGAAAAATATAAATATAATTGATTATTTTAAAGTAATACTGGAAGGTCCTACATACTTTGATACAAGCTCACTTGATAATGATTTATGACATAAAATTTTTAACGCTTTTTAATAAAAAATGGCTACTCACATGATAATGATGAGTTATCTTATTTAGACTTTTGCATATATTGATAGTTTAGTTCAATTGCAACATGAATAATAAAATTGGAAACAATGACCAACTTTTTAAATAGAATATATATATATATATATATATATTATGGATAACATCTCTAATTCTAATTTTTGATATTTATTTATATAAAAGTGATGAGTTATTATTTTTTTATTGATAGTTATAATTTTTAATTTCCGTTTATCATATCAATTTTTAAATACCAATCAATTAAAAATGATAAGTAATATTTTATTTAAGTTGGTATTAAAAAATTGCGATATCCTTCACATTATTCTTTGAAAGATGCAAAAATATAGGATGTATAGATTTATTTTCTTATTCCTTTTGCTTTAATCTTTGAGATAATTTCTTTTCAATCTTGATCATAAGTAATGAAAATCTTGCAGCGACATCAATCTTAGTTTATTTCATTATGAACAATTTTACAAATTTGGCTTCCGAAAGCATATATATATATAATCTTGAAAGATATCAAATTAATTTATTTGGTAAAGTATTTTAAATACCACATGGAACTGAATCCCCTCCCCGAAACAGTTATTGAAGACACTTTATATGATTTGATTTTTCGTTTCCTTGTATAATTTTAGATTCAACATTTAATAAAAGGATGACAATAAATCAACAATTCCTCTTTTTTGTTCATTAATTATTTGAAACGACATTAGTCACAGGGTATAAATAGTCCTTGGATTTCCTCTATAAATAAGCACTACCGTGTCTTATTGTATATCATAAGTGATAAGAAAAGATAAAGACATTGAAAAAATGGGCTTAGTGAACTCTCTGGTAGCAACCCTAGGCCTCATGAGAATAATCCTGATCACCCGAGCTCTCCCACCAAACCGGTCCCATTCCCATCAAGACTTTGTGGATCTCCATGTAGTCGTGCATCAATATTCACCAAAATATAAATGTATATATATAATCATGAATCTATTATAAAGAAGATTAAACACCTCAATGTATTTTTTGGAATTTCATTAAAGAGTAAAAATTAGATTGAAAATTAGGATTTTTTATAGGTTTCAAACTAGTAATGTTTATAAGTCGTTTTTTTGGGGATTTGACATGCAAGTGTGTGTGTGAAGAAAATATATATATATATATATATAATTGAGTTTCTTTTTTATGATAGAATTTATTTACGTAATTAAGTCTATAATAGTTGTCTTTAATTTATGTCGTTTTGTTAGATTTTTTTTTTTGGGTAATTAAATGAGTTGATTAACTAAGGGGTGTGAAAAATCAAGATAGATGTGTTAATAGAACCAACCCTTCAAGATTTTTAGATATAGTCAAATTACCCATTGATTGCGGTAATAGACTACAACTTCCATTATTTATAAGGTATTTATTATATTCTTGAGGTTGATTTTTCTTTTCCTTGCAGTTAAGGAGAAGTTATTTTAGTTAAATTGGCCGTCGATCCTAAATTAATCATAAAAAGTAGTCACATGAAGATCCTAAATTTAGGATCAGATTCTGTAATTGAAGATTATGCGGTCATTACGACAGAACCAAAATGAATGCCTTAATTTATCTTTTTCTTCATCTCGACGCTTCAGTATGTGAAATAAATTAAGAAAAATAAAAAATATAATATCAACTACCTCGAAACGTGGTTGACTAATTTTAATTCATTTTTCCTTTCCAAATTAAATCCCGACAATGTGCTATTTCACTCCAATCCAATACATTCTTTTTTTTTAGATAAATATATGTCTATATTTAATATTATAGAGAGAGAGAGAGTTTGAGCTTTTTACATTATTCAATAGCACCTTGTTGGATGAAGCAAAGCAAGTCGCAAACTCTTCCTTCATTTGACACAAAAATTTTAAAAAATATATAAATTTGACTACCACTTTTTATATTTTATCCTTTTTTTTTCCCTTAAAAAGATTGATTTTATAATTTGCATCAATACTACATAGATGTCATGATAATATACGACACCAATTAATACCTTCTGACTGTGATAAATGAAAGCCGTATATAGAGTGTTTGGAAGGAGCGGTTACTGATTTCCCAAAGTTTGCGGAATTAAAAACACAAGATATATATAAGTTCTAATTCATTGACTTTGTAACTGATGATCCTATATCACTAGTTGAAAACAATGCATCTAATTTCAACTTACTGAAAAGAACTGTTATTTATTTATTAATTCCAATTTAAAATTATCATGGGCGGCTATATGTATATATTATTGTCATTTAATTAGCATACAGATCAATAATCTTGCGTGATCAGTAGGTTACTTGGAGAAATGTAAAGTTGGTTTTTGTCGTGATATATAGAAAAATAAAATGCCTTATTAATTGCACACAAAATATATATTATTTACTTATTTTCTTCGTAAGATAAAAAAAAATATCAGTGGTATCATCATATCTCTATTTCGATGATCATTTGATAAGATTAAATGTTACATGTGTCACAACTCAAATCTGAAACTTGATAAAAATAAAGATACTAAATAAGACATTCTCACTACCTGTCACCCATGGTAATCATACTATTTACTTGTTTCATGGAAATCATATATATATATATATATATATATAACTTGTATGTATAACTTTCATAACCCTTTTTCATGCATGTGATACATGTTTGAGGCCCATACAATAATAAGCGCCATGCGAATGTGAAACGACCATAGAAATTTAAGCTTATTCCAAAGCAGTAATAACTACTTTACGAGATCACTCTTTCTGGTTTTTACTCACATGGGGATTCCTGATTTTCTAGTCAATCTGTTCCCCGTAATTGACGGTTAGCATGAAGACCGAACCAAAAAGTATATGCTCCTTCTAGATGCACCATACACCACGGCGACTTTGCTAGCGTGCTACACACAAGAATTTTCATTTTTTTTAGGACATTATTTATTTTTCAAACTTTAGCTAAAAAAAAAAAAAACATACGTTATTATTATTATTATTATTATTATTATTATTATATTTTTATCTCTTTATCTTTCCCTTTGGGACACGTTGTTTGCTTAATTAATTAATCTCTCTATATCTATATATACGACTCTTGTATTTCAATCGTCCTGCATATTTTACAGTTTGAGATTCTCTAGACGTTTATTTTATTTATTTAAAAGCAAACCTTCCAAGTTTCAAATCTATAATGGAAAAGACCTGAATGTCCATTCCTATTTGTTGTACGGGACATAGAATATAATATGTACATATAAATTTTTTTTTTCTTTGAAGGAAATGGTAATTAGAATATTACCATGATCTGTATGTATGCAAAACCTAATCTAGTCTATACTATCAATTATTATCAAGTTGATAATGGGTGAAACAAACAACATAATTGAAATTAGAAGATTATCCGTTAATTAGCAGTGTTAATTAGATTGTGAAAAGGCTTGATTTGGAGTGAACACGGCCGCCTTGCAAACTTTTCTTTTGGCAATGGCGTCACATTACCTTTTCAATACGTCACTTGATTTGCATCACCGTCAATTCGTCAGCACATCATAGACAACACACAAAAAAAAAAAAAAAAAAGTTTAGTAGTCGTAAATCTAGATATAAAAAATATATATGTTCTCGTCAGAAACAAAACGAACGAAAACAGTGCTACACTTTCAAAACTCATGCTAATTAGCTAGCGAGCTAGCTTACTATAATAGCTTACAAGCAAAAAAATATATGGAGATATATAAATAGAATACAATATAATACAAGGTATTGAAAGTTAGAAAAACCATCACTACTCTAGCTAGCAAAAATAACTAACAAATTAGAACCAACACTATCTCATTTTTTTTTAATGGAATATTTGCTAATAAAGAAAACTAGTACAAGGCATTGGCAATAGGAACAATATGTATAAAATATGTGTTGACCAAAACTGTATGCAAGAACTTCCAACATTTATAGCCTTTAATTTGATTGAATTAAATTTCATGAAGTGATTGTATTTAAAAATGGAAGGAAAAAAAAATTATTAACGGTACAAGTGCCACGTAGTTGGTCCCTGTTTTTCTTAATTATTATTATTTTCCTTTTCCTCTTATGGTGTTCATTCTTTCCTTTTTATTTTAATGGACTAAGGAAGCAGTACTGATCAACTTCTTCGCCTTAAACCTCCAAATTAATTAAAGAATAAAAAAAAGGTATATTCTCCAATTTTAGTTTACCACGAAAGTGAGCGTATAAGAACGTTCATATTATTAATTAACAGACCTCTAATTTGATGTAAATAAGCGCATGAAGAGATGATAAAGCAAAAATATATATGGTGAAACAAAAAAAAAAAAACCTATTTTTTAAATAATTAAGGTACAAATGTCTGGGGTCCTTTATTATTATTATTATTATTAATTTTATTTTCCCTCATATGGTCTTAATTCTTATTTTCTACTAATCTCTAATATTTCTAATTTTCTACAAATTTGACAGCGCTACACCAGTTTTCCAACTTGTAATTCTCTCCAAGCTAGTTGCCATATTTTTTGGTCATGACTTTTATTTGTTAAACGTTACGTATTACGATTTTTCTTTAATTACTTCCCTAGTCAAGCAAATAAAATTCCACTCTCATTCCAAAAAATATATATAATAAAAAAATGTTAACATGCACACACTCGTCACTATAAATATCCCTCACATAAACCCCATTTCCCATCAACAATCCACTTTATAAACACTCCATCATATTATCTCCAACATTATAGTTCCAAAGATCAAACAACAAAAATGGGGTCCGGACGGCGTAGGGTTTCACTAGTAGCCTTCACTTGCCTCATCATAGGCCTAGCCACGCTTCAAGCCTCTAATGCCCAAGACTCCCCACAAGACTTTGTCAACGCCCACAACTCAGCTCGTGGCGAGGTCGGCGTTGGGGCGATCACATGGGACGACACGGTGGCATCGTACGCACAGCAATACGCCAACAGCCACATCGGGGACTGCAACATGGTGCACTCCGGTGGGCCTTACGGCGAGAACCTTGCGTGGAGCAGCGGCGACCTCTCAGGCACCGACGCCGTGAAATTGTGGGTGGACGAGAAGGTGGACTATGACTACAACTCCAACTCATGTGCTTCTGGAAAGGTGTGTGGACACTACACTCAGGTGGTGTGGCGTGACTCGGTTAGGCTTGGTTGTGCTAAGGTCAGGTGCAACAATGGCGGTACTTTTATTGGGTGCAACTATGATCCCCCAGGCAACGTTGATGGACAGAAGCCTTACTGATGGATTAAATGCTGATTAATAAGGACTGATTGATATTGTTGATCATCAGTTATATGCCTACATAGATATTTATAATTATTAGCATCTATATATATATACATATATATAAATAAATGTACACATATTGCCTGTTATCAGTAACTTATTTTAATGAAAAGGCAATATATATGTGTTCAAATATATGATTTTATGAATAAAGTAAGTTATGAAGTGACATTAAATTACGTCCCTTTAGAGTTGTTTGATTTTATTTTATATTTATACATGTGCATGTCTCGCTTAATCTGTTAGAGCCGAATCATAAGTTTCCGCAGAAGTTGTCCTGAGCTCACCATAGTAGTAGAAAAGGAATATATATGGTTTTGAGAAAGGTTCTTTGCGCTCATGAATGCAAAAAAGAAGTATACACATTACATACATATATAACTATCATTTCTCACCCTAATAAATTCTCTCTCTCTCTCTCTCCCTCTCCCTCTCCCTCTCTCTATTGTGAGGGTTTATACCGTTCATATTTCTCTTTTAGGGTTGAAGTCCAACGTCGCCTTTTGGTTGGCCACCAGACTCCCGGCCATAGAGAAGATGCTTTGAGACTCTACGGTGATGGTTTTAATGGCAAGATGGCTTCGTGGTCGGTGGGGCCGCATTTTGATCTCTTTGATCATGTAGTTTAACTTGTCACCAGAGGTATTATCTATGGAGTTGGGGTTTTTGCTCATATTTGTGATAGTTATTTGTTTGAATTAAAGACAATAATATTTCAACCATGTAGGTGTTGCATTTAATCATTATGTTTTTATTTTTAATTTGTAATTACGGAGGTGGTCTCCCCACGCTCTTGTATTCGATGTATGTCCAATCCACTAGAGTTATTTCTATGCGGTGTTAATGGTGACCTTTTTATTATAGGTCTCTTGGTTTCAATCGATTAGAGTTTTTCATCGATTGTAGTGGTGTTATTAAAAGAGCCATATATATGCTCAATAATTGGTGTGCCTTTTTGATTTCCTATTGTTGGAGTCCGGTGCACGTTTCATCCCTTGTGTTCTTCATTAAACTTATTGGTGGAACCGATATGTAATTGGGGTTAAGTTTCTTTGTGTTATGAGGTCATTTTAGAAATTGGTGTTTGTATTTTCTTAATTTAGAGTACAATAACATTTTCAAAAAAATAATAATAATAATTTCTCAAATTAAATTGGTCCCATATATGTTTAGTAATTTTCAAATTTAGGTATTTATATATATATATATATTTTTGAAAAGGGAGGTATTTACTTTTCCATACATAAGGAAAGGAATAAATTAATGAGATTTTATCAATGTAAAAGAGCCTGACAATTAAAAGAGAGGAGACATGTGTCTTTTCCGTATTATTGACCATCAAGCTAATTAATACCAAAGAACACGACTTAATAATTCTTAATTTTAGGATTCATATTGTGTGGTGCATCATGAGTGATGATTTTCAAACGAAATAAAAGGGTTATAGTACGTAAACCTGGAAATTAAGCTACCCTAGATCCTAGCTACTTTCTCCGTCGAAATTTCCACAAGCAATATCTAATCTCTTAGTGAATCAGTCAACTATATATGGATAACCGCGAAAAGGACACAAAAGAATACTTTTTCTATGCGAACCGAGGACAGAGAGCATGATTAAAAAGACTAGAAATATCAACAACAACAACAAAAAAGAAATGAAAAGAAAAGAAAAAGAAAGAAAGAAAAATAGAGGACTAAGAAGGCTTGACTTTGGCTCTGTTTAGAGGCAAATCTCCAAACACATCTCTAAATATTTTACGGAAAATTCAAATTTTAAACGTCTATAATTTTATTGTTTCAAATCCTAATAAGATGATTTTGTTTTTAAATTATATAAAAGCTCGACGGAAACGAAAAAAGATTTATATTTATATTTTTTTCCAAATATATTTTAAAATTTTATATTTTTTTTATTTCAAACAGTTTTTTCCCCAAACGTATATGCATTTCCAAAACTATATCTCATTTTCAATCTAAAACTATATCTTCAGAACCTTCCTAAACGGGTCCTTAATTAGTAGCAATAATGAATGTGTATGGTCTCTTATAATTATTAGCAATAATAAATGTATGGTCTCTTATGCAGTTTTCACGTTCAGAGTAACGGAAAAAGAAAACGTGTTTTCACGTTGTATGCATATGTATGTTCGCGCGCATTAATTCGAGTCTTTTCTTTGCACGCTAAGTTTGTTGAATATTTCTTTATCTTTATTTTTACTTTTATTTTTATTTTTTTGCTGATTTCACGTTATACATTGTTGTATTTTCTGTATCATTTTCAAAGTAAGCTATTTCTTCTTCTTCTTCTTTTTTTTTTTTTTGGTCGTTTTCCACAGGGGTTGTTATTTGTTTTTCATTTCTTTTCGTTTTTAGTCTGTAATTTAAAAAAAAAAAGTATACGAGTCTTCTAGTTCTAGATGCACCATACAACACGGCGATATCTAGCTAGCAACCAGATAGCTAGACAAATGAATTTCCATTTTTCAGGGACATTATTTATCTTTTTACATTATCATGTTTTTTGGTTTTATGGGGTCTATAGCCACCCGTCTTTGTACTTTCCTCATACCCTTATCTAGTAGTTTATATATTACTAAATTACTTTGATAAAAATTACGTTTAGAGACAAAATTTTTATAAGGTTACTTTTTACACACCTCTGATAACTAAAACTTAAAACATTTTCAATTATAATAAATATTAACACTCTAAAAAATAATTAAGTAGTATAGTTTTCTCTTATATTATGTTACTGTTTAAAAAAAATTGGAGGCTGAAGATACTGTGAAAAACTTAAAAAAATAAAAGTGTTCATATAAAGGGGAGATAACCATGGGTGGGTTTAAAAAGGATAAAAATTACATTTAGTTAGAAGACATATTTTTGAAAAACAAAAGAGGTGTAACAAGTAATATATTTTTTAGTTTAAATTTCTATTGGTGGCCAGATGTGGTTTAGGAAAGGGGTATGAAAAGTAAATAAGCGGGTGTCAGTAGACCCCTTATTTTTTTTTCAGTAATTATACCTTACATTTTTAAGTGCTACAGTTTTTTTTAACTACCAAATTGTATTTATTTTATAAACCAGTGTATTCTCTCGTGATTGTACAAGAATAAAAACTAAAAAATAAAAAATCTTTAAAATAAAAAAGTAAAATAAAAACCCTATTCTTAGAGTTTTTTTTTAATTCTTTTCTATTTAAGGGTATTCGGGTATTTTTAATGTCAAAATCGAGCGTTGATCAACAAAATATATATGGATTTAAGAATTAAATACCTTATGATGATAAAAAAAAAAATACAGTAATTTAAAATACTTTCGGAATAAAAACAAAATATAGGATATGAAAAGATAAATATCTCCTCACAGGAGAAGACTTTTCAAATGTAATCTATATGAATCATGTATTATTTTTATACTTATTTGTTCATCTTTGATCCTTTGGGACACTACACACTACATTTCTATGTGCGACTCCTATCTCCCGATTATCCCGCAGCCCCATCCAAGTATATGGTACATAGAATACTACCATGATCTTTGCAGTATGCAAAACCTAATCTAGTCTATTACTACCTATTATTATCAAGTTGACTATATGAATGAATTATAAACAACATAATAATTCAAAGCATATTATAAATTATCCGTCAATTAGCAGTGTTAATTTCATTGCAAAAGGTTTTAATTTGGAGTGAACATACACACGGCCGTCTGCCTAAGCTTGCTTTTGACGATGGCGCCGAATTACCTTTTCAACACGTCACTTGATTTGCATCACCGTTAATTCATCAGCATCATAATAAAAAAAATTATATGTACATATATATATATATATATATTAGTCCGCTACATAGATATGAAAAGTATATGTATGTCTTATCTCATCATGCTTATGATCCTAGAATTACCTTCCACGTGATACAACAAATATATTTCCTATTGAAAATTAGAAATCCATATTACTACTCTAGCAAAAATAACTAACAAATTAGAACTGTCAATATTTCTCTTTATGGTACCAAAAAAGAAAACTTGATATTGGCATTCGGAACAATGAAGAGATTGTGTTGACAATAGTTATATGCAGTAACTTTCAACATTTATAGCCTTATTTTGATAGAATTAAGGTCAATGAAGAGATTATATTAAAATAGTGAATTTTTATTTATTTATTTAGGGTAGAAGTGCCACTTAGTTGGTCCCTATTTTTTTAAGTTTTTATTTTCCTTTTCCTCTTATATATGGTGTCAAGTCTTTGCATTCATTTTAAGGGACTCAGGTAGGAGTACTAAACTTCTTCGCATTAAACCTTCAAAGGAAAATGAAATATGGTATTCTCAAATTTTTGTTTACGTTGAACGTGCCAGGGAAATATTCCAAGTTTCGAAAACTAGCTCAAGGAACTCGTAATAATTAAATGAGTTGATCTTAATTATGTGATGAACATCAGCTAATTAACGCCACTAATTTGTTGTAATTAATTAAGCGCATCAAGAGATGATTAATTAAAAACATTGGGAAAAAAAAAATCTCTTTTTTAAATTAAAAAACTTTTCTTTCTCTTATGTTGAATTTTCTTCTTCTTTTTATTCTGCTAATCTCTAATTTTAGTTTTCCACGAATTTGACACAACGCTACACTATAGTATTCCAACTTTCAATTTTATCTGGATTGAGAGGAAGGTAAGTCCTGATCTAATATATGAAATTTTAAGTAATATGAATTTCACTTCCACCTGTCAAGACAAACAAAAATGCTCTAAGGTGATTTTTAAGGGTTTGCTCATGGAAACCAGATTAGAGACAAAGTGAGTTGCTGCTTAATTTTAAAAGAATATTCTCATAGGATGAGAGACCTAAATTCTAAGCTTACTTAGTAAGGTTCGAAGTCAAATAAGTTAAGCTCATAAGCCACTGCTCTATACTCTGATTTTGCATTCGACCGTGACTAACTGTTTGCTTTTTACTCTTCCACATGTTACAAGATTTCCACCTTTCAATTTTATCCAATCTAGTTTGCCATAAATTGCGGTGATGACTTTTATATTTGTTAAACACATGAGTTACGTATTTTGATTGTTCTTTAATTACTTCTCTTGTTAAGATAATAAAATTCTACACTTTCATTCCCTAACAAAAAAAAAAAAAAACCCAGCCCCTGTCACTATAAATACCCCCTCACACAAACCTCATTCCCATCAACGATCCACTTATAAACACTTCATATCATATCCTATCCAAACGACAAGAATGGGGTCCGGACGACCCAGCGTTTCACTCGTAGCCTTCACTTGCCTCATCATAGGCCTAGCCACGCTCCAAGCCTCTGATGCCCAAGACTCCCCACAAGACTTCCTCAACGCCCACAACTCGGCTCGTGCCCAGGTCGGAGTTGGGCCGATGACATGGGACGATAAAGTGGCGTCCTATGCCCGGCAATACGCTAACAGCCACGTCGGTGACTGCAACATGGTGCACTCCGGTGGGCCTTACGGCGAGAACCTTGCGTGGAGCAGCGGCAACCTCTCTGGGACCGACGCCGTTAGAATGTGGGTGAATGAAAAGGCGAACTACAACTACAACTCCAATTCATGTGCTTCTGGAAAGGTCTGTGGACACTACACTCAGGTGGTGTGGCGTAAATCGGTTAGGCTTGGTTGTGCTAAGGTCAGGTGCAACAATGGCGGTACTTTTATTGGATGCAACTATGATCCCCCAGGCAACTATATTGGGCAGAAGCCTTACTGATCATTAAGGGCTGATTGATTTTATTTGATCATCAGTTACCCACATATACATCTATATATATTTACATATTGTGTACGTGTATCTCACATGTTGCCTATATATTATCATGAACTTATGTTAATGAAAAGGCTATGGTATTAAAAAAAACAAATTATGAATAAAGTCACTTATAAATTGACATTAAATTATGTCGATTCAGAGTTGTTTGATCTTAATATATATATATATATATATATATATGCTCTTGCGTTCAGTAAATAACAATCATTTTTTTAAACTAATTTGATTCGAGATGTATATCGTTATTTTAAAATTCATGTCATGCCTATTAATAATTTCAACATATTGAACGTCTTATACGTCTTTATACATCGATAATTCTCTCTCAAAGACTCCCTCAAAGTAATAATTAAATTAAGAAACAATGTCATAACGACTTCTATGAAAGAAGATATGCTGTGCGACGACAGTAGTGAAAAAAAAGTTGAAAGGTTTTGAATTGCTCAACATTTTTGCATGAACTCATCTTACCTATCCTATTTTTTTTTTAAAATATATATGTATATGTATATATTCCAGATGATATTTAACGAACCACATTATACGACATCTTTAAAAATTCTGAAATATTTTTAACTCCTTTTTTATATATATTTTTTCTTTAGTTTCTCAGATGTGACGTAATCATTTTTTGCATTTGACAATTCAAAATCTTGGTGATAGTTTCAGTAATTATTCTTTCGGCCCTACCTACGTACTGCCAGTTTTCCTTTTCTCTTATCTATCTGCCCCAAAACCATGAATGGGGTTTTAACATTTTTAAAAGACTTAATTATATAAATGCCCTCTGAACTTTTTGAATTTGATAATTTAATCTCTAAACTCTTTTTTTCAGTACTCAACCCTTTGAATTTTTAATTTTTGACAATTTAGTCATTTTAACTTAAATTAATTAAAATTAAGACAATAATTTTTTGCACAATTCTTACACATTATAGCTCAAAAGGGATGATGTTGATCATTTTTACTTAATTTGAATACAAATTCTTTTAAAGTTTAGGTTTAAGTTTGAATATAATTGAATTAAGGTTAAAATTTTTAAAAGAAACTATATTAAAGTTAAGCAAAAGTGATCAACAATACTCTTCTTGAACTGTAATGTGCAAGTTACACATAAAAAACTGTTCAAATTTTTACGAATTTGTGCAAAAAGGACTGTGAATTGCAAAAAATTATAAATTCAGGTAACTGATTGTCAAGAAAAAAGTCTAGGGACTAAATTACCATATTCGAAAAGTTTAGGGGGTATATGTACAAATAAGTCTTTTTAAAAAGACAATGACTAATGGAATTTTTACAATAAAATCTCTAATTCTGTATTATTGAATGGTAAGTTAATGGTTGTTAATTTTGTCGTTGAATTAATTTTTCAATGATATGATCTATGACTAGAGCAATTCTGGGTGTGCAACGTTGTAAATTTTAAGATAGATACCAATAGGTGATACCGATGAAAAATTAATCTAATAATTGTAATTCATACTGATAGTACAAAATAAGATATCTTATCGTAAAAGAATCTAACAATTAAAAGAGAGGAGACATGTGTTGCATAAGATTTTCTTGTTTAAATAATATTTTATTGATGATCAAGTTAATTAATACTAAAGAACACGTCCTATTAATTCTTATTTGGATTCACAGTGTGTGGTGCATCAGTTCAAACGTAATATCTACAAGGGTCAGTAGAAAGCTACCATAATTCCTAGCTATTTTTTCCTTGAAATTTCCACAACCAATATCTGAACTCTTTGTGAGTCAGTCTCCATCATATGCATAAGCGCGGAAAGGACGCAAAAGAATACTTTTTTCCATGTGAACAGAGGACATCGACATGATTAATATCACTAGAATATCTAAAGAAAAAAAGGACTGAGAGAACGGCTCTGAGAGCTAGCAATGACTAATATTATTTTTACATTTTTCACTCCAAATAATTTTTCCCCCAAACGCACATGCATTTCCATAACTACATCTTATTTTCAATCCAAAACTACATATATCATTTTGAATCCAAAATTAAATATCAAGAACCTTCCCAAACGGGTCCTTACTAGCAATAATATTGACTGTATACATGGTCTCTTAGCAATATGCAGTTTTCACGTTCAGAGTAGGGTAAAAAAAAAAACTGTGTTTTCACATTGTATGTATATGTATGTTCAGTGACGGATCCATGATTTTGATTTAGTGTGGGGACAAATAAGGATAAAATTTATAAACTAAGATAATTGAAAAACTATGTAAAGGTTTTAAAATTTTTTAATATATAATAGATGGCTTTTATGACTTTAAATGTCGATAAATCTAATCTCCCAAGACTTAAAAAATGTGTATAAATTTCTATAACATTTTATCAATTGATAAAAGAACATTTTATCAATTGTTGGTTATTGGAGCTAATAAATCTCGGAAAAAATGAAACTTTTAACTAAAAGTATTGAGAAAAAATGTTAGAAAAAGAAAATGACAAGAAAGAAGATGAGGTAGAAGGAAGAAAAGAAAAAAGCAATACTAGTGGAAACTTAAAATTGAATTGAAAGAGATAATAAAAGAAAATAATAGAGAGAAGGGAGGGAAAGGAGAAAAAAAAAGAAAGTCAAAGACAAAAATAAAATTAAAATTAAACAATTAGAAAATGGAGAACTGAAGGATATATATAACCATTCTGTGTCTAATAGTGTGAGCAGACTTTTTTCTGGCAAAAATAAAAATAAATAAAAAAAAGCTGAGACGCAAAATTGAAAGAGATAACCTTCCTTTTTTTTTTTTTTTTTTTTTTAAATTTATAAACTCGTATGAGAGAGAAGCTCTTTTAAACAAAGACATTATGCCACAAGTTCAATTAAAGCCCAACAAAAGAAACCCCAGACTAAACGAAAGTGGGGGCATAGGGCACTCCAAAAACTAATGGTCAATACAACGTATACTATTATTAGTTGTTTTCATTCTTCCAGTGGGGGCACGAAAATCCGTCATAATTGTGTATGTTCGCGCGCACTATATTCGAGTCTTTTATTTGTTCGCTAAATTTTGTTGAATATTTCTTTATTTTTATTATTATTATTGTTGTTGTTGCTGATTTCACGTTATAAATTTCTCTCTCTTTCTCTCTTTTTGTAGTCGTCTTCCACTAGTTGTTATTTATTTTTCATTTCTTTTTGATTTTAGTCTGTAATTTTATGAAAAGTATACGAGTCTTCTAGTTCTAGATGCACCATACAACACGACGACTATCTAGCTAGCAAACAGATAGCTAGACAAAAAAATTTCCATTTTTTAGGTGAAAAAACAAAAGAGATGTAACAAATAATATTTTTTTACTTTAAATTTTTATTGGTGGCGGCCGGTGATTTAAGAAAGGAGTGTGAAAAGTAAATAAACGAGTGTCAATAGACCTCTCCTTGTTTTTGTTCAATAATTATACCTTACATTTTTAAGAGCTACAGTTTTTTTACAACCAAATTGTATTTATTTTATAAACCAAGTGTATTCTCTCGTGATTATACAAGAACAAAGACTAAAAAATAAAAAATCTTTAGAAATAAAAAAGTAAAACAAAAACCCTATTCTTAGAGTTTTTTTAATTCTTTCCTATTTAAGGGTATTCGGGTATTTTTAATGTCAAAATTGAGCATTAATCAACAAAATATATATGAATTTATGAATTATATACATTATGATGATAAAAAAAATACAGTAATTTAAAATACTTTCGGAATAAAAACAAAATATAGGATATAAAAAGATAAATCTCTCCTCACAGGAGAAGACTTTTCAAATGTAAGCTATATGAATCAAGTATTATTTTTATACTTATTTGTTCATCTTTGATCCTTTGGGACACGACACACTACATTTCTATGTACGACTCCTATCTCCCGATTATCCCGCAGCCCCATCCAAGAATATGGTACATAGAATACTACCATGATCTGTGCAGAACGCAAAACCTAATATAGTCTATTACTGCCTATTATTATCAAGTTGACTATATGGATGAATTATAAACAACATAATAATTCAAAGCATATTATAAATTATCCGTCAATTAGCAGTGTTAATTTCATTTAAAAAAAGGCTTTAATTTGGAGTGAACACACACACGGCCGCCTGCCTAAGCTTGCTTTTGGCGATGGCGCCGAATTACCTTTTCAACACGTCACTTGATTTGCATCACCGTTAATTCATCAGCATCATAATAAAAAATAATAAAAAAATTATGTGCATATATATTTTTATAATCCTCTATATAGATATGAAAAGTATATGTATGTCTTATCTCGTCGTGCTTATGATCCTATAATTAACTTCCACGTGATACAACAACTATATTTCCTATTGAAAATTAGAAATCCATATTACTACTCTAGCAAAAATAACTAACAAATTAGAACTGTCAATATTTCTCTTTATGGCACCAAAAAAGAAAACTTGATATTGGCATTACGAACAATGAAGAGATTGTGTTGACAATAGTTTTATGCATTAACTTTCAACATTTGTAGCCTTTAATTTGATAGAATTAAGGTCCACGAAGAGATGGTGTTAAAAAAAAAGTTTTAAAAAAATTTAATTTAGAGCGTACAAATGCCACCTAGTTGGTCCCTATTTTTTTAAAGTTTTTATTTTCCTTTTCCTCTTATATATGGTGTTAATTCTTTGCTTTTATTTTAATGGACACAGGTAGGAGTACTCAACTTTTTTCGCATTAAACCTTCAAAGGAAAAATTAAATATGGTATTCTCAAATATATATTTGTTTACCTTGGGTTTGAAGTGACAAGGAGATATTCCAAAAGTTTCGAAAACTAGCTCAAGGAACTCGGAAAAAATGAAAAGTGTTTATTTTTATGTGTAAGAACTACTAATTAACGCCACTAATTTGTTCTAATTAGGAGCATCAAGAGATGATAAATTAAAAAATCACCAGCTTTCTCATATGTTGAATTTTCTTCTTCTTTTTATTCTGCTAATCTCTAATTTTAGTTTTCCACGAATTTGACAGCTCTACAGCACTAGTATTCCAACTTTCAATTTTCTCCGATCTAGTTTGCCATATTTTTTTTGTCATGATTTTTGTATTTGTTAAACACGTGAGTTACGTATTTCGATTGTTCTTCAATTACTTCTCTTGTTAAGAAAATAAAATTCTACACTTTCATTCCCTAACCCCCAAAAAAAAAAAATCCTGCCTCTGATCACTATAAATACCTCACATAAACATCATTTCCCATCAACAATCTACTTATAAACAATTCATATCGGGCCCATTTGACAAAGCCTTTATTTTTGCTTCTAACCATGGAAGAAGAACAGAAGAAAAAAATATGGTTTCTGAGTAAGTGTTTGGAAATAAATAGTTTTTAAGGTCAAAATGATACTATTATAATAAATACTAAAAATGTTAAATGAAGTTTATAATGTCTAATTTAAATTTTGTTATAAGTTTTAAAATTTATTCAGAAGAACTTTAGCCAGAAGTCACATTTTTTGACTTTGACAGAAAGCAATTATGGAGACTTAAAGCTCTTCTAATAGATTATCTAAATACTTTTAGAAGTTATTTTTAGACCTGGGAAGCCAAAACATCTTTTAGAAAGCTCTATCAAATAAGCCCGATGGGGTGCAGATCACCTAGGGTTTCAAGTAGCCTTCATTTGCCTCATCATAAGCCTACCCACGCTCCAAGCTCTAATGCCCAAGACTCCCCACAAGACTTCCTCAACGCCCACAACTCGGCTCGTGCCCAAGTTGGTGTGTTGTTGGGCAGATGACATGGGATGATACAGTGGCATTCTACGCCCGGCAATACGCCAACAGCCACATTGGTGCCCGCAACATGGTGCACTCCGGTGGGCCTTATGGCGAGAACCTTGCTTGGAGCAGCGGCAACCTCTCTGGCACAGACGCCGTGAGAATGTGGGTGAATGAAAAGGCGAACTACGAACTCCAATTCATGTGCTTCTGGAAAGGTCTGGACACTACACTCAGGTGGTGTGGCGTAAATTGGTTAGGCTTTGTTGTGCTAAGGTCAGGTGCAACAATGGCGGTACTTTTATTGGCAGTACTTTTATTCTAGTTAAAAATTGACATGAAATTATGTCGATTCAGAGATGTTTGTCTTATTATATATTGTTAGAGTACGGTGACACGAATTTTGTCTTGGTCCAGCCCGAAAAGCTCGTTATGTGACATATGTAATGGAGCTTTGATTATGAGAATTTTTTGGGTATATATATGATATAATTTTAGGGTTTTATTTATTATGCTTTTTTGTTATATATTTTCTTTCTCTTTTATGCCCGTGGTTTCTTTCCTGTGTAGGGTTTTCCACGTAAATTTGTATGTTTGTAAGGTTTTGAATTGCTCAACATTTTTGCATAAACTCATCCTACCTATCTTTTTTTTTTTTTTTTTTTTTTATAAATAATTTCAGATGATGCGTTACTAACCACATTATACGACATCTTTTCAAAAGGTTTGAAACATTTGTAACTGACTTTTTTGTATTTTTCTGCTTTAGTTTCTCAGACGTGACATTAACATTTTTGCATTTGACAATTCAAAATTTTGGTGATATAGTTTCAGTAATTATTCTCTCGGCCCTACCAATGTACTGTCAGTTTTCCTTTTCTCTTATCTATCTGTTCCAAAACGATGAATGTGGTTTTAACTTTTTTAAAAAGATAACAACTAAGGAAATTTTTACAATATGACTTTAACTACCAATCTTTTCTCTCTTTTCTTTCATTGTCATTTCCCTTTTCTTGTTGTTTTCATATATTTTTGTTTTTAATTTTATGTCGTTTCTACATGCCATTGTCGAATATTTTATTACTTTTTTTTTTCGTAATACATATCGTTTGAATAGTTTTTTGCGCGAATTTCGTGTTATCGTTTTTTATTTCATCGTTTTTTTCTTATTTTTTTGTAACTTCAAATTGTTTGCTCTCATGTTATCTTTTTTCCTTGCTATATTGTCGTTAAAAATTATTTTATTTGATATCATGTTTTAATTTCTTTCCCCGTAACTGTTGTTTTGATTTAATGGCATTTTTCAACTTTTGTTGCTCTCCTAGTCCTGTCGTTTGGTTGTGGGTTTTTCTTAATTATGTATTATCGTTTTATGTTTCAGAATTCATTTCATTGTCGTTTTCATTATTCTGTAGTTTAATCGGAAGCCATTTTCTGTTGTTGTTTTCATGCTATCGTTGTTTAAATGAATGCTCCCTGTTTCCTGTTCTTGTCGTTTCTTAGATTATTGTCCCTTTCTTTACTTTTCTTCAAATCAGTCATCTTTACAAATTGTTATTTGCAATTTATTTGTCGTTCTTATATGTGTTGTTCGTTACATATTGTTGCAACAAGTAGAGAATACTTGTTGTCGTTTTTAAAGTACTTTTGGTTTGTGAATATAAATGGAAAATGACGCAACAAGTGGAGAATAAATTTCTTTCTTTCTTTCCTTCTTTTTCTTTCCCGAAATGATAGAGGATACTTCTCTACATCATCAACTTTCGCAGATGTCAAGCAGACAATTAAGACTGGAAATATATCAGACCAAAAACAAAGTGACTAGAAAAGAATTCTAGAGAAAAGTAAAATGTTCTGTCAGCAGATAAGTACCAAGCTAGCATAGTTGAAAATATTAATTCAGCAGCCACCAGATTGGAATATTTGATAGGACGAAGAGAAAATAAGAAGGGAGTGATAGATCAATTAGGTGAGAAAAATAAGAAAGGATCGAGAGCGTTTCATTCTCTTATGATGTATAGTAAACAACCATTCAATTAATCTCTTTAATTTAAAAGAGATCAAAATTGAGGTGTTTTGAAAGATTTAGAGTCTTTCTACTTATCTCTTTCTTTCACTTTTCTCTTCAACTAAATAACCTTAAATGCCAAAATCCTTCCACTATTCTCTCCTGCCCTCTTCTTCATTTACTTTTCTTTCCTACCAAACACACTCCTAATAACAATGTCCCTCCTATAGAGTACTTCAATGATATTTATTTCTTTTTCCCAAGTAAAGAAAACTATACATCTATAATTATTTCAATGATATTTATTTCTTTTGCCTCCAATTGATATCTATATTTCTATATATATCTATAATTATACCTATATATATGTAGGGATGACAATAGGGGAGCAGGATTGAGAATAATTTTCCATCCCCATTAAGTATCTTCACCATAAACATACATGTACGTTCTAATCCCCATCATAATATTCATCGTCGATAAAAATTTCAATAAACTGAAAACGAAAGATAACTTGAAATTCTTCCTAAATCCAATTTAGGTCTAATAATCTTACAAAAAGAAACCAAATTCCAACAAAATATATCCGTATAGAACACCTAGGGATAGGATTAATGTACAAAAGGCATGCTAAAATAATTAACATATGTAATTTTTTTTTTCCCTTAAATATGTATATTGGAGAGGGACATCCAGGTATGTTCTCCTCATTCCCATCCCGACCCACCCCAATTCATGAATAAAACTTATCCCCATTCCTGCTTCAAATCCAGTTAATAATCTTTCATCTCTGTCTTATTAGGGACATGAATGTTATCCTTGTATGTGTATATCTATAAGCGTGTAAATACTATATATTCTAATGCTTAGCTGTGGACATAAAAGGGATTAACACATTTTAGACTAAGGGGCCAATGGCTGCTATCTAATTACTCTACTAGAGGACCATTACAAAATAGGTTTAGAAACCATGAATGGCAATCCAAATTCATTTGTGGGATTTTCATTTCGTAGATGAGTTTAACTTAAAAAGAAGGAAAGTAATTCTTTCATAGTTTGAGCGAAGACAAAGACTAATCTCAAGTTTTTGGATATTAATTATACAACTAATCCTCTGAATAAATAATAAATTTTCATCTTCCATAAACATTACGTGACATATGTACATCGTGTACTTTAAACTTCTTCAAACATATTTTAGCAACCACTAATTTATAACCTTTTTCTATACTTCTTGCCGAATTGCGTTCAATTAGTTGCGTGTTGTAATTAGATGTCAAATAGATCGAAAATGTAAACGAGTAATAAAACACAATTAATTATGCGCCTAACTAATAGTATAACTCTTCACGGTTTGAATATAAATTCAAACTAAATTAATTAACTTTATAAATACACCTCTTATATATGCATCTAATTTCCCCCACCAATATTACAGCATTCCCAAAAAAACAAAAAAAAAAACAAAAAAAGTTTTGCATTGTCTTTGATCACGCAAAAGCAAAATGATTAGATCAATCTCTTGGAATTTCTCGTTCTCTCTCACTATTTTAATATCCGTAGTTTCCCTATCCAAGTTCCAATCCTCTTGTGCCCAAAACTTCTCACAAGACTGCCTCACACCCCACAACACGGCTCGTGCCGAGGTGCGGGTCCCGCCATTGACATGGAGCACGACTCTAGAGAATTATGCAAGGGATTATATGCCAACAAACGCATTGGTGACTGCTCTTTGGTGCACTCCAATGGGCGTTACGGCGAAAACCTTGCATGGAGCAGCAGCGACCTCTTCTGCTCTGCTGCCGTGAGGCTGTGGGTGGCGGAGAAGGCCTACTACAATTACAACTCGAATTCGTGTGCTGCCGGCAGGGTTTGCGGGCACTACACTCAGGTGGTGTGGCGGAACACGGTCAATGTTGGGTGTGCTAGGGTTTGGTGCAACAACAACAAGGGTACATTCGTTATTTGCAGCTATTCTCCCCCAGGGAACTATGTTGGGCAGCGCCCTTACTAATTTAGATAATTTTCATATCTATAATAACAATAATTAAGTACTGAGAATAAGATTTATTATAGTTATATATATATATATATATATGGCTATAGATATCTAAGGGATTAAATTACTAAGTTCAAATAAAGATTTGATTATTGTTAGATTTGCAGGTAAGGTTAAACACAAATTCTCGTTGTGCAGTCAGTCCAATACAGAATTAAATAACCATAAATAAAAATATTGATAATTTATCTAACTGCACAATGAGTATTTGTATTTTGTCCAAACAGATGAGTTAATCGTTCCTTTGACTCAAACAACAATGAAGTATACAAATATTGATCTAGATCTTTCATTGGAGTTGAGATCATTAAATAAACGCGATCATTTTCTATTATACTAATTTTTGGCATATTCCTAAAGATGATGTACTATAGGAATATACATATATATCCATACACACACACACACACACACACACATATATATATATCTGTAGATTCGATCCTTTCTTCGGTATATATATCATCCAAGAAGAAGCCGTACGGATCCACAAAATCATGTACGATAATTGCTTTAAATTATCAATCTCGTCAACAATGTTTGATCCCAATTGAAATGTAGCAACTTGCAAGCTTTTTTAAGGTACACTCTTAACAAGGTCTTACTCCTACATGATATATTATACATATAAATATAAATATAAATATATATATATATAGAATAATATTGGCGTACTTTTTTTAATACGCATCACATGGCATTCGTAACAACTAACAAGCAATTTTATGTCTACATTCCACCGTTACCTTCTTGGACAAGGCCTGCAGTCCGAATCAATCTTATTTAATGTAATAAAATATAAAATATTTTATGTGCTTGAGACTGGGGATTTGCATTTGAATTGCCGGTTGGAGTTGAAATTTTTAAGTTAGCATTGGTTGACTTTTCAAAAATTAATTATAATTTTTGTTGACTTTCAGAAAAAAGACAAAAATCCAACAAAAAAAAATACAATTTAATTGAAGTTAAAATAGTAAACCAAACAAACCCTTATGATCATCAAATGAAGATTTACTTTTACATTATGCATGCAAACATAACTAATTAAACATTTTGATTTTGTGATTTAAAATTAATGTTTTCTCTTATAGCGGATTTGTCTTCGATCTGTATGTTCTTTTTGTACATCTTGAACAAAACTTTTCTGTTTGGATCACAAGACAACGAACATATATATTTCGTAAGACATATTCATTCCATTTTAATTTCCCTATCTACTTTGCGTAGTTTGGAAAAAGGAAGAACATGTGGCAGTTATATAGCTCTATATCAAGCGCGACTTCTTTTTTTTTTAAAATAAAAAAAGCACCACTAAAATTACTTATCATTTTAATCGTTTACTGAAGCAGAACGCAAAGACTTTCCAAGGGAGAAGAATTGCTTAGCTTTGTAACCCACATATAATTACTTTTTTATTTTTTTTACACAAACTTTCCATTGTGTTACATGTATATACTTCCCTATAAATAGCTTCAAATCAAGCCCCCTAATTCTCACAACCAAAGATTCACCATTTCCTAAATTCAGAAAGATCTCAAAAGTGTACAAAATGACTTTGTCTAAAATGTCAATGTTTTTGCTAGTGAATTGTGTCATGGGCTTGGCACTTTTGGAGCCTTCCCACGCCCAAAACACCCAGCAGGACTATATCGACAGCCACAACGCGGCTCGCAAGGCAGTTGGTGTGGCCAACGTGACATGGAACAGCACGGTGGCGGCCTACGCAGCCAACTATGCCAATTCAAGGAAAGCTGACTGCAGCCTGGTGCACTCGAACGGGCCCTACGGCGAGAACTTGGCCGAAGGCAGCGGATCATTCTCCGGCAAGGCTGCAGTGGACTTGTGGGTGGCAGAGAAGCCTCACTACGTCTACGCCAACAATTCCTGTGTAGGCGGCGAGTGCCTCCACTACACTCAGGTGGTTTGGCACGACTCCCTCCACATCGGCTGCGCAAGGGTCCAGTGCAACAACGGCTGGTGGTTTGTCACTTGCAACTATGATTATCCAGGAAACTACATTGGAGAGACTCCTTACTAGTTGTGAAAATAGCCAAGGGCGGTATATTTATATATAAATAATTGAAATACTTGTATACTAATATAATAAGATTTGATTCACTCATAGATTATACAAGTGACCAAGGTAGATTTGCATTGGCTTTTGTAACTGTCACCTTCTTTTTGTTGGTATAGCAGTTACCTTCTTCTCAACTGTCACTGCTGAAGAGAGAAGCAAAGCCTTTCTATCATTTTATCCCATGATAATAATAAAACAACACTCTTGCCAATGATTGGCATCTAAAAA
This sequence comes from Ficus hirta, assembly GCA_038430175.1. Classification (NCBI taxonomy): domain Eukaryota; kingdom Viridiplantae; phylum Streptophyta; class Magnoliopsida; order Rosales; family Moraceae; genus Ficus; species Ficus hirta. The sequence goes on along the minus strand of CM076596.1, from coordinate 1,465,499 downwards.
CTTCATCTATTTCTCTGTTCAAACTTAACTATTGAGAATCTGGACAAACATTCCGGGAAATATATATATATATATATATATATATATATAAAATATACAGACAGACAAGGTTTTCAGAGCATTGACTATTTTCTCAAACATAAACTTCCAAAATCGTCAAGATGTTTATTTTTTTTGAAATCACTTACTAGGGATTTTTATATATCAAAGTTCAACAATCTTTGGTCTCTTTCTTGACTTGCTCTCCTTTGCAACTTCACTTGAAGTATTATCCTTGTTAGACTTGGATCTTTTGGGCTTGGTTGAAGAAAGTGTTTTCCCATCCCGGTTCCCGACATCATCGACTTCATCATTATCGTCATCATCACTGTCGTCGTCCTCATCACTGCTATCCTCCGACTCCGATTCTGATTCGGATTCAGATTCACTGCTGCTATCAGCCAATGGAATCACTGGCTGATAACCAGAAATTGCAGACTCAGCAGCAGCCACAGCCTCGGGGGTATGAAGATCGGCAATGCCCAGCATCAAGTCCTGTAAATTGAGTTTGAGCCCCAATAAATAAATAATCAATTCTTCTTCATTGGAAAAAAGCCTAAAATATCAGCAGAGAGAGAGAGAGAGAGGAATACCATTTCAATGACTTGGGATTCATCTCCGGTAAGCACTTCAAGATCAAAGTTTTCAGAATTGTCCTATTATAAATTAACACCTAAACGATTCAATATGGATATATATATATATATATATATATGAAGTTGAATAAACAAAAATCAAGCTTAAAATCAGTACAAGGCCAACCTTTGCATCAAGTTGTAACCTTTCATTAGCTTCTGATGTGACTCCCAAGAAGTCTTTCACTTTTCCCAGAACTGCATAAAAAGTCAAAGAGTTTAAGCTTTCATTACAACTCAAAAACACTTGAAAAGTCAAAAACTAAAAGCTCCTTTCCTAAATATGGAAGGTGAAAGTGAAGTGATTACCTTGGCTCTTGGGAATTGGACAAGTGAATGAATTTTGATCTGGGTTTGTTTTCTTCTTTATCTGAGAATCCAGTGAGTTGTTTTTACAGACAAGTAATGCCGATTCTGCACATACCCACATGTTTGGTTGAGGGTTGAGAAAACCAATACTGAAGATCGTATAGTAAACAGAGAAGTTAAGAGAGAGAGTGAGAAAACCTAGAGATGAAGTGGAGGGATTTTTGTGCTCCAAGCGTAGAAGATCCTTGCTGGTTTTTTCCATCTTTCTCTCTATTCTTTCTCTCTCTAAAAGGATAGCAGAATTTTCTCGACGTAGGGATCGGCGGAGAAGAGAAAGACAGAAGCGAGGAGGAATGTGTTTCTCTGCCGTGCGGCCAAAGCGTTAACAAGGGCAGATTGTTCACGACCAATGTGGACCGCTGGATTTTTCTCATCACACGGTCGAAAACACTTTGGACCAGGAATTTTAACTTAGGCCTGGCTTCACTACAAAATTATAGCCCAACTCCGTCTCTTTATTTTGGGCTTAAGCTGGGCCTAGGCCTCCTGAATTTCTCGCCCCATTCAACTAGCCTTTGCTTCGACTTCAGTTTGTAATTTTCTTTGTTTGTTTGTTTGTCTTTTTTTTTTTTTTCAACCTCATCTTAGCAGCAAAAATAACGTTTCGTTATTTTGTTACTAAAGACTATTAAAATACATTCATATGTGTGTGTGTATATATATGAATAAATATATGTATAAATATGAATCATCTCTTAAGTTTACCTTCTTTTGCATGTTCACATTGCTTTGTCGTTTGAGAGGAAATCACGATCTTAAATATGTCTAGATTTTTTTATTTTTTTCCCAATCTCGTGTGTGTGTGTGTGTGTGTGTGTGTGTCATGTTGTACATAGCAATGTAAGAATGAGTTTATAATAACAGAATTTATTCAATAAAGATACAATAAAGCTGAAGAAACCTTTTAGGTTCAAGCCTGATAAGGCGTGCGAACTAAAAGGTTACTTTACTTGCAAGGTACAAATACTTTGGTCTAATGAGCTCTAATCGTTTAATTAATGATTCCTCTTTCTGTTGTAATAACAACCTCAGACAATATGAATATTAACTTAGCAATTAAAAAAAAAATGGAATTCCACTCTTGATCAATATTTTGGTAAGGAACACTCCTTGGGAAGATAGTTTTGGAACCTCTGATTGTCTTGGCAATAGTCATAAATCAAGTGGTACTTCCTAACCCATTTGAACAGCCTTCTCTGTGTGGACGTTAGGGTGCTATACTTGTGCTTGTGCCACCAATTAGTATCGCTTTCTGCCCTGCAAAACCTTGCATTTCCATTCCAAACACATGCGTCTATCTTGTAGTCCTTGAAGGAAGCTATGAAGGGCCCTTTTGACCAATCGATCTTGTCTCGGCCGCCTCTAGTCGCCCAGCTGTCGCCATTCCATATGCTGACTTTGACGCTCATCGGCTGCCACCGTGGAAACGCCACACCTTTGTCTGCATGGTTCCTATACACTCTTATGGGGACCCAATCCACCATGAATCTACAAAAAGGGGGGGGAAAAAAAATGTCACGCATATAAATTGTGTACAACAATTTGACAAATTAGAGTTTTAGCATTTCTAATATTTTCATGAGTATTAGAAGAAGGGCTTACACAATTTGGTGAAGGTTCCACAAAATGGAATATGTATGGAAATCTTGTGTTGGATCAAACCAAAGATTAATCCTTTCCTCACGGTTGTCGAAGCCATCGGCGTAAATATTTGTCTGAAGAATGTATGGCTGACCAGCCACATTACCAAGGAACTCAAAGTCGATCTCATCACGATTAGGTTGATCAGATGTCAACTGCATTTAACACATAATTATTGCCAAATTTGGTTCTTTAATTATTGTTTTCTTTTTTAACAAGACATAACAATATAAAAGAGAAGGATAAAAAGGAGTACTCTTACATAATAGGCCACAACTGTGCCTGCTGAATGGCCTGGTACTAGCTTTATTTGCATGTCAATCTCTCCGAACAAGAACATCTGATTCGAAGCAAAGCCAGCGCCTAAAACCGAACACAAAACACCAGAAATTATGAGTTGAAAATCCTCTGTTTGTTTACTTTATCATGATGAATTTTGCAACATATATATACAAACCAGATTCTTTATCGAGCTTCAGGCTTCTTTCGCGGCCATCAGCAGAAGTGTTTACATGGCTAGGAGACCACGTCACAAAGAAATCCTTGTCGTAGTCGCCAGTTGAAACGACAGAGCCTTCAGCAATTTGAATAAGTCCGAGGGCAAGAAGGCTGAAAAATATAACAACATTGTGACAAACATTCATGGTTTTCGACTTCTTTTCGATCAAACTTAATTTTTCCACGATAAGAATACATTGAGGCAGCAATATATATACATATATATATATATGTATGTATATATGTAGGTAGGTATTGCATGGGAAAAGGGAAATGAAAATGTAAAAGGGAAGGAAGGGTTTTGATTAAGCAGGAATATCTTTATGGTGAAGCAAAATAGTTTGTTAGCATCTAATGAAGCATAATATACTATGATTTTGAGTTTGTTAGGGTCCCCGTTAATATATAAATTGTAATGTACTCACCAATAATCATGTCAGTTAGCTCAAAAGGTATGTCTAATTCAGCTTATTACTTATGTTTTCCTTAGTGTAGCGGCTTAATATTTAACTAGCTGAGATATTAAATTAGAGTTTTGAAATTTTGTGAGCTCTTTCTTGTGTTTAAATTATTGGTGATGTGAGGGAATTATATATATATATATATATACCAAGCTTTGGACACACACTAGGCTTTTCTGAATTAGACCCTTTTTATCTGTCTTCTTAGCAGAAAGTTGAGAAAAGTGAAAAACTTACTAGCTTGCTTTCCTTCCTTTCTTTTTTCTTTTTTTTTTTTTTTTTTTTTTCCCCTCCTTATCTTCTTTTATATGTTGTGCTTTTCTTTTCCTGATAACTTGGAAGTTCAAGCTGGCCTTTTTAGTTTTTAAAACTCTTTCATTGGAAGGTCTTTACTCTTTCCAAGTCCCAAGTTTCTTCCTTCCCTACGTTTTAGACTTTTTAGAGCTGTTCCTCAAGTGTTGGGTCAATGAAGACCCATTGCGAAATTTTTTGGGCCACCAGTTAAGCCCATGGGCTTGCACAAGCCTGGATCCATCTTAATTTTGAAATTTAAAAAAAATTAAAAATAAAAATAATAAAACAACAACAACAACTTCATACAACAATGACCTCCTTTTAAATAGACATATTGATGTTTTCTTATCCTTACTTATATGTTTATTTGGAATTTTGACCCTCTATATTTATATAATTAGAGATCCAAAAAACTGAAACTTAACTAGGATAATAATTTATTGATAATAATTTATTGATATGCTTCTTGAGGCGCAATCCAATAAATCATCATTTTTTTGTCCTTTTTTTCTTTTTGAATCCTTATATAATAGGATATATATGTACTCTATTAATGATCTTTGTTAGTAGATATAATATCTGATCAAAATCATATTAAAATATTAAAAAAAATACATAAAATTATCCAAAAATATAATCCTACCAATAGAGTTGAAATCTTCCGTCTTTTTTTTTTTTGGTTAGCATTGATTCAAGCTAGATTGTAGTAATTTTGTCCGGTTAAATTAAATACAAAATTAAGATCTCAAGTTCTAGAATCTAGCATAACAAGGCCATAATGTGGCTGAAGAAGAAAAGTAGTGATTTGATAGCACAGATTTAGTGCCTTGTTTCAATCATTGTAATCATCATGATCATGAAATTGTAGTAATCTTTCGAAGCACGTTTAGCTGTAGTGAAGCCGTAAACCACAATTTTACTGTGATGGTATGAGGTTAATTATCGGATTGTTAAGCTAAAAGAAAATGAAGCGAATAGGTAAAGTTTCATTATCATTAAAGCAAATTTATAACACTATCCAAATAGCTAAACTAGTCCTTTTCATAATTCTAGTGCCTATATTGGCAGTGGTAAAAAAAAATGATACAGCATAGTTTAACCACTAATTAACCAAGATTAAGAAACATGATATAGAACGTGAATTTCTAGCTTTTACCAGCTTCTATTTGCAATAAATTCTGTGTCTATGTTAGTACTGCTTTTGCTGGAGTTGTTGAAATTTCGTGTTTTCACTGAGATCTTATGTTTTTTACCACTTTATGGTGTTATCAATAAATGAATAACATCTCATGTGTTTAATTGTTAGGAATTAGATGTCAGAATTCTACATTATTGATGACAATAAAAATAAAATTAAAAAAAAGAAACAAATACAAACATGCTAGATTTGTATATCTCATTGTGAGATCACTATATAAAGATTAATAAGTTTGAAAGAAAAACTTGCATACCCTCTCAAAATTTATGTGTTTTTTTCTCTAACCTCTTTAATAATGAATCCTAATAACGATGTCCTCTTTTTATAAAGAAAAACCCAAACAATTAAAATTACAAGTATAAAATCCTCCAACTACTCTTAATAGAACAATTTATTGGTGTAGACTTTTCAGGCTATCCGAACTCTAAACATCGGTTTGATGAAACGGTTTGAGTTGAAATTTTTAAGTTTGAACATATTTCATGACAAGGCATGTATGCACCTCAGTTGGGGGCCTACTTCTATTGGAATAGCAAGAAGTGGGAAAACAAGACTGAGGCACAACTGGATAATAGATAAGTGGAAAAACAAGATTGAGGCACAACTGGATAATATAATAGAACTATTGTTGGCCTTGAGAAAATTATTGAATCTATCAATAATAGCTATAAATATATATATATATATATATATTTGAAGAAATATGTAAACTTTGGAGATCATGACAGAGTAGTGCATATGGGTGCGTTGGATAGTTGGACATTCTACGAAATCCAAACTAATAGCTGGTCTTGATATACGCGGTTTCATTATTAGTAATTTGATTTACTATGATGATGTGATATGAAGAAAATATAAAGTTATAGAGTTTGAGTTTTCTATAAATAGATTTGGATTAATAACGGATTGACATGACTAATTTCAATTATTTGATATGCTTAATAAATATTTCATGTTTGGATTGATATTTTCGGACACAATTAATAAACAGATTCACATGAATACAATTTGCTAACACCAATTACTGGTCCTATTTTTTTGTAATATTATCATGCGGATTTTGGAGTAATTAAGGTCCTCTTTCCAAGTAGGTAAAAATTAATTAGTAAGCATTTATTGGCTCTCATTAAAGCATTTTATCGTAACATGTCCCCTACTATTAGACACGACCCTCTACCATTGAGCAGGTTGTCTACAACTTGCAAATTAAATATCAGATTCCTGATTTTGCATCAGTTCCCCATCTTTCCCTACACATTTTAACTAATTGAAATTGACTATTGATACAACATCAGGCACACCTAGATGGTTTAGATGGATCTAGGGTCTGTTTAACGGAGCTTTTTAAAAATTACTTTTGGTTTTTTAAATTCAAAATTAATTTCTAAAAATATTTGGCTGATTTGTTAGAAGAGCTTTTAGTCTCTTGAAATGCTTCTTGTCAAAGTAAAAAATGTGCCTTCTAACAAAAGCTCTTCTGAGTATACTTTAAAATTTATAACAAAATTTAAATTAGACATTATAAACTTTATTTTAATATTTTTGTTATTTATTCGAAATCTTTAAATATTATTTTGACCTCAAAATCTCCTTGATTCCAAACACTTACTGACAAACCACAGCTTTTACTTCTTTTCTTTTACTGGCTAGAAGTAAAAGCAAAAGCTCTGTCAAACGGACCCTACTGCTTTTGTGGTTGTTGAATTTTTATTTTTATTTTTTTCTCTTTTCTCTTTTCTCTTTTCTCTTTTCTCTTAAAGCTAGAATTATGCAGTTGGGTACACAAATTTACCCCATTAATAGAAGTTATAAACCATTAAACATTTGTTTAATTTCGTTAAATTAATCTTTTTATTTTATTTTTAATTTTAGCTGTTTGACAGATATGTGACGATCCCATAACTTTTTCTTCTTTTTTTTTTTTTTTCGTTTGTTCCTTTAAATTTCTTTTCAGGTCCAAGCGCCTCAGCCTCTTATTGTAACTCAAAGCTAAAACTACCATTAGAATATCTTGTTTTTCATTCCTGGATTTGCCCCTTTCTAATCCAATCCTTCTGCAAGCAAATAGTAAGCTTTCCTTATTTTGGAGATTTTCTATAAATGAAATGCCACTTTGTCTCATTATGTTTTCACGAATGTTCATAGTCTTCACTCTTCACCACCCCTTTGGCTCTAATTTGGGATGTCTCATTCTGAATAATACTTGTGTGTTCTACTCAGCCAAAAAAGGCTCTTATTGTTTTCACAGAGAGAGCGAGAGAGAGAGAGAGAGAGAGAGAGGAGGCTCTTATATTCAATAGCAATTAGATCTCACAAGCGCCTCATCATAAACAGAAGGGGAAAAAAAAAATCCTCATAAGCATCATCTAATGTAATTTCGTTGTATTCTTTATTTATAAAACATGGCTTCCATGATGATGTTACTTCGATTTTGTCTTATTTTCCTATCATCTCTACAACGTAATATATAATACTTTTAATGAAACATATAATGAGTATAACAAAATAGTAATTAAAGAAAATTTATCATAAAACATTATGAACCTAAACGATCTCTATTATTAATGAAAATTATATTATTCTATGCATTAACAAAAAAAAAATAGATCTTTTAAATTTATCATATAATATGTTATGTTTTTCTTTGATTAATTTTGTGTTTCACTTGTTTAACATTTATGACGTTGAGACACCTCATATTACGTCAAAGGGACCTTTCATTAAAGTGACCATAGAAATTCTAGATGTTGAGTTCTATAATTTGTCATAAGAAATAGTCATAGCCAAACCTGCTAAATTTTGAGGAAAAGTATTTTCATATCAAAGCACATATAAACTATAGAATCTCTTATTTCACATGATTGATAGGAACTACTTTATAATTGTTGAATTAATTTTTTGACGACATGATTTATGAGTGATCACATTAAAAATCTTTATCGCCTAAACAGAACTGTTATAATCATGAATCAGATTGTTAAAATATTAATTCAATAATTACAATAAAAATTCCTATCAAAAGTATAAAATAACGGGGTTTCAAACTTTTATTGCATTGACAATATATTTTTTTTTTTCAACTAAAATCGATTTAATTGAGCAACTCATGTTTCAAACTAGTGCTCCTTTGTTTAATTTCTTTTTCGTGCTCTCAATCACTAGATAGAGTGTGATCTCATGTTTATTCTCTCTTAAAGCTTTCCCTTGATAATGTTGATTTTCTAATTAAATGCGGTGGCGCTACAAAAATTCATTAATGCAATAGTTGTGTCATGAAAATGGTAGGCCTTCATTTCCTTATGTTTCATAAATTCTTCTAACACAATAATTTATTTCCTAAAATAAATATCAATTGGTAAAAAAATTGAATTAATTTTATTTTTTTTCCTTAAATTATAAGTACAATCTTATTTTAATTCTAAAATTTTAAAACGACTCAATGTTAATGTGGGGTACAAAGCATACTTTAACTAATGCACACCATCTTCATATCATTTATTTTCTAAAGGTATTTTAGAGGGAAAGATTATTATATTACGCATTGATGTTTTACAACATTTGAAAACACATGAAATAAAATGAAATTAAAAATATTATTCAGGGACTGAAAATAAAATTAACCTATAGACTTCGAACACGTCCAAATTAATTCTAAGATTTTGTTTGACATTTAAGTTTAACTCTAATAAAATTATACTTTTTCATCTTAATTTTTATTTTTATTTTTTTATAAAAAATTAATAAAAATTATAACTAATTTTTAAAAAATTAATCAATTTAAATTTAAAATTTTATTTCGAAGTGAAGAACAAAACCCAAGCTTAACATCATCTTCTTCCTTTTGTTTTTTTTGGGTTTTTTTTTCCTCGACTACCAAACAGGGAAAGAGGTACAGATGCTAATCAAATCCTCTCTAGCTTCTTTAATCAGCTAATTTCTGATTTCTCGTCCCCTAAAAAATAGGCAACCCAAAAAAAAAAAAAAAAAAACAACACAAAAACAAAAACAAAAAACGGCTCGTCGGTGTCAGTTTCTCACACTCTCACCCACACAAGAATTAAGAAAGAAAACTCTTTGACAACCCACAAATCTTTTCTTCATTTTTCCTCTCGATTTTGGGTTCCGGTTTCTCCGCGCTGAAGAACTCTGTTTTTGGACTCCCAAGAGCTTTCATTTTCAGGTACGCATAACTCTAGTGGATTTGAAATTTCATCTGTTGCAAAAAGGGTTTTCATTTGTGCTGAAGTTCTCGTTTCCTAGTGATTCTGTGATTGGTTTCTGGGAAATTCTTTTCTAGATTGTGTTTGCCGGTTCTGCAGAGTGGTCTGGTACTTTGTAATTTGGTATTTCTTGCAAAGGGTTTCGATTTGCGGGGTCAAAGATTGGGTTCTTCGGTCAATGTTTTCTGGGTCTGATCTTTCTTGGGAAAATGGTGTAAGTTTGATTCTTGGGTTTTCTTCTTTTGTGGCTTTACTTCGAATGCTTCTTGGGGTTGTAATTTTCCTTGAAATTTTTCTTTTTCCTGAGAAAATGTTTTTTTCAAGACTGGAATCTCTTTGATATTTTGAGTTTTTGACTAAATCAAATTACTAACTTTCCGCTTTGGTAACTGCGAGAATTAATCAATGAGGGAATCCATGGTAGATATTGTATGTCTTAATTATGTTTTATTTTCTTCATTGAACTAATTTGTTCTAAAATTGGATTGATTTGAATGGAATTTGTGACATTTCTTTCCTTAATGAATGTCACATTTTGGATTCTAGGCAGGCTTCTGATCAGGAGATTTAGGAGTCCATCATGTTGAAACGGTTTCCGAGTAGAAACCAACGATCCAAAGGCATCAAAGTGAAGCATGTTCTGCAGATTTGTGTGCTTCTTGGGGTCTGCTTTTGGTTAATCTACCAGGTTAAGCATTCCCATGATAAGAAGAAAGAGTTTGACGAGAATGGTGTGAAAACCTCGGTCGCGAGGGTAAGTGATGATGAGATTCCCAAACTTGGGAGGAAAGATCTTCATCGTGGGGATGCAGCTAAAAATGAGAAGCCCGAGGAAGACGAGGAAGAAACTCCTGTAGAGGAAGAAGACAGGCATGAAGAAGAGCGAGAAGAGGAAGACAACAAGCATGAAGAACAAGGAGATGAGGAAGACAACAAGCGTGAAGAACAAGGAGAAGAGGAAGACAACAAGCATGAAGGGCATGGAGAAGAGGAAGAAGAGAACAAGAATGAAGAGGCAGAAGATGGAGGCGGTGGGGATGATGAGATAGATGAGAATGACCAAGAGAGAAAAGAGGAGGAAGGCAATCGTGACGAGGATTCTGTAGATGATGTTAAAGACCAGGAAGAGGATGGTAATGACGACGGCAAGGCAAATGAGAATGAAGACATAGAGGATCAAGTAGAAAACGAGAATTCAATTGAGGATCAGGATAATGACGGTGGCGATCGGAGTGATCATGAGGCACGAGAGGAACATTATAAGGCTGATGATGCATCCAGTGAAGTCGCCCATGATACCGAAGGTGTAAACACGGTACTGAAATCAAGTTCAGAAAACTCAAATGAGAACTTAGAAACAAATAATGCCAAGAAATCTAATAACACGGAGGCCCTGAACGGAAATGAAAGAGAATCGGGATCAATGGTGGGAAAAGGTGGAGTTGCTGAAAATGTTACGTCTTTGGGTGTGGTTTCTTATGTGCTGAAGGTTGAGAATAGTTCTAATAGTTCTGTGGATAGCCAACTATTAGACACAACTTCGAAAACTAATGATCAACCAGAAGTTGGCAATAATGCAGTCCAGGTGAGTACAGAAGTTAGCAATAGCTCTACTGTAGCGAACTCGGAATTTAACGACACCACAGCTGCAGTAGTGACTACAGAGGAGAGCAATAAGACAACAGAAACGCAAAATGAAGCGTCCAACACTTTCCAGCAGAATGGTACAGAAGAGTCTGTATCCGAGTCAGGTCATGCCCAAAATGTAACATTGGATGTTACAACCGGCGGCGAGAGCACAAGAGAGCAAACTTCTTTACTGGAACAGAGAAACAACTCCACCATCGATTCTGAGAACAAGGAGGTCGATTTTAATTCCACAATTTCCACTAAAACGGAAAATGCAGATGGGGCATCTAAGGAATCTTCGGATTCATCTAACAACACAGAGCACGATGTTTCAGAGAAGAAAGTGAGACCTGAAGAAGCAGCTCAAGCAGGGGATGGTTCAAGTTCCACAAACACGAAGGAGGATACTGATGCTACTCAGAATGAGAAGTCAGAAAACAAAAGCGAAGCTGAAGGAGAAGAGGGTTCAGACTCAACAAATGCGGCAGAAGATGCAATTCAGCATGACCCGATAGATTCCTCGGATACCCAGATTGGCCAAGAAGTGAAAGACGCTCGGACAGATTTGGATACGTTACCAGACATAAGATCACAAGGAGATGAAAATGAAGGGGCTGCAGCAGAATGATTGTTAAGATTTTAAAGGCCTTTCGTGTGCATTGGAGGTCTCACATTTAAGCCTTTTTCTCTCGATGCACAAGGAACGAAAGATTAGCTTTTCTTTTCTTTTTCCCTTCCTTTTTTTGGGCATAATTGTGTGAAGCTATCATCTTATGGCCAGAAAAATTGAAAATGTAGGATATTTGTATTAACTGGTCCCCAGTTTCCATCAAATATATGTTTTCTTGTCTTTTGCAATTTGCGTTTTTCTTCAACTGTTTGTAATATTTGGTTATATTGATGAGGGAGGTCAGTCATTGATAAAATGCTGAAAGTCTACACATCTCTAAATGGATTTGTTTCCCTTTACTATTGCCAAACAGAAATCCGGATTTTGACTTATTTTTCAATACACCAAACATGGTTATTTTTAAACATAAATGCAATTTTCTCAACCTAATTTCTGACGTGGTGATTTCATAAGTTGGGTTTGTGTCCACATCTCTCCCTATTTCTTTGTTGTTTAGCTCCTAAGTCAAACCACGTAACCTTCTTTGACGTCTATGGCAAAAGGTTCAAAGGGTCAGGCAATGACGTTTTATAAGCTTCGTTTAGGTCTTTTTGCCCGGTCCCTTTTGAAACAGCATTTATAACTAACGGTAATATTAAGATCATTAATTTGTCATTCCTGTTGATACATGTTTGTGCGAACAACTTCAAATAGTATTTTACGTCATACATAAAGTCATATAGGACTCCATGTAAATTAACTAATAATTACTTGCATCCAAATAAAAAGTTACACTTGATGAACAAGAATGATAGTCAAATAGGAGCTTACAGTAAACAATAAACCCGTTATGTACATTTAATTTCATTTACATGATCTTGAAATCTGGAGATTTGGTATCAACTTCAAATCAATGAATACATAGAAAGGTGTCTTTATATAACAGGAGGACCACGGTAAAACTTCAACATCAGTCAGATCAAGTGAAGGAAGATATTTTGGTCTAAAAAAGAAAAACGTTCTTCCACTGCTCAAAACTCAATCATGGGTTCGTTTAAAATTGATGTGTTATGCATCAAATACTGACTTTTTTCGAACCCATAAGCTGGCAGCCACTTCAGCCCCTGCCCCACTTGAATCATCAACTTGCTGACTACGAAGGATCTTTTGAACATCCAAAACTCAAGAAAATTAATCCAGATATTTTAATACAGTTCTAATAGACACAATACAAATCAGGTAAACAAAAACCAAACATTTTGATAAAAGTTAGAGGTTCAGGTGTTGAGGAAACCATTGGTTACAGGAAATGCAATTAAGTCATAACTGAAACTAGAGAGTTACAAAGAGAACAAAGCATCATGGAAGAAGAGAATGGAAAGAAAATATCGAGAATAAGAGCAATCTGTCTCCGCAATTTGCAGTGAACGAAGGGGGCTAAGACAGCAGTTAAACAGTTCACTCCGATTTCGAGGAATTTCGAGGTTGGTGTGCATTCCATTGCAGTAGCATCCAAATTATTGATGTGCCTGGTCAAATCACAGAGATTTCCATTACTCTTAGTTAGTGTCTAACTGATAAATAATTTAGGTACCATAAGAAGGTGAACTTGTGTAAGTATAGTGTATACCACAATCTGTGTTTGTTAAGAGGAAAAGAAAATAGAATGGAAGGAAAAGTAGATAGATTTCCTCCTCCAATCCTGTTGACTTTTGAAAAAAAAAAAAAAACGCTAAATTTCGGATTCCCCACACAATCATTCCATCCTCTAATTCCTCCTACCAAATAACCACAAGCATAGGTCCTAAACTCCTTCCTCTAATCACCCACCCCTCTCTTTCCTTCCAAATTTTCCTCCTACCAAACAAGCTCTTAAAATCCATATATAAATACTCCCGCCCTATCCCTCCTTCCACTTTTCGCTCTCACCGAAATGGAGGAACAAAAGACGGGAGTAGTAACAAATCAATTATCCGAGGTTGCAAATGATACTAGGATGGAAAAACAAACAACAAGAAACAAGAAACCAGCAAAGAAAAGCACATCCTCAAATCTAGACAGCAAACTAGATGAACTCATTGTCAACCACCTCCCCATATTTTTTTGCTCGACCTTATTAATTAAACTGACATTGCAAACATGACAGCACAGAGTAAAAACCGTATTGTCTTTGAGATTTAGTAAGTAAATTCTTGAAATAGAACAATAAGAAACTTGGAGCTTCTATCAATAGAAACTGTTTTTTAGTGTCCACATTAAAATTTACCGCATGCAACACAAGATGCTCTAATCATTGATCATACATCAAAACGTTCTGAAATTAATCTAACGGCTAAAACAACAATTTCTACCGGTTGAACAAAATATGAGGTCCTATCATTGAGACAATACGCATTGACCAAAAACTATTGACAATAGTAATAAAACTAGAGGAATTGTACCTGCAAAAAAGGTGACGGTGGAGAGATTTGCAATGGCCATAGTGTGATACACAAGGTATTCAGTTAAGAAATGACCGAGTGCGTAAACAAATGACAGAAAGGTAGCTAGGTAGAGCGGCTTGTTTTCAAGGTTAAATGCACAGAGAAAGCATAGTGTACAAGTAAGAAGAGTCCAAACTCCAAATGTTCTTCCATGAACCTCAGTCACTGTTCAGAAGATGCAAAAGCAAATTTAAGAGAGCATGTCTATATAGGAAATGATATACATACATATATATATATATATATGCAATTATAATTAAACTAAAGAAGAAAAGGGGACAACTTTTTCAGAAAACCAATCTACATCTAGTGCAAACGTTTTTTCTTTTTTTTTTTTTTTTTGAGAAAATAGTGAAATTGTTTCTGGGATCGAAGACGAACAAAGATGACGAAATTAGAAACGGGAAAATGCGAAATAAAGGCAAAAAAACATATTTAAAAAAAAACAAAAACAAAAACAAAAACATACTTGGGGACTGAGAGAAGACAGCGAGTCGAAGAGCCCAAATGTCAAAGAAACCGAACCAAACGGAGGCGAGTCGAAGTGACCCGACAACCAGTAACCACAAACTCAAAGCCTTCATCTTTTTTCTCTCCTATGATTAAGTCGAGCTTAAGCCAGAGATTTTTTATGGAACAACTGCGATCCAGCCAGACTATCTTCACTTCAGATCTATTTCGCAAATTTTTTTTTTTTTTAATCAAAAGATCTATAGGTCCACTAAAAAAACATTTTTAAATAATTATTTTGAAAGAATTCCAAAAATAAAAAAATAAAAAAGTATGTTCAAGCGACTCATAATTGGAGGCAAGTTAATGGCGAGTGTGAGATGGAGAAAGGAATGGGGTTTTTTTTTTTTTTCGTGGGGTTTTTTTTAGATTTTTCTTTTTGTTTAATTATTGTCCTTTTTTTACAATTTTGGAATCCCTATTTTTTCATTTATTTATTTACTTTTTTTGGTTTAAGAATATTTGATAGGGGAGAAAAAATAAAAAGGAGAGAGATGGGCGAAGCAATTAGTGGAATGATTTTGATTGTTTGGCATGAGAAAATAGGAGGCAGTAGACTAAGTGATGGATTTCTAATATTTCAAAATGTCTCAATTTTTTCAAGAAAAAAAGTCTTAATTAATCTATTTTAAATTAGAGATATTATTGATAAAAGAGTGAAATGGCCTCTCCCTTCCACCATTATCATTATTTCTTTCACGACTTCCTCATTTATATTATCTCTCATGTCTATTAAACACACACTAAAATGTGATTATAGCATAATTTAATGATAATTTTATAAAGAACTCTATCACAAATGTAAAACAACTACATATTTGCACGGGCTCATTACTGTTTTTGCCCCCCTTTTTTTTTTTAATTTCCTTTAATTTACCTTTAAATTCTTAAATGTTAATTTTTAAAAAAGATTTGTATCCCTCAAATTTAACATTTATGCTATATTTTATTAGTTCTTTTAGTTTAATTTCTCCGAAAACGACATGTCTTATTTTTTTTGAGAGAAAAAACGACATGTATTTCGTTTTTCTTTTTCTTTTAATTTTATTAAATACGACTTCATTAAAATTCTCCGGATAAAATAAGAATAACTTTAAATTTCAGAAAATAAATACATAAGTGACATTGAAGAAAAAAAGAAAAAAAACTTGTTGTTTATGCTACCATAATGGACCTAATTTTGTGGTTTCCTGACCATCCAACTCAGAATAAACTGGAAAGCCAGTGCGGCAGACGCAGTGCCACCCATGTATTCATATTTTGATTTTTTTTTTTAATGTCATTATTTTAATATTTCTTCTTTCTTATGTTAATATTTCAACCAACATAGGACTCTCCCCGCATTAGCTTCAAACCAAAGTCCAGCGAGGAATATGACAAAAATCATTATACCAAATAATATTATAAACAAAAATACACAAATCACAAGAAAAATCGATAACAAAAAAATTTTCTTTCTATTCAATCCTCACTGTACATCATCCTCTGAAAAAGAAAAGGAAAAAAAAAAAAAATGTTCCAGCTAAAAAACTGCTGTTAATCACCATCCTCAAAAAAAGAATCCAAAGGCCAAACGACTCCTACCCCACTAAAACGACAAACCATCCCTCCAACGACAAACTCCCAATCCCTCTCTGTCTGCTCTCTCTCTACTGCCTGAGTTCCTTGGGGAGCTTCTGTGTGAACAACCGGCAAGCATCCATGCTCAGATCCATGGCGGCGGCCAACGCCACAAACGCCGCAGCGTCCTCCGAGCACGTCACGTGCTGCACCCCCACCTCCACCTCCGGCTTGCTCTTCTTCCCCACTCCCTCCACCGTCGACGACATCACGAACCCTCTATACGACATCTGCGGCTGGAACCCAAACCCGAAGTCCGAGCCCGACCCAGACCCCGACCTCGACCCGGGTCTCGACCCGGACCCGAGATCGCAGCTACTCTGCGGACTGTGCATCGGAGATGAGGAGACGATGCTGGAGGTCACGTCGATGACGAACTTCCCTCCACCGGCGGCGCTGACGGCGGAGTTGGCCAGAGTCGCTGGTGTCGCGGCGTCGCTGAGGAGTTCAAAGCGGTAGCCGACGGAGTCGGAGCCGCCGCGCTCGCGCCACGCCTCGAGCCGGCCCCACGGCTTCCACGTGCCCTCCCCCGGGCGGAGGATTAGCCACGCCCCCGGGTTGGAGCGGCTCACCCGGTCCGAACCGGGGCTGGCCACGAACGGCGTGACCATCGACGCCACCGCCACGGGCGAACCGGAGAGGTCGTGGATTGTTATCGACCACCCCTTTCGTTCCTTCGTGAATTGGTCCTTTTGGGTCTTCAGAAACGGAAACCAACTTCTTGACGAGCTTTGTTCCGACATCGAACTGTCCAATATATATACACATATATAAATTAGTTTGACTTTCTCCAATTATAATCTCAAAAGTCTGAATTTTTTTTATTTCGTCTTGATTTTGACTTTAATAACTGAATTACAAATATAACCGATCACAAACTCACAAACCTGTTTTTGAGATCGCTGGAGCTTCTGAAACCGAACTTGCAAGTGAAAACGGGCTGTTTTACATTCCCTTGGACCTGAAAAACCTGTGGGCTACACTCGGGTTCTCCATCGAACTGGAAAACGAATCTTGGATCGGGTTCGGCCCGAACGCACAGATGCAACTGCGACGAGGACTGGCCTTTGCTGCTCTCTCCGATGGCAATCCACCCGTTCTGGAAAACGAACGGCTTTGATTCGACGACCTTGAGATCCAACGGCACGGAGAGCTTGCCGAGAAGCTTGGCGGCGTTGAGGCCGCAGGTGGAGCCTCTCCGCCCAGTGTAGACCTTGATCTTGAGGGAGAGCGGCTTGGCGGCGAGGGCGTCGATCTGGGCCTTGTCGAGGCTAAAGCAGGCGGCGAGAGAGCGAGAGGCGGCGGCGGCGGTGGGGGTGTCAGGGTTGAGGGGAACGGTGGCGAACTGGTGGGGGAAGTTCTTGAGCTTGATCTTGCAGAAGCAGGGGGACGCCGATGGGTGGACGCCGGAGAAGGAGGGCTTCGAGGCGACCGGAAACTTGAGGGCCAAGTCTCCGATCAGGATCCGGACGAACGGGCACGGATCCATCGCCGGAGAATACAGTGGTGATGCTTGTTGGGGTTTGTCTGTGACTCAGTTTGGTTTTGAGGAGTGAAGTATGGGAGACATTTCTTCATATATGGTAGAGGAAGGTGGGGGACTTTGGAGTTGCCAAAAGAAGAGGAGAGAGAGAGAGATACAGAGGAGAGAGAAAGAGACAGGGTGGAATGTGGTTAGGGAAGGGGAGGCAACAGGCTGGCATCACAGCTGGGTCAATTTGGATATGATAGACCAGTGTTATCGTGGGACCGACTCTACCTATGCTGTCATGAGCTCTTCTAATTAATCATTCTTTCTTTCTTTCTTTTTTTTTTTTTTTTTTTTTTTTTGCCCCTTTCTAATTCCTTCTTTCCATTTTTTCATTTCCATTTCTTATCTTTTGAATTTCTTTCCTTTTCTGTTTTTGGTAATTTAGGCCTGTCTCCTTCCGTTAAGAATTTTTGCTTAAATTCCTCCTAAATGCTCTTTGGTTTTTCTTTTTAGGAATATTTAAGAGTGAAAATATGGAAAGCATTAAACAAATACAGTAGATTTGCCTAAATTTCTCCTAAATACTTTTTGTTTTTTCTTTTATGGAATGCTTGTAGAGTGTAAAATGAAAAGTATTTTATCTAGTGTAGAAGTATTTAAAAAATTATTGGTTTTTTTTTTTTGGCTTTAGATATTTTTTTTAATCAATAAAGTTATTATGTTAGTCGACATATAATAAATTAATATAGACATGATGTAACATTTGACAAGAATATATGAAGGAAAACGGTTGTCAGATTTTATCATATGACACAAACATTACAAGACATTTTACTGAGTTGTAGTTCATGACTTTTCTAGGTGTCAAGTACCCAATGTAATTTCATGTCGACTTAATAGTTATCAGCTAGACACTTTATGTTTTGGTAATTATGGTGGAAAATCCTATCTTATCATACTTATCTATCTATAGAGAATTTTTACTTTAATATTTTCCTGAATACTCTTCATATTTTTTATTTTTTATTTTTTCTTAGAGTTAAGAATTAAAAAAATTGGATAGTAACTATTTCATATGAGTAACACTTCCATGATTATTAAATAAATAAATAAATATGTCTATTTAGTCGGCATACGAACAAAAAATAAGTTTGTTTCATAAGGAGAGAAATTCTTAATTATCTTATGCATTTGTATGTGGTCATATTTTTAAGATCGGTAATTAAATTAGAGATGAACTCTTTAAAAAAAAAAAAACTCCAAAATTAGCATAAAAAGTTATTTTCTTGATGCCAATTACTCTATGAGTGCATCAATCTAATAAAAATATAATTATATATATAATTTAATAATAATTCAATATTTAATTTTATTAAAAAAATATAGATTTCGAATCTTCATACTTTCAATACAGAAAAAGGAATCCAACAAAAATGATAGGCTAAATCCTATAATTTTCTCTTTCCTCACTGGCATGGTATATTGCCAAATGCCAATCGACGAGTAGAGGAATAATCAAGCCATCCAAATTTTTATTTTTTTAAAAAAAGTAAAAATTAGCATAAAAAGGTATTTTCTTCATGCCAATTACTATACGAGTGCATCAATCTAATAAAAATATATTTATAGATATAATTTAATAATAATTCTATATTTAATTATATTAAAAAAATATAAATTTCGAATCTTCATATTTTAAGTACAAAAAAGGGAATCCAACAAAAATGATAGGCTAAATCTTATAATTTTCTTTTTCCTCACTGGTATGGTATATTGCCAAATGCCAATCGACGAGTAGAGGAATAATCAAGCCATTCAATTTATTTTTTAAAAAATAAAAGTAAAAAAAAATTCCTCAGAAAAATAAAAGTCAATCAATAGTTAATAGATTGTCAATGAATTTAGTCAGAAATCCTTTTATGATGGTCTAGAATTTTCATTTGATTCTTCCATCCCATTCAAATATTAATATCCTTCCTATTTCTCCATTCTATATATTTAATAAAACCATATATAAAAATATTATATATATATATATATATATCCTGCCCATGACAGCTGCCACCGTTTATTGCCCAATTTACAAGATAAGAGTTCTTCTTGTTCTTAGCCAAAAAAAAAAAAAAAAAAAAAAAAGGATATTGCCAACATGGCAAGATATATCAAAACACAAAGCGTGGAGCCCTCTGAGTGGTTGTGAACTGAGCTCACAGAAAGTGCGAAGCAGACAAGGTAGTCCTCCATTTTAAATAATAACTAACAAGTACAACAGAAAAGGCCGTGCGTCCGGTTTGAGCTGGATCACAATGCGCACGTACTGTTGTAGCCAGCAAATCAGTATCCGAGACGTTTAAAAATCCCCCACCAAAAAAAATAAATAAATAAATGAAAAGTTTAGAAAAAAAAAAAGTTACAAAAATAAAAAAAAATGGAAAATAAAAATAAAAATATTCTGAGGTTTTGTCGGTTAGTGGGAATTGCACGTACGGATTGGAGGGCAACAGGTTTGATCAATACGAGACCAACCACTGGCCAGCTGTGCCTAAACTTGGACGCCAGTCTGACCAACCACGTCATCTGGGTGCCACTTAACGAGATTTGATCGAATAAGGTAAGGGAAGTATTGTGGGTGGGGTCCAATCTCCTGAGTTTATTTTTAACTGAAGAAATGAAAACATCAGCCACCGTTGATCACGTAACGACGAGAGATTCCATCTCAGCCTTTTTTGTCTCTATCTTCTGCCCTTTTGATGCTTAATTGCACGTGCTAACTTTTTTGGCTTAGTCATTTGTTGCATAATTTATATCCCATAGAGATCATTTTCTCGTTATCTTGTAGTAAATAAACATAAATTGTTGACCAGATGTGATGTGATCTGTGAAGTATTTTTCCCCCCCTCCTATGTTGTCTGGTAACGTAATTAAAACATAATTCACTCATCCAATATTGGGTACCTGTTTAGATTATAAATTGAAATTGGATTGTTTCAGAATATTGCATTTAAACTAAATGTATAAATCTAATGGTTTGTTCGATTATCTGTTATATTTAGTATTGTATTTAAATAAAATAAATATATTTCAATAAAATATATGATTGGATGTTATATTTTTATATTTGAGTAAATATAATCTAATTAAATATACATTTAGATGTCAACCTAAAAATACGTTTGAATATTATAAAAGTAATATGTGTTTGGAAAAAAAAAATTTAAATGTGTATTCAAATGGTGTATCAAAATGAGAATGTGGCTCATCTCTGAAACTACTTTCCTCTCATTTTTAACTATTTCATTTTCATTTCTCTCAAGATAACCAAATCATCTGTACTCAAAGCTGCTCTCAATAATTATATGATTTATTTATTTATTTTTTATTTTTTTTGCTGAACAAATAATTAGATGATTCATAATTGGTGGATTAGCTAGTCTGCAAGTTCGAATGGGCCCCAAAAAAAATAAAAAATAAAAGGTGGGCATGAGCAATTTGCAATATGGAACAGTGACTTCTAGAACCGGATGTGACAAACATAAAATGCTTTGGATATATATACATATATTTGCAATATATATATATATATATATATTAGCTTCGTAAGGACTTCAATTGTCTCGTGAAGAACAAATTTGGTCCCAGTGCACCTCCGTCCTAAGCCATTAAATTCATGGAGTGGCAATTATACAATCGGCCCCCCCTTTTCTCCTCTCATTTATTCATTTACTTTTTATTATTATTTGTATGAAAAGGCAGAGGAACCAATGCACTCTAAATATATATATATATATATATATTGTAAGAAAAATGTATGTTTTTTTTAATTATTATTTTTATTTGTTCTAACTGAATGATAAGGAGATATTTAGAGAGAGAAGAACAAGGTTCATGAAAATTCTCGAACATTATTGCACCCCACGGCAGCCTGTTTTGGGCTAGCACAATAAGCCCAATTAAGCCCAATAAAACCCCAAAAATGAAACCCAAACCCAAACAAAAGGCCATTTTCTACCTTCACAAGCCCAACAAAAATAATCAGGTTCATACTTTTTTATTTTTTGGGTGATATTAATCAAGTTCATACTTAATGACCCCGCATGCTACTCCAAAATAATAAAAATAAATAAATAAATAAATTCATAACTCCCTTCAGGGAAAATTCAGAAAAATTTTGTTTCCAAAGCCAAAATTGTGTGCATCTCGGAGAGTGGAGGTAGAGGCAGGAGCAACAAGAGCATCCATTGGTTTATTGTCAAAAACTCCATCAGAAGATCGACCACCATTCATCATAAAATTCTGTGGAAAACGAGCGGTGGAGATCTGATGATCACTTGCAATCTTGTGCGCTTGTTTTGTCAGATTAACACTGTTCTTGACCTCCTCCAATGAGGCCTTCAAAAGCTCTAGCTCACTCAAACTAAGCTCGTCCACAGGGGATTCCCACCAACACTTGCTCCTCCTCTTCTCATGATCATCATCAAGAACTTGTCCTTTCCTCTTCTCGGCTTCTAGTTGTCCGAGAATCCGGGTAATCTTCTCATTAAGCTCATGAATTACGACATGATTCGAACTTGATCGAGACTCGATGACGGTAAAGTTTATCGAGGAGTTTCTTTGGCTAGTAAGAAAGCGGTTGACGACGGAGTCAACCGCCGGGTGACCGAAAGAGAAGGCCTTGTTGGCGGGTGAGAAGACTATCATGGCAATCTCAACTCCACAAAGTGTGCAAAGCTCACTGGCTTTCTTGAAGAGCCCGGAACGCCGTTTTGAGAAGGTCACTTGTAGGTTGCTTTGTTTCGGTATTTTGGCCATCACTATCTTTCTGCGACCTTGGGAGCTAATTGGCTTCTTCACCATAGTGAAATATATATATATATAAATATATATATATATATATATATGAGAGAAAATTCTACCTGTTGGTGTTTGTGTTTTTCTTGGTTATTGGTGAAAGATTGGCGGAAGACGTGATTGGTTATAAGGTATATATAGGATTATTGGGGCATAGGATTCTTGGAATTGCACTAATGTTTGTATGGGGCATACAAGTGCCATTTGGAATCCTAATTATGTAGTAATATTGGTGATTAATTAAAGATCTCTTGGGAGTTATAAAATCTTTAATCTTTTAATATAGGTTCGGTATTCAATTGATTGTTTATCCAATGATAAGATAAATAGAGAAAGCTTTTGACTTTTGGCAATCAATAAATGTCAACCACGATATCCATGATTATATAAATATATAAATTCACACACACACACACACACACACATATATATATATATATAACAGCAGATAAATACGTGCACAATGACTTGGGAAAAAGTATCCAAAGAGGTCTATACTACTTGGGGAGGATTTATTAGTAAGCTGATGTTGGAAAAAGGCCAGCCAAAATCTGTCATTTTACAATCTTTATCGCTAAATTGCATAGTATTTTTCTTATTATAATTATAAATTTTTTCCTTTTTTGAAAATGGAAATTGTATTCAAACTAAAAGAAGATTAGAAAAATATATGAAAACATATATTGCGGGACATGACTATCAATTAATATCAGTTACATTAGTAAAATCTGATGACACTTAAAGAAAAAAATGCATATCAAGATGAATGGAAACGTTTATTGACAAACTAATAATAGAGACATGAAAAGAGGTTGTTTTGAAAGAAAATTATGTGTCCTAAAAATGTATGATGATAGAAAATCGAATTGGAGATCATAAGAAAATTAATTTTTAGGCTGTCCCTTATTCTACATTTTAAATCTCTACTAGCATTTGTAATTAATTAGCCAAAGATTTCTTGGGAGTTAAAAAATCTTAATCTGTCTTAATTTATGATTAATATTAAACTGATTCTCTATTTGTAATTGGCATTATATAAAGAACTTGACTCCTTTGGGAAGCAGTGACTCAATGCATCAATGGGTATCAGCGTTACATCTCATAAATATATGCAATAACAAATTGACTTCTTTACCTGGGGAAGAAAAAGAAATGGATTTTGTTTTTCTTGGAATACAACACTGCACAGCCAGTTTCAAATAATTTCACCCTATCTGCAATAATGCTTAAATGTGTTGGAAAATATACTTTTTTTTCACAAAATTTTGTACTGAATGATGTGAAAAACAAGAGACGTTATCATCACCATACTTAAAATACACACACACACACACACACACACACACATATATATATAAATATCATTACTGTCTATTGATTTATTTGTAATCTATAATGTGGACGCAAAAAGAACAAAAAAAAAAAAAAAAACTATACACATAGACATGTGTGTGTATATATTTGTTTCATTAATTTAATAAAGCATTTTTGTGATGTATAGCATCTTATTAATGGATAAACTAATGAGCTTTCCACTATTCATTCTAGAGTCCGGAAAGAGGGCAGGAAAAAAAAAACACACAAATTAAGTGTAATGACTATTAGTACATTGGCTGGAAAATAGAAACGACTCATCAAAGTTGGGAAGGATTATATTGTTCACGTAGAATTTTGATTGAGCAATGACCAAATATAATTTCCGTTTTTAAGAATTGTGATAAGTTATAGGGTGTTTCTATGCATTGTAGAGTCTCCTATTCTCACTATCGGTATAAAACTATATTTTAATTATTAGATTAAGTTTCTAAAAATATGATATATGGGTGTTTATATTAGAAATTTACAACACAAAACATAAAATTGGTTTCAGTCATAAAATTACTCCATTTAAAAGTAAAATCCAATGGCTAAAATATGAGGTCTTACCATCGTAGGAACTTTTAGATTCAAAACCTGAGGGTATTTTCGTTTTTCTTTAATAAGTGAGATAGATCTAGTACTGTACGTAAGAAAAAAATAATCATACAATATTAATTCCCTTAATTATAGGCCACTTATTGGTGCACTCCACATGTAAAACTACATAAAATATATATTAATCAACGACACAATTAGATAGACAAGTGACACTGCGAAGTAGGATAACATCTCTCAAAATTGAATTCCACTCATTCACGTTAAAAAGCTAGTGTAAACTAATCTCACGTTGAGTACATATAAATCAACGGTGAAAAATAAATAAATGAATCGTTATGATTCACGATAATATTTCTCAAAGTTAAATTTCATATTAAACGGTGTAGGTTTCACATGATAATTATAGATCATAAATAAATTAAACGCACATAATAGACAAACATAGCTTTGCGATTCGCGTAAACATTTTCCAAAATCAGATTTAGTTAGCCATTACGTTTATTCTAAATAGCGCATACAGATATATATTAAAAACATCATATATAAGTGAATAACGGAGAATGAATAACATTAGGATTACGATTCACGATAATAATTCTCAAAGTTAAAGTTAGTTCTATCTGTTACATCGATTATGATTTCTTGTTTAAATGAACAAAACATATATAGGTCAATCTTAAGAAATCCATTTCCCCTCGTATAAAATATAAGGTTTTCTCTTTATACTGGGAAAAAGGTGTAATCCGGAATAAAAGCACGTTGACTTGGTACTACTTGAGAAAGATTTAGTAACGTTGTTGTCGGAGGAAGGCCAGCCAATTTTGTGCATTTAATTAGAATAATCTTTAACTGCTAAATTATTGCATAGGTTTTTTATTATTATTTTTTCTATTTTCTCCTGTCGAACGTGTGGTGGAATATTAAAGTTTAACGGGGCTGTTTGTAAGAAATATATGTGCCCAAAAAATTTATGCTGAAACAATATATCGAATTGGAAATTATAAGAAAATTGGTTGTCCCATATTGATCTCATTTAAATATATTCATATCAGTGATCGAAGGAGCCTTAATTTTCTTCTAGTATTTATAATTAACCAAAGATTTTATTGGGAGTTATATAAAATCTAATCAATTCTATATTAATATTAAATTGATTATTATCTATTAATAATTGGCATTATAAAACTTAACTTTTGGGAAGCAGTGACTCGATATATCAATGGGCGTCAACGTTACCACTGATAAAATACAGGCAATATCACATTGACTTCTTTACTTAGAGAATAAAAGGAAATGAATTTTTTTTTTCATTTTTCATTGGAATGCAATGCTTAAATGGGTGGGAAATTTTGGTGATTTACCGAATGAGGTGAAAAACAATAGATATTAACATCATCGCCATCCCTTCCCCCCCCCCCCCCCCCCCCCCCCCCTCCCTTTTTTTTTTTTTTGAATTATCATTACCATATATTGGTGTATATAAATCGAGGTAGCATATTGATATTCGTTTGAAGAGGAAGGTATGTCATCAAACTGCAAGGAAAACTATATACATGTAGATATATATAAATATGTAAACATGTGTATTTGCATATAAATCTTCAGGGTAGTGATTTGGTCCATCACCCTGGAAATGAAGAATCAAAACTTAAATTTTTACAACCATAGATTTGAACAGCTCAAATTAATTTAAGGGCAACTAATTAAAATTTAGATAATGGTCATCAATTGTCCTGCCGGTTACGTCTAATTAAGTTTACCTAATTTGTTTTAGGTGTAGTGTGCAGTTGTCTTGTACAAGTAACTTTGCATCCTCAAAAAATAGTAATCCTATCCAATTTACATCATGTCAAAGCTAGAAATGGTTGGGATCAAATTTTTCTTTGACCTTGCAGTTTGGCGAGACACTTAAGGCCTAAATGCCTAAAATTAAGAAAAATAAAATTCTTTAATAAATAAAACGCTAGATGAATCATGAGATTCATGGTAGTATCTATATATCATGATCAAAGAGGGAGTGATTTTTCTTAATATGAGATATCATGATAATTATCCCAAGGACAAATAACTAGTTTTTGGTTAACCCTAAATGACAACACATAAAAGAAAATTATAATTAAAAAAAAAAACCCTAAATGTATGATGGGGCATTAGTGTCTACAATTAGCGGGGTAGAAAATTTATTAATACGCAATGCTAACATGATTAGCCCAATGTTTGTGAAAATTTCTACGTAAAATCAGGTTCATGCACACCTGCTAAATTTACGGTGCTTTATTTATCAACCTGATCACCTTCAACCCTGAAGCCTACATACAGTTTTTTGAACTCAATATTTAGCAATGAACGTTACACAACAAGATACTGTTGAACTGTCAAACCTACCTAACTATGAAGTTGACCTTAATGGTTATATCCCGAACCCGCACGACACTTGCGACCTTGATGATGAGACACTACTTTTACCACCATGCTTAGTTTTATATTAGAAAAATGCTAGGAAACATAGTAATGTTAACATCACACTAATAGAGAAGTGAGCCCCACTGGTGGGACTTACCCTCTATTAGTGAGTGATGTTAAACATCACTGATGTTCCCTAGCATTGCTCTTTATTTTATATCATATAAATTTGTTACAATGACTCACTTAGGGTTCGTTTGGTGAAATGGTTTGAGTTGAAATTTTTAAGTTTGAGTTAGTTAACTTTTTAAAAACTAGTTATAATTTTTGTTGACTTTTCAGAAAAAAACAAAAACTGATATGAAAATTTTGAGTTTAAGATGTTTCACCAAACGGAGCAGTTTTTATCGTCTTTATCATTTGTTGCCGTTTTCAATGACAAATACTGCCTTTGATATTCTCATATTGTGAATATCAACAGTTGTAAGTTTTAGTACAACTCTTACACAAAATCTGTTTTATTACATTACTTAAAAGGATTACAATTTCATTTTCATTTTAATAGATTCATCACAAACAAATAATTCAAAGCTTTTGGGCAATTACATAAACATCCCTGAGATATTAGGAAAATTACTCAACCACAGGCAAGTGAACAACACCCTTATACATTTTGTTACACGGAATAATGTAAAACAAGTCCAAATTACCATTGTTACAAACTCAACCTTACTCCATCACTTGGAGGAAACACAATGTCATTTTTTCCCCAAAAGTTCAACAAAATCGATTAAGAAAGTAATTAAATTTTATATGCAATTTACATTAAAAATATCTTCTACCTATACCTTTCTAATATAAATCTCAGACGTAGGGAATTGGACTGTGCCATTTCATTGTCATGACATGTGTATGAAGTTTTTATTCTTCGGATGGACTGTAGCGTTCTTCTAAATATATATATTTGTTCCTTAAATTTATTCCAGCATTTTTGCGATGTAGCATCTTATAATGTATAAACTCAGCATTTATTCTAGAGCCCAGGGGGAAGGAAAAAAAAAAAAAACCCCCCACCGTTTAAGCATAATGGCTATTAGTACATTGGCTGGAAATTGGTTCATAATCTTTTTTTTTTTTTTTTTTTTTCAGAAGTACTCGATGTTGGAAATTGGATAAATGACAAAAAGAAATTAATTTGCTAAAAGGGAGACGTAAAGCTGCAATATTAATGCTTAAAATGAGAGATACGGATTTTCGCAAATTATGAATGATATTAAAACAAATGATGGCAAAAATGCTAGTTTTTTTTTACTTGTTTTTAAATCTGTCTGCAAAAAATTATACAGGAATAGCATAGTCAATAATTTTATTACATCCAAGACTCAGCCAATTTGGGAAGGATTTAGAAATAGTTGGCGTAGATTTTCCTGTTTTAAGATATATAATTTAGTATAAAAAATTTCTATGATAAGACCTCATATTTTTTACTATCAGTAAAAATTATTTTTTGATTATCAGACTAAATTTTTAATAATATGATCTATCAGTTTGAACGTTTATATCTTAACCAATATGCTATCTCGTAATTAATAGTTACTTATTGTAGGAATTTAGCTGAGCTTAAGAAATTATATTGTTTTTCACTAAATTTTAGTTGATGAAAATTTAAAAAAAAAAAAGAAAACGGGCAATAAAAAATAAAATGCCTCAGGTGGACAGACACCGGCATATGATGGGTGGAGGACTCGGGGGCTTTAGGAATGTACGATATCTTCACCGAATATTTCGAATCATAAATCAGCCATTAAAAGGTTAATCAACGACCAAAATAAGAGCCTAGCTATGTAGAAATTTCTTGTTATAAGCCACTTCCTGGTCCTCAAAATTGATGTGAATTCCACATGTAAAATTCATATAAAGAATATATTAATTCACAAATAATA
Organism: Ficus hirta; assembly: GCA_038430175.1. NCBI lineage: Eukaryota > Viridiplantae > Streptophyta > Magnoliopsida > Rosales > Moraceae > Ficus > Ficus hirta. The sequence goes on along the minus strand of CM076596.1, from coordinate 1,436,710 downwards.
AACGCATAACATTTCTCAAAGTTAAAATTCCGCATATTCACGTTAAATATCAAGTGTAATCTAAATTCAAGTATATTACATATCAATCAATGGTGAATAAGTAAGTGTATCGTTCCAATTCGCCATAATATATTTCTCAAGTTAAAGTTCACTTTATTTAAACAATGTGGGTTCCTAATGATAAAAACTCAAATAGATTGCAAATAAATCAACGGCAGAGAATAGAAAGATAGCATTGTGATTCATGAAAACAATTCTCAATGTCAGATTTAGTTAGTCATTACGTCAGTTCTGTTTGTTAATATTTTGTGCATGGAAATTTTTATATAAAAGTAACATATATAAACGAATAGCGGGCAATTAGCAATCTTAGGGTTGCAATTCACCATAATATTTCTCGAAGTTAAAGTTAGTTAAAACCAGGTGAATTATGATTTCTTAATCCATTACAAAAATTAATTCTACCTTAAACTTCTGATTAGTTTCGTACTATCCAAAACTTTTGGTGCGAATAATAATGTTTGGACAAAGAATTATCAATATGTTTTTTAATTTCTTTTTGATGTGATCTCCCTCTATAACGTGTAAGAGAGAGGAATCCAATTATGGAGGCCAACAATTTGAGGCACAGTTAACATTGTAGAGGCAGATTATAAACTTCATTTGATTAAATTTAAATTAATGAACAAAATATATGACTGAGGCCTAAATGCATACAATTAAGGAAGAGTAAAACTATTACAAATAAAACGCTAGATGAATCGTGCGGGTACATGGTAGTATCTATGTACAATCAAAGGGGCATTAATTTTCTTAATATATAGTATAGTATGATTTAGCTCAAGGTCCAATAACTACTTCTTGGCTGGCTAAAGGACTCAACACACAAGGAAAAACTATATTTAAAAAAACCCCTAAATGAATGATGTGGCATTAGTTTCTACGATTAGTGACCAGAAACTCTCTAAATACGTGATGGTAATATGATTAACCCAATGTCAAGGAACATTTCTACGTGAAATTAGGATCATGTGCACTTGTTAAATCTACGGTGCTTCCCCTGCCAACCCCGACGACCTTCAGCACTGATGCCTGCATACCATTTTTTGAATGTTCAAACCTTGTAATAGTAGTGATTATTAACGGATGTTACAACAAGATGCTGACCTACCTAACTATGGAGTTGATCTTAATGCTTACATCCTAAACCCACATGATGTGTGTGACAATGATGATTATTAGATTGTGAAGCTGTACATTATCCAGTCGACTACTTCTACCATGCAATTAGTTTTATATGAAATGGCACAACTTTGTTACGATGACTCACTTAATCTTTGTACGTATGTGTTGCCATTTCCAATGACTAATACTGCCTTTGATTTTTTTTTTTTTTGGAAAATATCGAACTTTGTATTTTTTGATAGAGTCAGATGTGGTATTATCACTAGATTACACCTACAATATGACTACAATCACAAGTTTTAGTACTAGTAGTACACAAAGTCTGTGTTTAAAAAATTTCCTACAATTTTATTCAAGCAATCGTGCTGCATTATCAATGTAAGTTTCACGACCACACAATTTCTCACACCAAATAATAAACATAATAGCCATTACCATTATTAGGACTCAACATTACTCTAGTAATTTAAGCGAAAAATACAATTTTGTTTAATTTGGGAAAAAAAAAATCATCACACCGAAGATATATCGCAAAATCCCTCAATCAACAAGTTGGTTATAAATATTCCTACACTAAACTATTACATCAATGCCAATTACAAGTTGCAACAACCCAGTACGTAAATTATTACATTACTTGAAAGGATTACAGTTTCATTTTCATTTTAATAAAATTCATCACAAAAAAATTCAAAGCTTTTGGGTAATTACTTAAACATCCCTGAGATATTAGCAAATTACGTACTCAAGCATCAGGTAGATGAGCAACACCCTTAACTTTTTCTTACACCGAATAATCTGAAATCAGTCCAAACTACCACAACTCAACCTTACTCCCTCACTTAAAGGAAAATGTACAATGTCGTTTTCTTTACCAAAAGTTCAACAAAATTGATAAAACGAATAAAACTATAAGTAATTTACACTCATGTCCTCTACATCTTGCCAATATACCTCAAGTAGTACAAAAAATATTTATAAAAATGCCGGGATATTAATTTTAATTCCAAACTTTTGAGTATCAATTTATGTGACATATTTTTAATTTATATAAGTATCACAACCACCAAATTGGGAAGGATTATATGTAGTTGACGTGGATTTTAATTAATCATAGATAATTTTTATCATAACGGTCTCCTTTTTTTTTTCCATTATCAACAAAAATAATTTTTTAATTGTCGGATTAAATTCTTGATAATATAATCTTTTAGTGCCCTATTAAAACTTTGCAGGGTGAGACACAAAATGGTTCCAATCATAGATCATACTATTAAAAAGATAATTTAAACGACTAAATCAAGAGCAGGTCCTATCATAGAAATTTTTTAATTACAAGCCATTTATTGATTTTAAAATTAACGTCAACTCTATGTCTAAATTCACATAGACTATTTATTGATTAACGTAGCACTACAATGTATGCTATAAATCAACGTTAGAAACGAATAAGTCTATCATTGCGGTTTACAAAATACAATAGTACTATGTTTCTCAAAGTTAAAATTCGTATTAAACAGTGTGAGTTCTACATGGTATAAACTAAAATAATAATAATAATAATAATAATAATAATAGAGTTTTGTATGATTTTCGTATTTTTCCATAACACTAGCGCAAAATATTGTATGATTTGGATAGAGTTATGTATTTTTCTAATTTCTATTTGATGTGACACTCTCCCTGTACACCCTTGTAAGAGAGATCGGACTCCTAGCCCATCCAGGTATGGAGGCCAACTACGTGAGACACTAAACTTGATTTTGACTTTATTTATTTTTGCTGAAATAAACTTGATTGGGTTAAAAGCGGAAATGTATTCTTCAAATGAACAAAAAACAAAGGTTCAATCCTAAGAAATCATTTTCCCCTTGTATGGTATCTAGGGTATCTAAGGTTTTCTCTTTATTGCTAGGAAAACGTGAATTCTGGATTAATGAGAATGTAATTTGATAAAATAAAAGAATTAAGATCGTGAAAAAAAAGTTAAAAATTAAGTAATTTTATGATGAAACACTAAACCCAAGTGCGTGTGTATCACATTGATGTAACGCGGGCGCCGCTGTCCTTTCTGTTCACAAAGAAAACAAATCTTCTCTTCAAGACAACATTTTATTGCTCCCCAAAATCCAAACACCAGAAAACTTAGAACTTAAATTCACAACAAATGGAAGATTTATCTATGGAATACTCAAATCATAAAATCTATATAAATCCAAAGTTTGGACTAAAATGAGATTGGACCAATAATTCAAGAACTAAAAGTGAAATTAATCTCAATTTTTTAATTATTATTTTAATTGTCTAGCATTGAGTAATGTCTGGTGAAATAGAGAAGTTGAAAGGCGTATCCTAAAAATCTATGATGACACAAGATTGAACTGGAGATCATAAGAAAATTAATTTTTAGGTTGTCTCATAATGATCTTATATCAGTTGTAAGGAGAAATTTTTTTTTTTTTTTAAGAAGTTAAGAGTAGGGGATTTAAACTCTATATTAATATTACATTTACCTGGAGAAGAAAAAGAAATGGATTTTTTTTTGTCTTGGAATGCAATACTGCACAGACTCTTTCAAATAATTTCATATCTGGCATAATGCTTAAACGGGTGGGAAAATGTACTGATTTTTTTGAACTTCATGAGGTGCAAAACGATAGACGTTTCATCACCATATGTACTTTTTTAAAGAATTACCAATGCGTATAACTATATCGAAGTGGCATAAGAGATGACAATATAATCTTTAGGGATGGAATCTCGTGAGATTTCGATTGAATGGAATAGGTGGGGACGGGGATAAAGATGAAGTCTTTTTCCCAAATTGTAAGTAAGATGGGAAGCACTCCCTTCACCTCAACATACATATGTCACATATACAGTAGTGGTCTGTGTATATAAGTATACATATTGTGTTAAACAAAGTAATTACTAATAAATTTTCACTAAAAAAAGGAAAAATAAAAAAGTTATTAATTAGTTGGTATCCTTATTAGTTAGTGCATGCTATTTATTATTTTAGTTTTTAGACAGTTAAATATTTTGATGAGACAATTTTGTGCCTACATTTCTAAGGTTTTGGTCAAAATATGTGGTGAATTTATACTATTTTTTGTTTTAATTTGTGTAATTTTCAAAATCTTAGTAATATTAAACAGAAAATTTGGTGAGTATAGATGGCATTTAGATATTCATATAAGTAAGGAAGGTTTGCCATCAAACTGCAATGCAAAACTGTACACACACATATATACATACATGTGTTTTTTTTTTTTTTTTTTGAATGAACACATAGGACAGAAATTAGTAGATACAACATGTGTATGAATATATATGTATATACATATTTATATTTTTGTTACATTAATTTAATCGAGCGTTTTTGTAGTGTATAGCATCTTACTAATTAGTTATATAAACTCATACTTTTCGTTCATTAATTCTAAAGCCCAGAAAGAGGGTAGAAAAAAATACATCGGCTGGAAAATAAACTATATAAATTTTTATATATGTATGTATGTATATTTTTCAGAACTCGATAGTACTTGGAGAAATTGGGGTGAGAAATAAAATAGTTAAAAGGGAGAATTGGAGCTGAATTATTGCTTGAAAGGAGGGAAGTACGGATTTTTACAAAATTTTCTGAATGAAATTAAACTAAACGATGGTGAAATGCAAGTTTTTTTTTTTTTTTTTTAAATAAAGTTGTTTGTCTGAAAAAATGATAGAGGAATTGAACAGTTAAAATATTGATCATATCCAAACTCACCAAGTTGGGAAGAATTTTAATTGAGCAATGACCAAATAATTTTCCCTTTTTAGGAAATGTAATTAACTATAGAGAATTTTTATGATAGGACCTCTTATTTTACACTATCAATTTATAATTATTTTTCTAATTTTTAGATTAAATTTTTAATAATCTAATATATTGGTGTCCATGCTAAAAGTTTACAACAAGAGATATAGAATTGTTATGAGTCATAGATCAGACTGTTGAAAAAAAAAAAAGATGTGTCACTGTATAATTTTTCTTGATTATGATCCTTAAAATTGATGTGATGAACTTCTCGTGTAAAATTCATATAGATCTGTCGCGGTGTATGATTACATTTCTCAAAGTTAAAAAAATCCACATATTCACATTAAATAGCGAGTGTAAGCTAAATTCACATGGCTTACATATAAACCAAGGATCGAGAATAAATAAGAGTACCATTGCGATTCACCATATTATATTTCTCAAAGTTATAGTTCAGATTAATCAGTTTGGATTCCACCTGATATAAACTCAAATAGATTAATACAAATATATCAACACTAAAGAATAGATAAACATAGTGATTCACAAAAATATTTCTGAAAGTAAAATTTAGTTAGCCATTACGATAGTGAATAACCCTAGGGTGGTTGCAACAGACGATAATATTTCTCCAAGTTAAAGTTAATTATAACCGTTAGGTGAATTATAAGTTCGTAAACATCTTACGGAAATTGATTCTGCTTAAAACTTCTAATTTATTTTGTATTATTCAAAACACATGTCGCGAAATACAGTATGCTATTTGGAGATAGAATTATCTATATATTAATTTTTGAAATTATATAAATATTTAATTTCTTTTTAAGTGATCTCCCTCTACACCCTTTTAAGAGAGAGGAGTAGTCCTAGGTATGGAGGCTAAAACCTGAGACACATTAACATTTTAGAAGGCAGATTATAAATTTGATTATTTATTTCTTTAGTTATCCATTTTGTTGAAATAAACTTGATTTAATTTAAAGAAATTTATATTCTTTAGATGAAGTCAAATCCTAAGAAATCCTTTGCCCCTTGTATAAATCTAAGGGTTTTTTTTTTTTTTTTAAAGGATAACATCTAAGGTAATATCTTTACTAGGAGAAGGTGAAATCCGGATTAACGAGAATGTAATTGATAAAATTAATTGAAAATGACAAAAATAATAAAACAATTGTATAATTAGGATGAAACTCTAAACCATAGTATGTACATAATATAAGATGTAAAGGGGGCGCCGCCGCCGCCCATCTATTCACAAAGACCTCATCTTCTAGCTCCCAAAAGGCCAAACACTAGAAAAACTTTACCGAATTCGAAATTCACATCTAATGAAAGATTTATCCATTGCAAATCAAATCAAGATGAAAAGAATTTATAAAATCAATTGATGATATTCCGAACCATCTCTACAAAACAAATGGTGCGAAATATCATATGTTGTTTTGGACAAAGAATTATCTATATATATATTTAAAAGTATCTATGTTTTTTTTTTTTTTTCCTGATCTTCTTCTACACCCTTGTAAGAGAGAGGAGTCATTGGTATGGAGGCCAACAACCTAAAGCACATTAACATTCTGAAGGCAGATTATAAACTTGATTTTATTAATCTATTGATTTATTTATTTTGCTGGGGAAAAAAAAACCCTGATTTGATTATAAAAGGAATTGTATTCTTTAAAATGAAGGCCAACAACCTAAAGCACATTAACATTCTGAAGGCAGATTATAAACTTGATTTTATTAATCTATTGATTTATTTATTTTGCTGGGGAAAAAAACCCTGATTTGATTATAAAAGGAATTGTATTCTTTAAAATGAACAAAATACTTCATTTGCCACTTGTATAATATATAAGGTTTTCTCTTTACTAGGAAAAGGTGAAATCCGGATTAATGAGAATATAATTAATAAAATAAAATAATTGAGAAGAAAAAATGAAAAAATTGTATCCAAGAAATTATAAATATATATATATATATATATATATGATGAAACCCTAAACCCTAGTATATATATTATAAGATGTAAAGAGCGGCCGTCGCCCATCTATTCATACTGAAAAATAGTCTTCTCTTCAAGACCTCATCTTCTTGTTCCACAAAAGCCAAACAAAAGAAAAAATAAACCGAAATTCACATCTAATGGAAGATTTATCCATGGAAATACTCAAATCAAGATAATAAAAATAAATTGACAATATCTATTAATAATCCAAACCACCATAATTAAAATCATCTCAGACATAAAAAAAGACAAACATAAAGGGATAGCTAGCCAAACAACAATGGCTGACACTGACTCTGACTCTGACATGGACAAATAGGAGAATCTCCCAAGACTCTGACAGACAGAAAAATAAACGACTGATTAGACTCGATCTTATGAAGGGTGGTTGGTTTTGTCCCCTTCTCTTACGATATCTCCTTTTAACATTTGATGAACATTAAAACCCTTCTCTTACGATATCTCCTTTTTACATTTGATGAACATTAAAACAACAAAGGATAAATCGAAAAACAAAGGAACTGTGTCTGATGATAAAAATCATCAGTAAAACCCACGGTCATAGCCCATGGTGCGAAAAAAATTAGTGTTCAGATGAGGCTGAGGCTGAGGCTGAGGCGGCGGCGGCAGCGGCAGCGGAGGCGGCATGTTCGGCATCCCATGATTGACAACCGGACCACGATTGTTGTTGTCAGTGTTGTTGTCTCCGAACTCACCATCATTATCCAGCATCATTTGATTATTGTTGTTCAGGTTGGAGAGTGGAATCATCACCGCAGGTGAAGATCTGACCGCAGCCACCGGGAATAGCGGTGGCAGCGAAGGAACGCCGTTGAAGAGGATTGCTGGCACGGTGTTGTTCACCGCGGCAGAGGCCCGCCTCATGATCCGATCTGCCTGCATGTTGACAGTCCTTTTGAGATCAGCCAGTGATTTCCTCAGCTGCCCTAACTGCACCAGGCAATGCAGATCCTCCGCCGAGTTCTCCCACCAGTGCTGCACCTGGCCGGCCCTGCGCTGCCTGTTCAACTTCTCGGCGCGCCTACGCTCGCCGTCGAGTTGACCTTGCACCTCCGTCATGCTGACGTTGAGGTCACGGAGGTTGGCATTGCGGCGGGCCTCAATCAGCTGATTCGCCCCCCTGATGACGCCCTCGACAGCAGGTGGATCGGGCAGGAAGCATCGAGCAGAGTGGACATAGCGATCCACCACCTCCTCCACGGACGGGTGGCCAAAGGAGAACACCTTGCCACCGGGGGAAAAGACCACCAGGACCATCTCTACGTCGCAGAGGGTGCAAAGCTCACTTGCCTTCTTAAAGAGGCCGGTGCGTCGCTTCGAGAAGGTGACCTGAAGGTTGCTCTCGTTGGTCATCCTCACCATCTCGACCCTCTGCCGTCCCCGGTTCACCCTCCTGATTGGATTGTTGTCATTGTTGTTTGGGAGGTTCTCCATTGGGAAGGAATTGCCTAGGGAAATTAATTGAAATGAAAATGCTATTAGTACTCAAGCAATTAGGGCTCAAATGGAAGAGACTAAGGAAAATGTGTGGTGAGGTTAAATGCCCGAAGGGGGTTTTTTTTTTTTATAGTGGTTTTGGGGTTTTCCATTTGCTGTCCATTTTTCTTAATATGGTGTTACAAAATTTCATTGCATGGGATCCAATTTACTGGTATACTTAATTTGGAGGAATTAGAATTTCTAGGTTTTCACCATTTTTGGTATGGCTTTCATGAGGAAATTTCAATTACATTCCCTCTTAGATTTACATGTCCAAACACAGAGTATTGGGACAAAGTACAGATAATCCAAAGCTGTATTCCCCAAAGTCTCTTTTACCTACCCCCTAATGGTTAATATGTAAATATATAATGTTTGTATTTGTATATATGTACATTCTATATTTGAATAAAAACATATAAATTGATTGACATTGGCCTCATATATTCTCCGAGGTCTTCTACGACAGTCTAATGGTCGATTTGTATAACTACAAAGATTTGTGTATATAAAGATGTATATATATGTGTGTGTGACTGTACATTTAAAAAGAAATAATAGAGTTTTAGTCAAGAATATTTATCTAAATATATAGTAGTGTCATGTGTTGAGCAAAGCCAAAGCAAACAGAAAGTGACCATTTTTTTTATAGGTTTTTCCATATTTTAATGAGGCATTTTCCAGTGAAAGAATTTAGCTAAACACCTCTTTCATATCTTAGCTTTCCAGAAATAAGTTGTTTATTCCATGATACCAAATAGAAAAATCTTCTGGTGATTTTTTTTTCTAATTCCTATTTTCTAAATCAGAAAACAATAAAGGAAGATGGTTAGACTTTTACAAACGGGAACTGTTATGCAAATTCAGATAGTTTAGTTCCATTTTACTATTAATTTAGAATTATATGGCAATTCTTCTTTTTTTTTTTCTTGGTTGATAACTTATGAATCATGAGTCTGATTGCTTTAATTTAAAATAAGGTATAATAAAGAGATTTCTGAATAAACGTGTATAGAAATGGAAATGGAGAACACGAATGAGAGATTAACTCCGATTGGGAAAAACAAAAAGAAAGAAGTAAATTATAAAAATATCTGGATTTTCTTCAGTTAATTATAATGTTGATAATTAACAGAAACGAATGTAAAATCTCGTGTCCAAATAATGGAATTAATTTTCAACAAGAACGAACATATATAATGATATTTGTCATTGTTTTCATAAATTTCCTACTAAATTACAACTGGGTTTATATGATTAATTTTCCTGTTAAAAAAATTAAATGTCTATTTAATTTGATTTTGAGCTTCCTAATAAACAAAAATGTCTTTACGGAAACATATCAATATATATCAATATATTAATACGTGTGGATGCTTAGCTTGAATTAATTAGTAAATTAGTTATATCTTGAACTGAGGATAAATATACATAAATACTTTTTTTAAACTTGATTTCTTCATATGCACATAACATAATTAGATATGAAATTATCATTTAATTATGTATAGATGAACACATAAATATACGTATAATAAATACACGTTATAAATGACCCCATTTATGATATATTATGACTGGTAGTGAGTGATTGTTTCCACTCCATGCTCATTTGGTCCAAGATTAGGAGTTTCGTTTGCACTTCGCTTTGAACTGTGGATAAATATACATACCATCGGAACTGACTTGGAAAAAAGGATTCTAGGTCTAATATATCTAATGAAACCGTCATTAGAATTGTGATATCATTCAAAAAGAAAGATATCAAATATCTCGAGTTTCTTTTTATATAATGTATTTATAATCTAATTCACAAGGATCATGATTGGAAATTGTTTGATCATCTTTCTCCAAGGAAGAAGCAACACATAATTAACTGGACTTTTTAAAACTTAGTGGGAATAATAACTTCATATGTTATAGCACAATTAGATATAAAATTACAATCGAATTATGTTTTAATGAACAGCGATAAAAATATAGATAAATACGCACTTTAAAATGAATGCATTTGTGATATGTTATAATTAGCAATGGTTGATTGTTTTCACTCAGTGCTCATTTGGTCCAAGATTAAGAGTTTCATTTGCACTCCATTTGTAGATTGTTTTTGGTTACGATTTAAAAAGTTTTCAACAATTCACTTAAAAAATTTGAATTTATTATTTGAATATACTTTTCAGATATAATCCAAAACGGCGCTGAATTTTATCGCATAAAGTCTGTAAACAATATTTTCTATGTTGTTGATCTTTTTTGACGTATGAAACTTATTAATTTTAAGAATAACTAGCTACTTGGAGTCTACATTATATGGTGCGTTGAAAAGCTATTGAAAGGGACAGAAAATCTTGCTCATTTTTTTTTGGAACAATATTAAAGGATATCAATAGTACTCAATATCACACAGTAATAAAAAGTAGGTCTTATAATATGAGGTCTATATATCGAATCTATTATTTATTAATTGTGATATTTAACACGTGATACATTTTTTTATTTTTCAAAACAACACGGCTTACACTACTAAAGTACTTTCTATTTTTCTATTTTTCAAACAATACTAAACGGCATACACGAGTACTAGAGAGTGTGGGTTAGCTATGAAGTTTAACACTATTGATATCCCAAAATATTTTTCTATTTTTCATACTAATTAATACTAAATGACATAAGTGATATCAAACACCAGACACTAATAAAGGTTGTGTCGTCCTGCAAAAAAAAAAAAAAAAAAAAGCCAGTAGAAAGCCAACTATCTTCTCTCTCCATCTCTCTTCCCGTTGTGCAAGGGTTTCTTTGCGCATGCCCATCTCTTTGGGCCAAAGTCCGATGATGATGCTTTGCTAGCCTTTGGATTTCTGGCTCTAGAGATAGAACTCTGAGTTCCATAGAGAAGGATCTAGAGGTGGGTATGGCTTTGTGGTTAGGGGTTGGGTTTTAGCAAGGTGGATGGGTGAGGTTGTAGTGATCTTTTCAATAATTTCTTTTGGACGTGTCGTCTTTCCGGTGTCTGTACTCTTGCTCTAATATGCCCACTTTAGTAAGATGCTTATTTTGGAGGAGTTTGAATTTCTGGGTTCTCAGCATTTTTGGTATGGCATTCATGAAGAAATTTTAGTAATATTCTTCATGTCCTGCAGGCACAATGTAGTACCGGTACAAAGTACAGATAATAGTATGTTCCTATTTTGAAACAATATATATGTATTTTTATATTTATATATATATATATATGTACCTTAGATAGAGTACAAACATTTAAACTGTTGGATCTTCTACGACATTCTAATGGTCAATCTATATCTTTACATTGTATGTGTAACTATACATTTAAAAAGTGTATATAGAATCTTAGTTAAGATTTATCTAAATAGTTAATAGGTGTTGTGTTGAGCAAAGCCAAAGCAAATACAAACTGACCATTCTTTTCATAGTTTTCTATATTTATTGTGGTATTTTCCAGTGAAAGGATATAACTAAACACCGCTTTAATATGTTTAACTTAATTTCCAGAAATAAGTTAAATTTAATTTAATTTCCAGAAATAAGTTAAATTTAATCCCAATTAAAAAAAAATTACTCTTTTTTTTTCCCCCTATTACTTTTCTCATCTGGAACAAAAAAAAGGAAGATGGTTAGCGTTCTACAAACGGAAACTGTTAATTTAGTTCCTTGGTTGATAACTTATGAATCACCAGTCAGATTGCTTTGAAATAAGGTATATCCCAGATTTTTCTGAGTAAACATGTAGAAATGGGAATGGAGAATAAGTATCAAAGATAATCTCCGATTGGGGAAACAAAAAAGGGGGGGGGGGGGGGGGGGGGGGGGGGAGGGGAAGGTACATAAACATATCTATATTTTCTTTGACCTTTAACATTGATAACAGAGTATATAGGATCTCATGAACAAATAATGGAATTAATTTACATCAAGAGTGAAACATAAAGATATTTTTCATGGTTTCTATAAATTTCCTACTAAATCAAACAGGTTTTTATGATTAACTGTTGCTGTTAAATGTGCAATATTTAATTTGATTTCGAGTCCTGAATAAAAATGTCTTTATGGAAACATATTTTAGTGAGCGTGTTTGTGATATATTATAATTAGCAGTGAGAGATTGTTTCCACTCAATGCTCATTTAGTCCAAGATTAAGAGTTCGACTCTCTCTCTCCCACTCATATCTTGAACTGTGGATATAAACATTTTTTCAAACTTGACCGTGGGAATTCTAAACAATACATAAAAATACACGCTATAAAATGAGTAGACATAGCGATCCACCACGGGTGGCCAAAGGAGAACACCTTGCGACCGGGGGAAAAGACCACCAGGACCATCTCCACACCGCAGAGGGTGCAAAGTTCACTTGCCTTCTTGAAGAGGCCAGAGCGCCGCTTCGAGAAGGTGACCTGAAGGTTGCTCTCATTGGTCATCCTTACCATCTCCACCCTCTGCCGTCCCCGGTTAACCCTCCTGATCAGATTGTTCTCGTTGTTGTTCGGGAGGTTCTCCATTGGGAATGAATTGCCTAGGGCAATTGAAAAGAAAATGCTATTAGTACTCAAGCAATAATTAGGGCTCAAATGGGAGAGATTAAGGAAAATGTGTGGTGAGGTTCAATGCCTGAGGGGGGGTCTTAAATAGTGGTTTTGGGGTTTTCCATTTGCTGTCCAATTTTCTTAATATGGTGTTATAAAATTTCATTGCATGGACCCTTTAGTAGCATACTTAATTTGGAGGAATTATTAGGATTTCTAGGTTTTCACCATTTTTGGTATGGATTTCATGAAGAAATTTCAATGATATTTCTTCTCAAGATTTACATGTCCAAACACAGTGTATTGGTTCAAAGTACAGATATTCCTAATCTGTATTCCCCAAAGTCTCTTCTACCTACCCACTAATGGTTAATTTGCAAATTTATAATGTATGTATGTGTTTATATGTACATTCTATATGTGAATAAAAGCATATAAACTGTTTGATATTGGCCCCCATATATTCTCCGAGGTCTTCTACGACAGTCTAATGGACAATTTATATGACTGTACAAATGTGTGTATATACATATATATGTGTGTGTGTAAGTGTACATTTATAAAGAAAATATAGTTCTAGTTAAGATTAATCTATATTGTTTGTTGTGTGTCAAGCAAAGCCAAAGCAAACAGAAAGTGGTCATTTTCTATAGGTTTCCATATTTTTTATGAGGCATTTTCCAGTGAAAAAATTTAACTAACGCCTCTTTCATATGTTAGCTTCCCAGAAATAAGTTAAATTTATCCCATGATACCAAATAGACAAAATCTTCTGGTTTTTCTTTTTTTCTTTTTTTTAATTACTTTTTTCTCATCAGAAAACAAAAAAGGAAGATGGTTAGACTTTTACCAACGGGAACTGTTATGCAAATTCAGATAGTTTAGTTCCATGTTACAATTAATTTAGAATTAATTGGCAATTCTTATTATTATTTTTCCTTGGTTGATAACTAACGAATTATGAGCCTGATTGCTTTAAAATAAGGTATAATAAAAAGTTTTCTGAATAAACATGTACATGTAGAAATGGAAATGGAGAATACGAATGAGAGATATATAATATCCGATTGGGAAAAACAAAAAAGAAAAAAGTAAATAAATAAAGATAACTGGATTTTCTTAAGTTAATTACAATGGAATTAATTTTCAACAAGAATATGAAACGTATATAATGATATTTGCCATGGTTTTCGTAAATTTCCAACTAAAGAATGACGGGTTTATATGATTAAATTGTTGTGGTTAAAAAAATTAAACATGCGATTAATTTAATTTCGAGTAAATGCCACCATGGAAACTTATTTTGAATTTATTAGGAAAACAATTAGATCTTCAACTGTGGATATTTATCCGTAAATACTATTTTAAACTTGAGTGCCGAAATTCTTCATATGTTATAGCGTAATTAGATATGAAATTTCCACTTACTTATATATCATGACTGACAGTGATTGGTTGTTTCCACTCTGTGCTCATTTGGTCCAAGATTAGGAGTTTGATTTGCACTCTGCTTTGAGTTTGGATAAATATATATATGCTCGTGATGGTAGAGAAACTGGCTCAAAAAAAAAAAATGATTCTAGTAGTGAGATATCTAATGAAGCCATTATTAGAATTGTGATATCATTTAAAGAGAAAGTTCTCAAATATCTCAAGTTTCTTTTTCAATAACAGTTAGATGATCTGATCAGCAAAGATGATGATTAGGAATTGTTTGCTCTTCATTTTCCGAAGAAGAAACATAATCAACTTGACTTTTCTAAACTTGAGTGGGAGTTCTAACTTCATATGTTATAGCACAATTAGATATGAAATTACTCTTGAATTTTGTTTGAATAAAACAGAGATAATTATATAGATAAATACACACTATAAAATGATTACATTTGTGATATATCATGATTAGCAATGATTGATTGTTTCCACTAATGATCACTTGGTCCATGATTACGAGTTTGATTTACACTCCATCTACATACTTTTTTTTTTTTTTTTGCTATTATTTAAAAAAAAATTTACAGTGTTTTCTCTTACAGAGACTTGAATTTACTATTTGAATATACTTTTTAAATCTATAATTCAATTCGGGGCTGAATTTTTATCACATAAAGTATGTAAACAATATTATCTCTGTTGTTGATCTTTCTATTAATTTTTAAAATAACAAGTTACTTAAATGATATTAATAGTATTTAACATCACACATTAATAAAATATAGGTATCGTGATATATGGCCCATATGTAGAACACATTCTTTATTAGTTGTAGTGTTTAATATATTTTTTTTCTATTTTTCAAAACCATATTAAAGGGCTTACACTAATAGAGAGTGTGCAGTAGTTAGGTACTTTCTATTAGTTATAGTGTTAACTCTATCAATGTTCCAAAACATTTTTATTTCTTTCATACTAATGCATAAGGACATAAATGATATTTAACATCACACAATAATAGAGGATGAGTTGTCCCTTAAAAAAAATAAACAATAGAGTGGTAGAGAGCCAACTCTCTTCTCTCTCTATCTCTCTCTTCCTGTTTTTTACGTGTAACCATCTCAACTAGGGCTGAAGTCCAGTGGAGGAGCTTTGTTGGCCTTCGGATTTCCGGCTATAAAGATGGAACTCTGAGTTCCATGAAAAGTGATCCAGATGCGGGCGCAACCTTGTGATCATTAGGTATTGGGTTTTGACGAGGTGAAGGAGTGGAGTTACCTGCTTTTCATTCGTTTCTTTTGGACATATCGTCTTTCCTGGGCTAATATGCACACTTTACTAAGATGCTTATTTTGGAGTAATTAGAATTTCTGGGTTCTCAGCATTTTTGGTATGGCATTCATGAAGAAAATTTAATGATATTTCTTCGTTGGATTTGCATGTCCAGGGGCACAACGTACTGTGACAATATATATATATATATGCAGTGTGTGTGTATGTTTATGTACCTTTATCGAGTACAAACGCATAAACTGTTGACATAAGTCCCACCTATTCTCGGAGTCCTACGACAGCCTAATGGTCAATTTATACAACTGCATTGACGTATATATATGTATTACTGTACGTTGAAAAAGAAAACATTAGTTAAGATTTATCTAAGGACCCGTTTGGTTCTCCATCTTATTTTAAACTAAATTGTACTTTTTTCATCATATTTTTTGTCTTTTTTGAAAAAAAATTTTGTCTTTTCTGAAAAAGTCAACAAAAATTACTATTCAAACTTAAAAATCTCAACTCAACTCAAACTTAACTTATACACCAAATACCCCCTAAATAGTAGTGTTGTTTGTTGAGCAAAGTCAAAGCAAATAGAATCTGACCATTTTTTTAGATTTCCTATTTATTAGGCATTTTCTAGTGAAAGGTTTAACTAATCTCCACTTTCATATGTTGGCTTTCCAGAAATAAGTTAAATTTAATCCCACGATACCAAATAAACAAATTCTTCTGGGTTTTTAATTTTTAATTACTATTTTCTCATCGGAAAACAAAAAAGGAAGATGGTTAGACTTTTACAAACGGGAACTGTTATGCAAATTCAGATAGTTCCATGTTAATATTGATTTAGAATTATATGTCAATTCTTCTAATTTTTTCCCTTGGTTGATAACTTATGAATCATGAGCCTGATTGCTTTCACAAAAAAAAAAAAAAAAAAGGGTATAATAAAGAGTTTTCTGAAATCTGAATAATTAAACCTGAAAAATTAAAAATGGATAGAAATGGAAATGGAGAGTACGTATGAGAGATAATCTTCGATTGGTAAAAAGAAAAGAGAAAAAATAAATAAATATATAAAGATATATGGATTTTCTTCTTAAGTTAATTATAAACGTTGATAATTAACAGAAACGGATGTAAGATCTTGTGTCCAAATAATGGAATTAGTTTTCAACAAGAAGAAACATATATAATGATATTTATCATGGTTTTCATAAATTTCCTTCCTAATAAATTACAACTGGGTTTATATGATTAATTGTTGTGTTAAACAATTAAATGTGCATTTAATTTGATTTCGAGTTTCCTAAACAAAAAATGTCTTTAAGCAAACATATATTTTAGTGACAATATAGTAAAATAAATATTAATACGTGTGGATGTTATCTTGAATTTATTAGTAAATCAGTTATATCTTAATATACATATAAATACTTTTTTTTTAATACTTAAGTGTGGAATTCTCCATATGTAACGTAATTAGATATGATTCAACCAAAAAAAAAAAACTGCATTTAATTTGATTTCATGTTTAATTATGTATGGGTACTAAAACATATAAATATACGTATAAATACACATTAATGACCGCATTTGTGATTTATCATGACTGGCAGTGATTATAATTGTTTCCACTCCGTGAGTTTGGTTTGCACTCTGCCTTGAACCGTGGAGAAATATGCACACCATTTGTTTGCACTCTAGTTGTAAAATGTCTAATGAAACCGTCATTAGAATTACGATTTCATTTAATGAGAAATATATCAACTATCTTGAGGTTTTTTTTTTTAATATATTACTGATATGATCCCCAAGGATTAGGATATTGGAAATTGTTTGATCATCTTTCTCTAAAAAAGAAGTGAAACATAATCAACTTGACTTTTTAAAACTTAGTGCGAATTCTAACTTGACATGTTATAGTATAATTAAATATGAAATTATCGTCAAATTATATTTGGATGAACATAAATCATAAGTATACATATATACACATTATAAAATGACAACATTTCTGATATATATCATAATTATCAATGGTTGACATTTGGTCCAATTAAGAGTTTCATTTGCACACCATTTGTAAATTGTTTTTGGTTACTATTTAAAATATTTTCAACTGTTCACTTACAAAAATTTAAATTTACTATTTGAATATACTTTCCAGATGTAATCCAAATTGGCGCTGAATTTTTACGTAAACTCTGTAAATAGTATTTTCTATGTTGTTGATCTTTTTTGGCTTAAGAACCTCATAATTTTTAAAATAGCTAGCTATGTGGAGTCTACATTATATGGTGTGAGGAAAAGCCATTGAAAGTGGGAGAAAATCTTACTCTTATTTTTCGAAACAATATTAAAAAGTATCAATAGCATTCAATATCTCACATTAAAAAAAAGTAGGTCTACATATAAAACATATTATTTATTAGTTGTGGTGTTTAACAATACTGATGCATTTTTCTATTTTTCAGAACAATACCAAATTAAGGACTTACACTACTAAAGTGCTTTCTATTTTTCTATTTTTCAAAACAATACTAAAGGGCTTAATAGAGAGTGTGGGTTAATTATGACTTTTAACACTATTAATATCCCAAAATATTTTTCTATTTCTCATACTTATCCTAAAAGACATAAGGATATAAGGGGGAGTTTGGTGAATGAGTTTGAGTTGAAATTTTTAAGTTTCAATAGTAAATTTTTTTGAATTTTCAGAAAAGACAAAAAACTTTTTAGGAAAAAGACAAAAACTTTTTAGAAAAAAGACAAAAAAAAATTTAAAAATCTTAGTTTGAGCTTGTGAACCAAACAAGCCCTAAGTGATATTAAACACCACACACTAATAGAGTATGGGTCATCCACAGGAAAAAAGAGGGAGAGAGACGCTAGGATTACTAAGTGCGTGCCCATCACTTTGGGCCAAAGTCCAGTGACGATGCTCTACTGGCCTTCGTAATTCCGGATCTAGAGATGGAACTCTGAGTTCCACATGGAAGGATCTAGAGGAGGGCGTGGCCTTGTAGTTAGGGGGGGTTGGGTTTTAGCGAGGTGGAGGAGTGAGGTTGTCGGCTTTTCAATCATTTCCGGTGTCTCTACGACTCTTGCGCTAATATGCACGCTTACGATGCTTATTTTGGAGGAATTAGAATTTCTGAGTTCTCAGCATTATTGGTTTGGTTCATGAAGAAATTTTAATGATATTGTTCATGTCAGGCATAATGTAGTACCGAGTAAAAAGTACAGATCTAGTATCTTAATCTTACCCATATATGGTGAATTTGTAACAATATGTTTATGTATTTATATATAGGGTGCCCTCTGGGAAAAGGGGAAGAAGCCTTTTTCAATTTCTTTAATTTCATATTATCAACAATAAAAAAAAATAAAAAATAAAAAATAAACAAACGAAACAAAACATATGCAAACGTACGTATAACCTGTTGGTCTTCTACGTACGACAGGCTAATGGTCGATTTATCTAACTATTTATATGTACATATGTGACACTATACATTTAAAAAGTACTACATATACAATTTCAGTTAAGATTTATCTAAATGGTAGTGTTGTGTTGAGCAAAGCCAAAGCCAAAGCACCATTCTTGTCATAGATTTCCATATTTATTGTGGTATTTTCCAGTGAAAGAATATAACTAAACACCGTTAAGTGTTTAATTAACTTTTCGGAAATAAGTTAAACCTAATCCCATGATACCAAATAAAAAAAAAATTATTCTGTTTTTTTGTTTTTTTCTATTACTTTTCTCATCTGAAAACAAAAAAGGAAGATGGTTAGCCTTTTGCAAACGGAAATGTTAATTTAGTTCCATGTTGCTATTAATTTAGAATTATAGTCCTTTTTTTTTCCCCCTTGGTTTGATAACTTATGAATCATGAATCAGATTTCTTTGGAATAAGGTATATATCCAAGATTTTTCTGAGTAATAAACATGCATGTAGAAATGGGAATGGAGAGAATAAGTTTGAAAGATAATCTCCGAAGGGGAAAACAAAAAAGAAAGAAAGTAAATAAACAAAGAGATATATCTGGATTTTCTCAAGTTACGTACAACATTGATAACAGAATATAGAATCTTATGAACAAAAAAAGTATTTAATTTACATCAAGAGTAAAACATAACGATATTTTTCAAGGTCTTTATAAATTTCCTACTAAATCAAACTGCTTTGTATGATTAATTATTGTGGTTAAATGGGCTATATTTCAAGTTTCCTGAATAAAAATGTCTTTGTGGAAACATATTTTAGTGAGCGTGTTTGTGGTAAATCAAGATTAGTCCAAGATTAAGAGTTCGAGTCTCTCTCTCTCTCTCTCTCACTCACTCACTCATATATTGAACTGTGGATAAAAAATATTTTTTCAAACTTGACCGTGGGAATTCTAAACATCGTTAAATAAACATATAAATACACGCTATAAAATGACCGAATTTGTGATATATCATGATTAGCAGTGAGTAATATTGTTTCCACTTAGTGCTTATATAGGAGTTCAATTTGCACTCCGTATGAAGACTGTTTTTTACAGCATCTTCTATCAAAAAAATTTGAATTTACCATTTGAATATACTTTTCAAATCTATAATCCGTTCTCTCTCTCTCTCTCTCTCTCCCCATTGTGCTACGGTTTCTTTGCCTGTGCACATCTCTTAGAGCCGGGAAGAGTACCATGGCGAATTATAACCAGAGGCGAGCATAACCTTGTGGTCGGAGGGCTTAGGGTTTGGCAAGTTGGATGAATATGGGATTGCAGGTTTTTCGATCATCTCTTTTGAATGTATCGTTCTTCCAATGGCTCTGCGACTTTTGGGCTTCGAGTCCCTCATCGATCGAGGCTGCAGAGTTGGGACGAGTGGTGTTCATGAGAGGGTGCTCGACAATAATGGTGGTTTTGTTGTGGTATTTCACGCAAGACAAGGGGGCATTTTCCGGTCATTTGTTAGCTTTACAAAAATAAGTTCAATTTATTCCTACAACACCAAATCATGTTATTTCATTTTTTTTCTTTTCTCATTATAAAACAAAAAAGGAAGATGGTTAGACATTATACAAAAGGAAACCGTCAGACAAATTCAGATAGTTTAGTTCCATTTTACTATAATTTGAATTATAGGGATCTTTTTTTTTTTCCTGTTTAATAACTTATGAATGATGAGCCTGTTTGCTTCGATATAATAAGGTATAACTAAGAGTTTTATGAATAAGAAGTAGTTCTAAAATAAGCTAGTAAACGTTATTACAAGTTCTGACTTTATTATAAGGAGAGTTTGAATTTCTTTACTCCCAAGTTTAAGATCTCATGACCAGATAATGGAATTGATTTACATTAAGAATGGAATATAATAGTATTTGTCATGGTTTTCATGAATTTCCTACTAAATTACAGCTGGTTTTTATATGATTAATTGTTGTGGTTAAAAAATGGAACGTTGAATTAGTTAGATTTCGAGTTTCCTAAATTATTTAAAGAAAAAAAAAAACCGTATGGAAAAATGTTTTAGTGGCAATAAGGAAATATATTGATACGTGTAGTAGACGATGCTTATCTTGAATTTTACAAGAAAATAATATCTTGAACTGTGGATAAATATACATGATTATATTTTTAAAACTTGAGTATTGTGGGAATTGTAATTTCATATATTATAAAGCAACTATAAATGAAATTATTGTTAAATTATATTTTGAAGAACATATATAAATATACATGCAAATACACACTTTAAAATGACCACATTTTGTTTCTATATCATGATTTGCAGTGATAGATTGTTCCAGTCGAAGATTGAAGTTTTATCGAGTAAAGTCTGCAAACAATATTTCCTATGCTGTTGATCATCTCTGACATATGAACTTTATAATTTTTCAGAAAAGTTCTACATTATAGGACGTGTTGAGAAGCGAGGTGGTAGAAAATCGTACCCTTATTTCTCATAACAATGATAAATTATCAATAATGCTTAATACGGCATATTAATGAACAGTTATGCATAACAAGGGACCCACCGTCTAGATGCCCCCAGAGTGTTTCTCTGTTTTTCATAATAATAATACTAAAGAACCTTAATTATGTTCAATACCAAATATTAATAGAGAATAATCGTACTTAAAAAAAATAAGACTCACTTTCTATTAATTATAATATTTTATCCCATCGCAAAGTGTTTTTCTTTTTTCATACTACTAATCAACTTACATTTTCTTTGCTTGTAATAAAGACCAATGCCCTTTCAAGAGAGAGAGAATGCGAAGGCAGAAAATCTTTTCATTGGAGCGCTTAAATAAAAATTAAAATAGAAAATAAAAACAAATTTTCATTGAACACAAACAAAATAAAAGTAAAGATATATATATATATATAATTTTTCTTTTAAAGCAGAGCCCAAAATTTCAAGAAAATTCTAGAGAAACTGTTAATTATTGAGTTGAGACAAGAATTTATCTTATAAAATAGGGGCAGAATTTAAATTTTTACGTTTGATTCATCAATTAAAGATGAAATTTTTAAATTAAAATTGATTGACTTTTTAAAAATTAATTATAATTTTTGTTGATTTTTTATAAATAACAAAAATATAAATAAAAAATTTGAGTTGAAAATATAAAACCAAACGGATGCTAATAATACTTTTGACCTCTGAATGAGAGTGCATGCCACCTCCGCCACGGAATTCGAGACAAATTATCGTTCTTCAATCAGCATCATTGAATGATTACACATCAATAAGAATGAAATCTTCAGTTAACAAAACAATAACGAAATAACAACGCAGGTACTTTTCCTTGGTTGTAACAAAGATATGAACGTTCAATCAGCATTATGAATGGATTAGTCAATGCCATGAAAGATCAAAATTGATTTTTTCTCACTTTACTCTTTTCACATTAAAAATAAAATTACACGGCGGGTCACATGATTATTCCGGTGCAATCACCAATAGGAAACAACAAACCCGCAACTTTTATGTTAATTTAGACATAGAACATTATTCTTTTTTTTTTTTTCTCACTTTCTGTGATGAATAATTTAGAACATTGATGAAGCAAAGAACAAGAATGAATTTTTAATGTCTCAGAAAGGAGAGATCTTTCAGCTGCTGAGGATCAACTTCAGATGGTGCTCTAGTGAGGGCACATTGTGCAGTTTGTGTCTTAGGGAAAGCTATGACATCCCTAATGGAATTGGCACCAGCCAACAGCATCACCAATCTGTCCAATCCGTAAGCGATTCCTCCTGCACCGGCAAATTAAATTTTTTTTAATATGACTCAATTACATTAATGGTCGATGTGAATCAAAGTAATCATCATGATTAACTTTCAGCCAATGGGCGGGCAGTAGATGTCAATACCGTGTGGGGGAGCACCCATGTCTAATGCCTCGAGAAGATAGCCAAACTTTGCTTCGGCCTGTACACAAAGCATTACCAATGACGGTCAATACATTGTACAAAACAGTGTCCTAAGGAATACATGAATGTTCATATATCAAAGGTCCTTATATAATAACGCTACTCGGCAGGTGGGAGTGGAGGGATTTGAGTAACTTGGAAGCGTTTTCATTTCTCTTTTAATCTACCATATCTAATTGAATGAGATTCTCGTGGATCTATCCCTATTTTTTTCTCTCGAGTTAACCAAAAGAAAAGGAGATGGGAGCCATAGGCCACATATCGTTTTAAAAAAATAAAAATAAAGTAGGGATTTGAAGGCAAATGTCCAAACCCAATTAATGTTGACAAGGAAAAGTTTTATATACATGATAGATGAAGGTCTATTCACCTCTTCTGGGGAGATGCCAATGATTTCCAAAACTTTTTGCTGAACCTCACGCTTGTATATTCTCAAACTTCCCCCGCCGATCTGATAATCATAGAAAGGATAAGAAAATTATTTTGTTAAATTGGAGATGTCCTAGCTGATATTTGAAACTTGCAGCTCCTAAAGAGCTAAGAAACAAATTTGACTCACCTCTACGCCATTGTAAACCATGTCGTAAGCTAAGGCACGAGCAGATGAAAGATCTTCCATGTCCTCGGGGTTTGGGGCTGTGAAGGGATGATGCAAGGGCTACCAAAAAAAAATTAATGATGATATTTTTTTGGCATATGGGCAAACTTTGTCGAACGAAAAAAAAAAAAAAAAGGCAGAGGCCAGAAAGTAAGCACAAGAAAGTATACAAAAAAGACAAACCTCAAGCCTCTGCTCTGCATCATTCCACTCGAACATTGGGAAATCAGTCACCCACAGAATTGAATGCCAGGACTAAATATCAGAGAAAAGCCACAAAAAGGGGAAAAGATCTCAGATTATTGGGGTGAGGGGGTCGTGAAATAGTGAGTTTACAACAGAAGGTTGTACAGAACTTACATTGTCGACCAAGCCAAGCTCGTGTGCGACAAAAAGCCTAAGACGGTCCAATACTTTGTTAACTGACAAGTGATGACCAACTGCAAACAAGATAAGATCACCTGGTCTGGCAGAGCAACGCATCAGGAATTGCTCTTTATTTGTTGGATCCAAACTAGATACTAAAGCAGAAATTCCCTCAATTTCTCCTGCAAGAAGATGTTATCAGTGGAATCTCTTCCCTCTCCATTAAAAACATACATATTATATATATAATAAATTCTATATACCGTCATCCAAAACCTTCAGGAATGGCAAACCCTTTGCTCCAGATTTGATTGCTTCATTGTAAATACTGCCTTTCTTGAGAGCTGTATTTGAATACTTTTTAGCACCTGAGGGCACGCATAGCACTTTGATAATCCCCCCACTTTTCAAGGTATCTGAAAAAACCCTGAATGGGGAATCTGAAAAGATATCAGACACCTGCAGTACCCAAAAAAAATATATTCTGTAACAACCGTTCAATAAATATAAATCCCCAGAGTCATGAAACCAAATAAAGAACATTTAAGGCAAAAAAAAACGAGGAGTCTAAACTGAACATAAATTATTAACGGATGGTGGAGCCAAGGGAGAGATGATTACATCCTTAAGCTCAAGATCAAATCTAAGATCAGGCCTGTCCGAACCATATCGACTCATGGCCTCAGCGTATGTAAGCCTTGGAAAGGGGTTTGGTAGGTGGACACCTTTGATCTCCAGAAAAACCTGCAACAGACGTAGCTTTCAGATCACACCCAGGAACCAGATGACAGATAAACGCCTGGACAGATCAAATACAAGCCTAGTTAATTATAACATTCATGCATAAATGGATTGTACAAACCTTTCTAATCAAATCTTCATTGAGCCTCAGCATGTCCTCCAAAGGGGTGAAAGCGAGTTCCATATCAAGCTGTGTGAATTCAGGTTGTCTGTCTGCTCTAAGGTCTTCATCTCTAAAACATCTGCATTAAAAAAAAAAAAGAGGACTTTAATCACAGTTTTGTAATACAATTAGACAAGAAATCTATTCCTCCACAAAGACCTCTACCATGAATATTAGTCATTTCTATTTAGTATTTGCAACACCAAAAACAAGATGAACGGAGTAATTACAAGAAGAAATGAGTTTCTTAAAGGAAAGCATAAAACCCAGTACACAACTGAAGAAGGCCTATTTAATGTAGAATCAAAACAAGCTCACATAGGAAGCCAAAGCAGAATTTACCTGGCTATTTGATAATATTTGCCAAAACCAGAAACCATCAACATTTGCTTGAACAGTTGTGGACTTTGAGGCAAGGCATAAAATGTTCCTGGCTTCAAATTACACATTAGACCAAATCAGATCCACGTGACAAGATGGAAGTAACCAGCCCACAGGAGATTGTTAGAATAAGATCTATATTTAAATCGTTTCAATCTTTTCCAAATAAATCTGGATATGCACCAATTTTTTACCAAAAGTTTTTCACCAAATTTCATCCCAACTTGAAGAGTGAAGCATTAATCAAACTGTCGGTACCTCTGCAGAATTCTCTAGAGCTAATTACGAGGCAATTTTTATAATAATGAACATAAGCCATTGGTGCATCAATAAAATTAAGAACATAGCATGGAAACGATAAAATGCTTCAAATAAATACCAGAAGTTCCATTAAAAGTTTTTATGAATTTAATAGAAATTTATTAGTAAATAACAAAATTTTAATTTAGTGACAGAGCGTTGAATGAAAGCAAAGTACCTGAACCCTTGAGGGAACCAAATAATCACGGGCACCTTCTGGTGTAGATCTACACAGTATTGGAGTCTCAATCTACCTTATAACCATGAGCCAACATCAGGATCAAAGCACTTAAGGACATTTCCTCATTATGCAAATTTAA
Source organism: Ficus hirta (assembly GCA_038430175.1). Lineage (NCBI taxonomy): Eukaryota > Viridiplantae > Streptophyta > Magnoliopsida > Rosales > Moraceae > Ficus > Ficus hirta. The sequence goes on along the minus strand of CM076596.1, from coordinate 1,410,646 downwards.
TAACTCAGAAGCTGGTACCTCAACAAAATCATGTACATCCTCCAAGTATCTTCGAAGAAGTTTCACAACTTTGTGACGCAGCATAATGTTGAAATTCATTTGTTGTCGACGTAGATCAAGGCACCGATATCTATCAAAACATATCTTCATAGTAAGTGCTTCTAGTTTATATAGATCCAACAAAAACCATATGTGAAAAAAAGGTAAACGTGAATCCTATATGAACTACAGGAAATCATTTCAGAGCTCCCTAGATATATTGATAACCAGTGTTGGAAAAATTATATCAGAATATTTAGAAGGAAAAACAAGACGGTACATGTCATTGTTGACTGTTGATAGTTGATTGATCACACAAAGAAAAGTGAAGAAGGTAAAGACTTTGTTCATTTTTCTTGGCAATCAAATCCTCCTTGCAATGACTGACCGAGAATGGGGATGATCAAATCAACAGAGGTAAAGCAAAAATGGGCAACCAGCAAGATTAGTAGCTTTTATAACTTATGTTAAATAGTTCAAAAAATAGCCTTTACCACAAACATAGAGAGAAACTGTATTGAACGTGAACCAACAATCAAACAGAAACAACGAGAATGATCTGAAGAAAAAATAAATGCCCTTTACATGAAAGCCATTACCTTAAACGGATTTCCTCCTTAGCAGACTCTTTTGCGTCATCCGCGGTAGTAACCAAGAAAGGCAACTTCGATTTCACAGTGTTTAGCACTTGAACATGCTCTGCTGCAACCTGGCACACGTAGAGAATATCAAACCAATCAAGCTAGCTAAATAAAACAGTGAACAAAATTTAAAAATAAATATTACATTTTAACACACAAGAAAACGTTATGTCATACCTCTATATAACCAGTTTTCATTTTCTTGTTGATTGAGTCGCTCGGTCTCTGCCTAACGAGACCTTCCACGGAAACCACATACTCAATCCTCAAATCGTTAATAGTTGAATGCGCATCGGGAAAATCATCCGGAAGTGTAGTGACCTTTTAACACCCAAAATAAATTAGGGATAGTGCAAAAATGATCCTTTTGATGCACATTTTCAACTAAAGTCACTAATTTTGATAAATTCCATTACTTAAAAATTGAAGAATCAATAGTTTTCATAATTAATAAATATGTGTTGGTAAATCAACAAAAAAATGATTCAATCAATAAACTACCAAAAATTAACGATTTTCCAAAGTCATTTGAAAAAAAAAATATTAGACACTTTTTAATTTAGTAAAATTAGGAACATATACTTGAACTAGACTTTAACGCGAAAAGACCATCCAGCGCAATTTCAACCTAATTTGAAATTTTCCTGGGAAAATTTCCGGGGAAAAAGAACAGAGAGCCCAAGCCCCAAAAGCATAGCAATTCTCGAACCTGGACTACACCGGTGTGGTCTCTGAGATTGAAAAAGGTGAGGCCACCGTGGACGCGGTGGAGGGCGACCCAGCCGCAGAGGCGAACACGTTTTCCGACGTCGTCGACGGAGAGTTCGCCGCAGAATAGGGTGGGCTTGACCCAATCGAGGGTTTCCTTGCGAGGAAAGTTAGGTTTCGGGGCCTGAGTTAGGGTTTCATTGGGAGGAGGAGGAGTAGTGTTGGAAGGAGAAATGGAGGAAGCGGAAGCAGAGAAAAGGTTTCTGCTCAGGGAAAGAGGTTTGGGGAGTAGAACTAAGGGTCTGAGAATGGTGGAGGGGAAGAAGAGAGTGAATGGAGGTTTGGCGCGAAGGGGTATGAGAGGGTAAGCTCTGAGAAGGACGGACATGGCGGGTACAGAAGAGAGAGAAAGAGAGGAGAGAGAGCGCTGTGAGTCTGAGGATAGAAGAAGAAAGAAGTGCTTTTTGAGTGTTTAAGCAAAGGCTTCCATTGGAGGCTTGGGAGGGGAGAGGATTAGAGTGTGGGCGTGAACAGGATAAGCAAGTGTGACCGTTTGAAGGCAGTTGATGCTAGACGGACTCATGGCTTTCAAGGGCCTGCTACGTAGGCCCAGCCCATTGGCTCGTAAGAATTATTGTCATCGTGCTTCTTTTTTCTTTTTCTTTTCTTTTCCTTTCTTCTTCTTCTTCTTCTTTTTTTTTTTTTTTGGTAAATTACCAGGTTGGTCTTGAACTTTTAACTTTATGTAACTTTAGTCTTTAATTTTTTTTATAATTGAAATACCCCTAAACTAATAAAATATTACTGCAATAGTCCTTTATATTAATTTTTTGACGAAATCTGTTAGTTAGCATTAGAGCTGGGAATTCGGACCACTCGGCCCAACCCAGCCCGAGCACGATAGGCTATTTCAAAAATTCAGACCGGTCCGGCCCGGTCCATTGAAAATACGGGCTGGGCCGGTCCGAATTTTTGAAATATATGTTCAGCCCGGCCCGCGGGCTTAGAGCAGACCGGTCCTGGCCTAGCCCAATTTTTAAATTTTTTATTTAATTTATTTTTTATTTGTAATTTTTGAATAAATTTGTATATTTTTGATAATTTAATAATTAATCTTAATATTTTATCTTAGATAAAAAAATAAAAAATTTTATACTTTGTTAAAAAAAATTATTATACTATTTCTATTAATTTTTATATTTATATTTATATTATAAGTGCTTAGTTAGTACTTAATAATTATAATATTAGTTAGTTGGTTAACTTAATATTATAATTAAACTTTTAATTTTAGTTGTTTAAGATTATAATTATTTATCAGTGTTTGCTTAGTAGTTATTTTTGATTAAATATTACTAAATTGAAAAATAAATTAAGCACATAATAGAAATTATAAATTTCATTAAAAAATAAGGATACAAAAAAGAAAATATAAAATTGAAATTTAAAATTTTATTGATGTCATGATTGCCTCATTAAAAACTTTACTAAGTAAAACCCATTGGGATAAAACCTCAGTAAAGAAAAAAGAGTGCATTTTTTAATAAATTATTATTTTTATTTTTATTTTATTTTTTATATATAAATAAATTTTTTAATAAAAATTTTTTAATTATTTTTTTTATTTTTTTAAATAACGGGCTGGTCGGGCCAGCCCATCGGGCTTAAATATTCTGGTCGGGCCTAAAAGGAGAGCCCAGCTCGCCTCTTACTATAGAGCTGGGCTTTTACCGGGCTCATAGAATGCGGGCCGGATCGGGCCACCGACCGAGCCTAAAGTACGGGCCGCAAGCCAGCCCGTTTGGCCCGACCCAAATTCCCAGCTCTAGTTAGCATCAACTTTTGACCAAATTACTAACAAATTCTGTTTAAAAATTAACAAAAATAATTATTATAACAACATTTTAATATTTTAGAGACATTCTATGTTCTTTTTTTCGTAGTTGAAAATATCATAAACTATTAAAAATTTGCAACAGTAATCATTTTCATTAATTTTTAGACAAAATCCATAGTAGAACTACTTTTGCCCAAATTACTAACAGATTCTATCCAAAAATTGATGAAAATGACTATTGTTGGGGTCAAATTTCGTCTCCCCATAATGTTATAACTGGTTCTCACGACTACTGGATCAACGAACAACGAACAATAAACAATAAACCACGACAGATTAAGCGCTCCTAATTTCGAACCTTCAGGCTCGGCCCAATGAACAATTACCACTCACTAGAAGAACAACGAACGACGAATGGTCGTCCTCAACCATTTGGTCTCGGTTCTCTTGAGGCTCATTGATTTACCAAGTGTGGATCAGGTGGGGGTACTTGGTTCAACGAAACGAACAATGAACGATGCTCAACCATTTATTAGTCGTCACGGATAATCGGTTCGTTGTCCAGCGTTCATATTTAACGTACAACGAACAATAAGAAATTAGTCTCTATAACTGCTAAGCTCACGATCAATCATGACATTGTGGTCCATGTCCTAGTACATGTTCTGAATTATTCGGATAGTGGGGACAGCCCACTACCATCATGCGGGTTAGATCCACGATCTTCCCCCTATAAATAGAAGAAGATTCTCCTCATTTGGAGGATCTTTTCAACCTTTTGCCTATTGTTTTTCTGCCTAATCATACCCAGAAATTGTAACCTTTTATACTTTTCGAACATTATCAACTAATATTAAACCACTTGCCCGTTGTCTTGACAGGAAATTTCGACATTGCATGTCTCATTACAGAACAATGAACTTGTAGTCACTTTTAATTACAATATTATTTTTATGAGACTAAAAAATACTTTTAATCACAAGGTTGTGATTAATATACGTCAAGTCACGAATTTTTGTTTTAACCACAAGAAATTTGTGACTAATTACATATTAGTCAGATAAAAATGTTGTTACTAAAAAAGTTATAATAAATTATTATGACGAAATGTTCATTTTTTTGGGTCAGAACTCTAATGTCGACCAAATAATTCATGATTGGAAACAGATGTGGATTCAACTTTGAAGGTTACAGGTTCGAAATTTCCACATGGACCATTTCCATCTTTTGCAGTCCTTTTTCTTATATTTACTTCTTGATGATATTTAGTTTTAGCTTGCTGTAATAAATTGGAGTTATTCACTGGATATTAAATTGGAGTTATTCACTTTATATGATGTTTTTTGTTTTCTTTTTTCTGCTTTAAAAATAAAATTGGGGTGCGCTAGAGCATCAATTAATTATGTATCTTGGGTGTGTATATATATATTCATACTAACATTAGAATATTTGCTCCTCATATATAAAGTATAAACATATAGATGATAAAACATTGTAATCTTGGCTACTACCCATTACAACGTATATGTATTTGGAATCGTAATCATGTTAGTTATTTTTTCTTATCATTTATATTTTGACACGTACAGATGTCCATGCATCTATTATGGTATGAATATGAGAGTCAAAAATGACAATAGATAAAAGCCACCAATCAAAAAAATAATATCTAAATTTGTGGTGTTTACACTGACAAATTCGTAATTACAAATGACAATGTCAGAGCATTACATTACAACACTTCATTGATTTCCTTCCTCACTGATTCTTCCTCAAGCAGGGGCGGATTCAAGGGGTGTAAGTGAGTGGGGGCATTGAAATTTTTTGTTATTTTATTTTTATCCTAAAAATATTATAGTTTTTACAATTTGTATAATTTGCCTCACTGAAATTGAAAGTTCTCGAATAATTCCTACTTTTTCCGCACTAAAAATACAAAATCTCGCGTAATCTTCACTAAAATTAATTCTATAAAAAAAAGTTTATACTTTTACTGCTTTACCCTATTAAAATAACAAATTCTCAAATAAATCCATTAAAATTAAAAATTCACACATAACCCTATCTAAAATTTATTTCATCTTGAAAAAAAAAAAATTTGATATACACCCTCACTGAAATATATTTTTGTCTCCACCCCTACCCTCAAGGATCTCGGGCCTCTTTCGTGTTGAAGTCATTCCACATCAACATGGACTACTTTTTGTCTCAACATTGCTACATTGGCAACCTCCTTGCTCATACTCACATGACAGATGCCAAATCAGTCGCCACGCCACTAGGCACAATTCCAACTCTGGATCTTCTCATCGGTACAACACTCTCGGACACAACAAAAACCCAAAAGAGTTGGCAGCGTCAAATATCCGTCTCTTACACGGCCTGATATTGCATTTGCGGTGATAAACTCTCTCAGTTTATACAAAACGTCCCACTGGTGAACACTTGAATGTTGTGGAATATATAATCATGGTCTCATATTCTTAATGACTACTCCATCTTATCTCTTCATGCATTCTCTGATGCTAATTAGGTAAGGAACAAGGATGAACTCACCTGCACAAGTGCTTGCAGTTCTACCATTAGAAAGCGAAGTGACGAGTAAAAACAACTTGTGATAAGCTAATAAAATTTGGATATATTTATAAAATTAATCGTACATATTTGTCAAACTTCATTACAAAGGCTAATAAGTTTTTACACGCTATCTTTTCTAGTATACCCTTTCCCAAAAAAAGAAGCACCCTTTGCAAAAGGTGGCGCGTAAGTCTTGTAAAAAAGGACTACTGAGAGACTATCGTATATCAAATGACATTAGACCATATACCCGTTGTCTCGATAAAACAAATTTCGACATTGCATGTTAAAGGGACCTCTGTTGCCAGAACTCTAATGCCTGTTAAGAAGTAATTTCGAGAATATCAATAAATGTAGTAGTTGAACCTTGGATATTGTTGTCCAGGTTGTTTCCCATTACTAGATGCATTTAATAATGTTGTTCTAGAATTTTCCATGTTGTTTCTCTTTTATTAAAAGGCTGTAAAACATTGTCATTTTGATATGCCCAAGTATAATACACCAGACGTTTAGCCTTCCTCTGCTTCTCTCTTGCATTTTTTCTCCATTTTTCTTGTCGACCAAATATTTCGTGATCAGAATCATATACGGATTTATCGTTAAGCTACTTACGTGTGTGATCATTTTTCCTTGTCGATTTTTTTAACGTTCAAAAGAAAAAAGAAAAAAGAAAGAAAAAAAAAAAAAAAAACTTCAACTTTAAAGGTTACAGGTTTGAAATTTCTACATGGACTATATATTTCCATCTTTTGCTGTCCTTTTTCTTGTATTTCCTTCTTGATGTTTTTGTTTTAGCTGGTCTTTGCTTCAATAAATTGGAGTTTTTCACCGGATATTGAAGGTTTTTTTTTTTTTTCTCTCCTATTAAAATAATATTAGGGTGCGCTAGAGCATCGATAAATTATCTATCTTGGGTATATATTCAATATTAGAATATATGCTCCTCATATGTAAACATACAGATGATAGTATATTGTAATCTTGTCTCCTATCTATTGTAATGTATATATATTTAAAATCATCATCATATCAGTTATTTTCTCTTGTCATTTATATTTTGACGTGTTTAGATATCCATGCATCTATTCTGGTATGAACACAAGAGTCGAAAATGACAGTAGATAAAAACCACCAAAAACGATATTTAAATTTGAGGTATCCACATTGATAAAATCATTATTACAGCCGACAATAATGGAGCATCACAACACCTCATTGATTTTCTTGCTCGCCGATTCTCCCTCAAGGATCTCGGGCCTCTTTCGTGTTGAAGTCACTCCACACTACATGGACTACTTTTGTCTCAGCACTGCTATATTGGTAGCCTCCTTGCTCACACTCACATGACAGATCTCAAATCAGTCACCACGCCACTAGCCACAACTCCAATTCTGGATCTTCACACTGGTACGACACTCTCGGACACAATAGAGTACCAAAAAATAGTTGGCAGCCTCTAGTAATACCTCTCTTTTAATGACCTGACATTGCACTTGCGGTGTATGAACTCGCTTATCAGTTTATGCAACGTCCCACAAGTGAACATTGAAATTCTGTCAAGCGACTTCTGCGCTATTTCTGTGGAACATCAGAATATTCTCGTTCTTCATGACCACTCCACATTATCTCTTCATGCATTCTCTAATGCTGACTGAGTAGGGAACAAGGATGAATTCGCCTCCACAAGTACTTACCTAATGTCTATTGAACACAATCCTATCTTCTAGCGCTCCAAGAAACAACACGCAGTAGCTCGCTCTTTCACCTAAGCGGAATGCCAATCCGTCCTTACCACTATTGCTAAGATGAGTTGGGTTTGCTCTTTCCTTATTGAACTTGGTGTTCATGTACCTCAAGCACATGTGATCTATTGCAACAATGTTAGTGTGACTCATCTTGGCTCTAATCTGATATTTTATTCTCGCACGAAACATGTTACTTTTTATATTATCATTTCATACGTGAACAAGTTCTGAGTAGTGCCCTTCGTATAGCCTATGCTTCCTCTAAGGATCAATATTTAGCAGATGGAAGGGAATGACTTTTTTAAATTTTCATTGTTATTTTTTTCTTTTTCTTTTGCTTTGTTCTTTTTTTTACCATTTTTTTTTCTACCGTTCTACCGTGAAAAGTCAAGTCATGACTAGTAGCAACGTGGCACTTTGGAGTATACAGCATGATTTATATGTGTGAAAAGTGAAAATCAAGAACTTAAGTTTGATTAGTATTCTAATTTGAAGGAATTTAAAAAATTAATTACAAAAGCTAATAAGTTGTAACACGCTACCTCTTCTAGTGTGTGTGTATGTATATTCATACACACACATACAACCTCTTACTTGTTATAGATATATAGATATGGCCTAAACGAAATATAAAGAAACAAAAATAATATGGCCCTTACTTGTTATGTTTGGTTATTTAACTAAAAAACATATCTCTTAAATCCTAACAATCTCCTATTACATGCTTTTGCATACACACCCTTTCTCAAATTCTTATAGATATGGCCTAAACGAAATAAAAAGAGACAAAACTAATCTAGCCCTTACTTGTTTTGTTTGGTTCTTTTACTGAAAAACTAGTTTTATATACACGTGCGTAGCAAGTGTATTAAGTTTGTTAAATATTTTGACATAGTAAAAGAATACATACATAAAGATGTATTTGAGAGAGAAAAAAAAATATTCTAACATCAATAAATCTAAAATAAAGAGTATTTCAATAAGACAACTAAAATAAGATTTAAAGAAAATTAACCAAACAATAAAAAATAGAAGGAAAAATATGAGGATATGTTTTGAAAAAATATTTTATGAGGAGATAAAATGAAAGAAAGAAGGGTAAGGTTCAAGAAAAAGATACAAAAATGATCGAAATAAGTTAACAAAATATATAAATAGTAACCAAACGAGTCTATTATGTTAAAATTTAACTAAGTACAAAAACAAATTAAGGATTTTTGAAGTAACGGCAAGTTTGTAAAGAAATAAATTTACACGAAAAATAGGGAAAAAAAGTAGTTATAAAAGTAACATTTTATAAAATAGTGTTTCAAATGATGTAAGGAAAATATATAAATGAAGGCTTATTTGCGCAGAAATATTATTATATAGTAAGTACAAGATAGTATGGACAAAGTAATTGATGTTATACATTTAAAATAAAATGTATGATAGTTTAAGGAAAAGATTATAGCGGAAAAATGTAAAAAGATAAACAAATTAAAATAAAATATATAAAAATTTAAGGAAATGATTTAAAAGGGTAAAATTGTATGATGATAAACCTAATACAAAAGAAGAGGAAAAAAATAATAAAAAAAATAAAAAATGAGGGAAAAGGACAAAAGTGAGAGAAGGCAAAAAAAAAAAAACCATATTTGTATACATATGTAAGCTATATAGAGAGTGAACATTCACTCTTTTATATATGTTAAGATGTTAAGATAAGATAACATTAAGATAAAATTAAAATTAAGATAAGAAAAGAACGTTACTTATTGAATTAACATGATTCATGAATCACTGGATTTTTATTTTTTTTTTAGGGGATGAATTACTGGCTTTAAAACACATGCATGTTGATTGAATTTCGATTTTTTTTTTTTTTGTTGTTTTACTGAAGGAAAATAAGGTCTGTCAAGAGTGTTGACTTTTTGATTGGAAGAATTTTCTTTTTATTTCTATATATTTTTTTTCTTTTGGTGAATAAAATGGCCAGACTACTAAACTTGGCCTGAAAATTTCCTTTTTTTTTTTTTTTCATTTTGAATTGGTGGTTGATTTATTTTCAGCTTTAAGTCCTTTTTTTTTTTTGGAAGTATTCCTAAGACGTGTTACTTTCCAAAAAAAAAAAAAAAAACAGACGTGTTATTTTCTTTAAAGACTGATGGTTGGGATAGAAGAACGTTGAGAATATAGCTGGGACGTTCAATCTCTTGTTGATACTTTTTTTTTAATTATCTATTTTATAAATTCGTATGGTGAATGAGTTGAGTTTGAGTTGAGTTGAAATTTTTGAGTTTGAGTTGAGTTGTCTTTTTAAAAAATAGTTATAAACTTTGTTGACTTTTCAGAAAAAAAATAAAAATTGAAATGAAAAAATACAGTTTAATTGAAGTTAAACTTTATTACCAAACATAATAATAAATATCTTTATTTAAACATCTATTTAGAAAGGAAAAAAAAATTAAACGTCAAATATTTATGCAGAGTAACGTAGACTTGTAGGTGTATTTCAATTACATAGATGTGAATGTGTAGTTTTCATACCGCGGATCCATAGAAAAATCTTTATTTTGGAGTGAATCCATACAAAATTATTAATTTTGAGAAAGAGAAAAAGTGATGCAGGTAAAATCAACAAATGTAAAATCTAATGGCCACATTAATTGGTTTTAAAATTGATTCCAATAATTAAGATATATAGTTGTTATTAATTTCTCATTTAACTTCATCAAAACTCACATATCAAGTTCGAATTTCTTTTCCCCATATGTTAAGAAATCAAATAGATAGTAATTAATTAAAAGTTAAGCTAAAAAATAATTAATTAAAGATTTCTTTTGAATTAACAAGCATATGGGGGAGGTTTATGAAGTAAACTTGCAGACAGAGAGAGTCAACCCATACGTTGACTATAAACCACTAAATAAAAGCTTAACGGATACATTTTGATATAAGCAAAAAAACGATCCAACGGCTCTAAGCCTTTTCTCATTCACTTTTTCAACAGCACTCGATTAAACCCATTCCCTCCAACGGTCAAAAAACCGGGATTTAAATCCGTAAAGATCCTCTCTCTCGTTTAACTAGCCGTTACACTTCCACCTCCTTCAAGAAACCACATTCTATTTCCTTCCACGATTCTCCAAAACCTCACCTGTAAGCTTCGATTTTTGAATTTCTTTGCAAAGATTAAGAAAAACATCATTGAACTCCGTCTCTGTCCGAGGAAAAAACAAAGCCTCCCATGGCGGCGCCTTCGAACAAGTCCTCTTCTTCCCCAATCCCAGGCCGAGCAAACCCTAGCCCAAGAAGCTCGGAGATCGGAAACCCCATGAGAAGGAGCTTCACTGGAAACCCCTTTAGCAAGCCCTCTCTTATCCCAAATCCCAGAGGCTTGAACCCCAATACTCCCGCTAATAGCCCTTCAGGTTTGATTTCATTTCTATTAAGATAAGTTCTCTGTTTGTTTGCCAAGAAACTTGGAGAGAAAATTGATTTTGAATTTTTTCCCCCTGTTTTCCTGTGTTATTGTGTTTGCAGAGCTTCCGCGAAGAAACTCCTCTGTTAGCAGAGAGAGCGTGGTGACTCTGCGAGATAGCGAGGATAATAAAGAGAACGGGAAAATGGCGAAACTCCGATCACCGATGGGATCAAAGGGCAGTGGCACAAAAAGTTTCATGTCTCCAACGATCTCTGCCGCTTCCAAGGTCAACGCTTCGCCGAGGAAGAGGATTTTGGAAGAGAGAAACGAGCCGGTTCGTGCATCTGTTTCGGTCTCCGACGTCAAGATTGCGTCTTTTAGTCCAGCAATTTCCGATTCTTCAGATCACAAGAAGGAGGAAGAAGAAGAAATTCTCGCTGCTCCTCCAGTTTCCGCAGAATCGGAAGCCATATCAGATTCAAAAGCGAAGAAAGTCATGTTCGTAGAACCCGAGCTTGATAACCTTAAACCTACTTTTAAGATTAGCCCTCCTCCTCCTCCACTTTGTTCTTCTTCACCTTCAATTCCAGTAATAGCGCCATTGGATTCAGACCCCTTGGCTCCTCCTTATGATCCAAAAACCAACTACCTCTCACCGAGGCCCCGATTTCTTCATTACAAGCCAAATCCAAGGGTCGAACTCTACCTGAGCAAGTCAAAAGAGGGGAAGCGGCTCGAGGACAGCTTCGCCTCCGGAAGCTTTTCCGACTCTGATATTACTGATGAAGAACAAGAAACCTATTCAGAATCTTTACCAAAGGAATCGGAAGAGGATATTTCATCTGGTGAAGATGTGAGAGCAGAAGATAAACAAGAAGAAGATGAAGAGGAGGAGCTACTTGTTTCCGAACCAAGTCCAATTGACGCTATGATATCAAAGGAAACTGTTGAAGCAAAGACGGAATTCAAGCCACCACGGTCAGTTTGGAGGTCAAAGTTGACTGCTTTGCTTATCATTCTGTCAGTTCTTTGTGTTTCGATCTCGGTTGCCAATTTGCCGGTGATCGACCATTCTGTTTTCGACGGCACACCAGCCTTCTTGAAGCAATATGATGAGCCCGAAATCCTTGAGTTCGCGAAAGCAAGCTTGGATGAGATAGCTCAAAGGTTTCCTGTTTGGTATGCAAACTCCATCTCTTCCCTTTCTGAGCTGATATCCAATCTTAGGGAAGCACACAAAGTGGAGCCCTTGCATTATTTCAACCTGTCTGCTTTGGTGGAGGATGATTTTGAAATGAATGTGTTTGTACCTGCAAGAGAGAAGAGAGAATTTCACATTGGAGCAGACAAAGCATTACAAATTGACGCCAAATATCAAGAACAAGTGCATCAGAAGGCTGATGAAGCATCATCCGAAGTTGAAGAAGAAACGCCGGAAATTCACTTCAGTACCGATTTAGTGGAAGCGGGTCAAGCTCCAAGTGCTGAGTTAGTTGAACCAGAAAGTTCAGTAGCAGAGAAAAGCCAAGAAGAAAACGACTTTGAGGATGACCCGATTCCGATTTCGCAAGCTGATGAGGCTCGAGCTGAAGTTTTTGAAGCTGAGGTGCCCCAAGAAGTTGGTGTAAGGTCTGGTGCTGAAATGGAGGCTCCAGTTTCTGAAGCCGAGATGCCGCAAGAAGAAGTTGATGTAAGTTCTGGGGCTGAAATGGAGGCTGCAAAAGATTATCTTTTTAGTTCCGAAACCCCAGAAGCTGGTGTTACAGTTGATGAGAGTAGAGGAGGCAGTTTCTCCAAAGTCAATGTGTTGGGAATGGCCTTTTTGGTTTTGGCTCTAATTGCTTCAACAGGCTTTTTCTTTGTGAAGAAAGGCATTAACAACTCAACCTTGAATTCTTCTGATGTTAGCATCAAAGGTCAAGGATTGGTGAACAAGAAATTGGATTCGAGTCCTACTCTTAATAAGCCCGGGAACACTTTCGAGGTGAGAGACTTTTCCGGAGAGTCTTGTCCGTCGGAGTTGAGCAGCTATCAGAACACCTCTTACAACAACAACAAGAAAGGACTGAATTCTCGTAACGAAGCTCAGAGCTATGAGAGGAAGACCAAGAAGAATCAGAGGAGGGAATCCATGGCTTCGTCGTCAATGGATTCCTCGATGGGTTCGCCGTCCTACGGAAGCTTCACAACTTATGAGAAGATCCCCGCCAAATATGTAAGTTCCGCAACAAACCATAACATTCATGAACATGACCAATATATTATTATACATATTTCTTATGTCTTGACTTTCTCCTCTAATATTTATTTATTTATTTTTTGGTAGGGGCAGGGAGATGACGAGGTTATAACTCCGGTTAGGCGGTCGAGCAGACTCAGAAGCTATGTCACATCTCCGTGATGATTAGAGTACGGTTAGGCTAAAACGTTCATTGTGAATGAACCACTATTCAGTAGTGTAATTGTAGGAGTTTGAGTTGGTTGTATAACGTAGGTTGCTATGCCTTGTCGTGTTAGGTTGTCTGTCTCTTTACTAACAATGTTATGTAGTTAAAATCAGACCCTCATTTGGCAGTATCATTCTTTGCAATCTCACCATTTTTCTTTTAGTAACGAAGAAAGAGAAGTCTCTCTGCAAAATCTTTTGTTTTTTACCATTTTCTTGGATCTTTTTAGACAGTTGACAAATTTGGAAAATGAAAAAAACATGAAGAGAAATATCTAATTAATCTCAGACCACCCATTTATCAGCACCCATGAATTGATTAGATATTTGCCAAAATGACAACCTCAAAAGTTAAAATTAGCAAAATAACGTTTTCTCATTTTAATATAGGAACAACATGCTGGTTGTTCGATGTTATTTTGTTAATAAAATTTTTTGACAACTTTTAAGAAAATAGTTAAGTCATTTTGTAAATTGTCTTGTGAATTGATTCTGTTACACAAACATATATAGATATATACGTAAAAGAGTATTCTAATTAGTCATTTCAAGGGAAGAATGAAGGGGTGTTTTTAGGTCATATTGTTGTCTTTTATTTTTTGTTTTCCAAATTTATTTTAACATTATTCTTGTTTTTCATAACTGTGTCATTTTTCTTGTCATCATTTCTGTGTTATTTACTTGTCGTCTTCGAATTGCTATTGTAGTTTATTCTTTTTGCTTGTCGTTTTATTTGTGATTTATCCTTCCGCATTGTTGTCGTTTATTGACTTTGTATCCTATCTTGTCGTTTATCACCTTGGGTGTCATTTTCATCGTAGTCATTTTGTTGTTGTTATTGTTTAACTGTCGTTTAAACGTTCTGTTGCTTTTTCTGTATTCCTTATTTCCTTTCGATATTGTCCTCATACGTCATTATGCTGTCGTTTTGTTGTCGTTTCACTCTCTTGTTTTATGTCATTCTATGTCTATGTTTTTTTTCTTCATTTATTGATGTCGAATGATTAAATCGTTTATCCTCTTGGTGTCATTTTGGTTTAACTGTCGTTTGCTGTCGTGTAATCGTTATCTTTCTCTCTGTCTTTTTTCCACCCAATTTAAGTTTTGATTTTCTAAGCCAAAAATATATATATATATATATATATATATATGTAGAGGTCATCGTTAGAACTTAAAACTTCATTGTGTGTTGGACACATTATTTTTAGATGAAAATTTTCAATTAAATCCATTTCGAAATAAAAAATTTATATTACAATTATTTTTCTTTATCACAAACACTTATTTATTCTAAATTTTTAATTCAAATGATTTTTTTTTCATTTCTAAATAGTGTGCCAAACGGCGGTTTATTTGCAATTATAGATTGCTAATTAACGCTCATCAAGCATTGAAAATATGAAATTGAAGGTAATTAAATGCATAAATCATCAATATTAAAAAGGGAAATTTACTGCTCTTAATATTTCCTTATTGGTCGTGGAGTTTCATTCCCAAAATAAGACGACCAATATTTGGAAACAAATTAATGATTTTCATTCCCAAAATAAGCACACTCGTAATTGGATTTTTTTTTTAATATCAACTAATCACATAGCAGCACGTGATTTAAGAACTTGTTTCTGGACTTACATAACGATGCCTTTGATTAAGAAAACCATAAAGATTTTGTAAAATAAAAGTTATTGTTTTGTTGGCAGTTTTTTTCTTTTTAGTCAGCATATCATATCTCAGTTTATGCCTTTTTTTTTATACGCACAAGATAGGCATCATTTACTTATAAAACTTTTCTAAGAGAAGAATGGCCCATTTGAGAGGATATGATATGCATCATTTACTTATAGTAGAAGAATTGAAACAAAAACTATGATTTTTTTTTTTATGTAAGTGTTTGAAACTGAAAAGTTTATACAGTCAAAATGATTTAAAAATATTCAAATTTTCTAAGTAATAAAATTATTAAAATAAAGTTTATAATGTCTGAATTAAACTCTGTATAAGGGCCCATTTGAGGGACTTTTGAAAACAGAGTTTTAGAGGTTGAGTTGAAAATGTACATTTGGGAGGAGAACTTTTAAAAATAAACTTTTTATTAAGTTATTTGATATGGAATATAATGATAAAATTTAAAATGTGTTAAAAAAATGCAAAATACATATTGTTTTGTTTATTTCGTTGTTATTAGTATTTTGACATAAGAATCATCTAATTTCGATTCGAAATGAAATGGTTATGGACTTCTAAAGCTTGAGTTTTTTGAAAATGAAAGATATAAATGAGATACAGAATTGAGAGTTTTAGATCATGCGGTAAAACTCTGTCTGGAAAAATTACCCCCCAAACGGGGGCCTAAGTTTTAGCTTGCATTTAGTGTATTGAAATGAAATTTTTAGATTGAAGTTGATTAACTTTTTAAAAACTAATTATAATTTTTGTTGACTTATAGAAAAAAATTAAAAACCGAAATGAAAATTTTAGGTTTAATCCTTGAAAACAAACGCACCATTAAAGTCTATTAGAAGAGCTTTCATTAGAAGTCATATTTTCTAACTTTAATAGGAAAGCTCTATTGGAAAAATAGAGGTTTTCAAATAAATCATCAAAACACTTTCATAAGCAGTTTTTGAATTTAAAAATTCAAAAACAACTTCTAAAAAGCTCTGTTAAACAAGCCCAAAATATAAGATAGAAAATAATTTATTTTAATGACATTGGCTGGGTATGCCAGCATACTTTTGGGTCCTCTTTAGGAGTAAAAAGAAAACTATTTGGGAGCACATCAGTTTCAAACATAACAACAAACAAAAAATGAATCTTCATTTGTTTTATCATGATACGGAAATTTATTTTTTTAGTGTGTGTTGCGAGTAGGCTACTCTTTATTATGGCTTTACTCTCTAGTGATATGGACAGACAACCATACAAAGCTTGTGAACAAAAATAAGGACAAATGATGGTGTCCAAGGCCATTTTAAATATTCTGCTGCAACAAAAGCATTTCTCTTTCTCAAAATTGGGCATTTGCTCTGAAAGTAAATAATCTTAGATCACGCGAAGAAAAAAAAGTGAAAATAAGAAAAAAAATCAGTTCTAAATATTTTTTATATTAATTAAATTATAAAAAATATTTATAATTTCATATTTAATATCCTCAATTCAGGTTGTGAGTGCATTTTTTCGTAGAAAATTTGACTTGAGAGGAGAAATTCAATCCCCCCCCCCCTCTCCTAAAAATTGATTTATCGACAAAGATCTTGTTAATTGATACGACATGGCGTTGATCACGTGACATCCGTACCGTTAGTGTGCGTCCTCTTGAATACGGCATGTGTGTGAGTGAGTGAGTGAGGTGTGACAGAGCGTGAGCGTGTCTCCAACGCGGATATCATCGGCCGTCAAATCACAAACGTTGCTTCTACTTTTATTTTTGTTTTTTGATTTTATAATAATTAACGAGATACAAACGTTTTTACAAAGGAAAAAGAAACCCCACAGCTCACAAAGGGCATAGCCGCAGAGGCGCTGCTGCCTTAGAAGAAGTTAGCACAAATCCAGCCAAAAAAAGATCCGTCAGACACAAACAAGAGATCCCCAGAAACGAAAACACACATTGGGGTTTAGGGTTTCGGTGGGACTGGGACTGGGACTGGTAGAGGAGAGCCGAGCCGAGCCGAGCCGAATGGCGTCCTCTTCTCAGACCATCGTTCGCTACGGCGGCCCCGCCTCCGCCGGCCTCACCGGCGGCAACTTCGACGACCTCTGCTCTCGCAACGCACCCAAGGTACGCCCTTAATTTTCCCTCCCTCTGTTTGTTTCCCGAGATAATTCCTCAACTTCTTAGCACTGGGAAATGGGCGACTTAGTTGCTGCCCTTAGGTTCCGTTTAGTTGAGGAGCTCCGATTTTGCTTATGATAGCTAATTTGTGGTTCGGGCGAATTTTCATTTATGAACTCTTTAGTTGTGGCCTTAATTATGAAGAAATTCCTGTTAAACTAGGAAGATTACGCAGGTCTCGTCTTTCCTGTTTGTGGAAAGTTTCCTTTTTTTTGTTATGAATTTATTTATTTCTTGGTTATTTATATTTGCCTCCTCCGTTTGTTTCCCGGGGAAATTACTGTACTTCTTAGCACTGTAAAATGAACGAATTAGTTGCTGCTATTAGGCTCTGATTAGTTTGGGAGCTCTGATTTTGCTTAGGATAGCAGATTCGTGGTCTGAACAAATTTTCATTTATGAACTCTTTAGTTGTGGCCTGAATTATGAGAAACTCTTGTCAAACTAGGAAGATTTCTCGGTTATTAGCTGTGATTAAATTTTATTTAGCTCTTGGTTTGTTGTTCCTTTTGAACATGTAATGATTTTCAGATTGTTGTTGTTACTGCGGGAATTTCTGGTTGATGTACTCAACAGGAGGGGGCTTCTTTAGCTTTTAAGAAACATCTGGAGGAAGAAGTTCGTGATCTCAGCGGAGAAGCTTTTTCTCGTTTCATGGATCAGTTGTATGATCGGATTTCTACGCTTTTGGAAAGCAATGATGCCGCCGAAAATATGGGAGCTTTAAGAGCGATTGATGAGTTAATAGATGTTGCCCTTGGAGAGAATGCCTCCAAGGTTTCTAAATTTTCTAACTACATGAGGACTGTGTTTGAAGCGAAGCGTGATCCTGAGATTCTGGAACTAGCGAGTCGGGTTTTGGGTCATCTAGCTAGAGCTGGTGGAGCAATGACAGCCGATGAGGTTGAACACCAGGTTTGTCATGTCACTTCATCTGATACATGTTGATTGATATATATATGTATCTGTGTGTGTGTGTGTAGTTATATACAATTTTTTTGGAGCAGCAAGTATCTGATAAGGCTTGTTTCCTCAGATTAAAATTGCACTTGATTGGCTGCGTGGAGAAAGAGTAGAGTATCGTCGTTTTGCTGCTGTCTTAATCTTGAAAGTAAGTGGAATTAGCATTGTTCGTATTCTAATGGACCACATGGAGTTTTTCATTCTCGTCTTTCTCAATACGGGGCAATTGTATTATTTTGATTCTTTATGAGAGTAATTTGTTTTCTCCACATCTAAAGACTATCTTTGCATGTTTTACTTTATTTGTTAGAGATTTGATTTCCATTTTTTATTTTTTTCAATTCTCAACTTGGGTCCCCACCCACCACCACCACCTGAATTCTCACGTAGGTGATTCTTTGTTATTTTAGGAAATGGCAGAAAATGCTTCAACGATGTTCAATGTACATGTACCTGAATTTGTTGATGTTATCTGGGTTGCTCTAAGAGATCCTAGATTGGATGTTCGAGAACGTGCTGTGGATGCACTACGTGCTTGTCTTCGTGTTATTGAGAAGCGTGAGACGCGATGGCGTGTGCAGTGGTCAGTCTGTTATCCATAAATTCATGTATTATGTGAATGCATTATGTTCTAATTGTCTTCCTTTGTGAAATAGTTTCCTAATATAGTCATTTCTTGACTGTAGTTGTATCTGTAATTGTTAATTGTTGCAGGTACTATCGAATGTTTGAGGCTACACAAGATGGATTGGGTAGAAATGCTCCTGTTCATAGCATACATGGTTCTTTACTTGCCGTAGGAGAGCTTTTAAGGTTGCTAGAGATAGAAACTTTTTCTTTTTTTATTTTGTTTTGTTTTGTGGTGTTTTCGTGTTTGAGCAGTAATTCGTTGGTTCATAAGAGTCAGCACTTTCGTTTCATT
The DNA here is from genome assembly GCA_038430175.1 of Ficus hirta. Taxonomy (NCBI): domain Eukaryota; kingdom Viridiplantae; phylum Streptophyta; class Magnoliopsida; order Rosales; family Moraceae; genus Ficus; species Ficus hirta. Next base: position 1,391,527 of record CM076596.1, on the reverse strand, counting down.
CGGATAAAACAACTTTCTATAAATGATGTGGGCAATTTGGATGGAGAGGAATGCAAGTATTTTCAAGGAAAAGGAGCTACAGTTTTTAGACATCTTTGAAAAGGCATAATTCTCTGCTTCATTGTGTGCATCGGCAGATAAAGTCTTTAAAACGTTCCACTTTTCTTAATACATCTTAGCTGGAAGGATGTAATTGGGCATTAGGAGGTTTTTTGAAGGTTTTCTGAATTAAATTGGTTGTATTTGGGGGATGATGTGTTTAGCTTCTGTGCCCCGTTTTTATTTTTGTTTTTTCTCTTGAGTTCTGCTATGAGGATACCTCATCCTCTGTTCTTGTAACTTCTTTTGTGATCAATTTATCACTAAAATATGTTTTCTTATAAAAAGATAGAACAATTTTCTGGCACGAGTATGTTATCTATAGACCATATAAAGTTGCATTGTCATAGATGCTGGAAATGTCTTATGATTCCCCATGCACTTACATAAACGGAGTTCAAAAAGAACAGTTTGTTTTAACCTGTGCAGGAATACAGGCGAGTTCATGATGTCAAGATACAGAGAAGTTGCTGAAATTGTTCTCAGATATCTAGAGCACAGGGATCGTCTTGTTCGGCGGAGCATAACATCACTGTTACCACGGATTGCTCATTTTCTTCGTGATCGATTTGTTACAAACTACTTAACGGTTTGTATTTGGTGCTTTTTCTTCCCTATTTTCTTATTTGTTGCAAGTGTTGATGGTAAACAAATTGCTTTTGGGTAAAAGCTCATTATATGTTTGTTATTATTTCCAGTTTACTGCTCAATATGTAAAACATTTCCATTTCTTGCAGATATGCATGAATCATATTCTTGCAGTTTTGCGAATACCAGCTGAACGTGCTAGTGGATTTATTGCCCTTGGGGAGATGGCTGGTGCTTTGGATGGGGAACTTGTTTACTATTTGCCGACAATAATGGCTCCCTTACGTGATGCAGTATGCCACATTCAATTATTGCTTACTTCTTCTGTACCATAATGTTGCATCTTTGTGTTGCATTTCTGGTTTACTTTTGTGGAATTTTTATTTTAACACTGTCACTTTGATAGCAAACATATTTTCTGAAAATTAGTATGTCAATTTATTTTTGTAGATTGCACCACGCAGGGGTAAACCCTCACTTGAGGCTTTGGCATGTGTTGGAAACATTGCAAAAGCTATGGGACCTGCTATGGAACCTCATGTTCGTGGACTTTTGGATGTTATGATTTCTGCTGGTCTCTCCCCAACACTTGTTGAGGCCCTTGAGCAAATAGCTGACAGGTATACTGGGTTTATAGGACTTCTTTTACCTATATTATTCAAGGAAATTTACTCTTCCTCACGGCAGTCATACTTGTCATTTCAGTATCCCATCACTGCTGCCTCCCATTCAAGATCGGTTGCTTGATTGCATTTCAATGGTTCTTTCGAAGTCCCATTATTCTCAGGGGAGGTCAATTGTAGGTGCAAATCGAGCGAATTTGGCAAATATTCCTCAGCAAGCTTCAGACCTTAGTGGTCCAGCCCTTGTGCAACTTGCTTTGCAGACTTTGGCTCGTTTTAACTTTCAGGTTTGATAATACGCTGTTGACTAATGACTGTTGGTTGCACCTGAAATCTCACTGGGAATATAATATTTGGTTTAGGGTCATGACCTTCTTGAGTTTGCAAGAGAATCTGTTGTTGTATATTTGGATGATGAGGATGGAACAACACGAAAGGATGCAGCCCTATGCTGTTGCAGATTAGTTGTAAATTCTCTTTCTGGCTTAGCCTGCACACAATTTGGTTCTAGTAGATCCAATCGCACTGGGGGAAAGCGTCGACGTCTGATTGAAGAGGTTAGTTTTCCACAATTATTTCATTTGTTTGTTCTTGTGGTTTTTCTCCTCTCCCCCGCATTTCTATGTTTGATTTACTTTTGGCTACTATGTGGAACCAATTTTGTTTATGTTTTGTTTGCATTCCAAATGTAAATTCGTTTTATAATACATGTATAAGTTTTCTTTATGTTGTAGGTCTTAAGTTACTTTTGATATTCTTGAAAATCCTAGCAGTTTTTTAATTTACCGTTTCATCTTTCTGCAGATTGTGGAAAAGCTTCTAATTGCAGCTGTTGCAGATGCCGACATTACTGTTCGCCATTCAATATTTTCTGCTCTGCATGGGAATAGAAGCTTTGATGATTTTTTAGCTCAAGCTGACAGTTTGAGTGCAGTTTTTGCCGCTCTCAATGATGAGGTATGATTGATTGATGGAAAAGATTTATTAACTTTTTTTTTAAGGCAAATTGTCAGTGGTGATTAGAATGGTAAATAAGATCCAGTCAATCAGTGATTGACCAAGTCAATTAGTACCGATAAATCATTGATTGGCATTGGTTATACATTGATTGATACCAGTCGGTAATCGGCTACCTAGTGCTCGTTGCCCATTTTTAAGAAAACGACCATTTTCCTGGTTTAACAAAACTATGAACGTTGGCAAAATAATTTTTTTTATAAGGTCATTTTCCCACATAACTGGTTGATTTCAACTTATGTGGATTTATATGCTTTATTTGTAGATTCTGTGTTAGTTTTATAAAATCCTTGGTTGTTTCAACTGATACACTCGAATGATTGCAGCTAAGGGTTTATCATGGTATTTTCTTATCTAATAATATCGTTATGATTGTGCCTTTGCGATAGGATGTGGGAAGAATTTTCAATTTTTAACTGTAGGACATGTTGCACAATGTCTGCACAAACAAGTGAAAAGATTTGGAATTATGTTTTGCAGAACACAAAATGCTTCATTACGTTGTAATATTTGATGATGGAAACTTGTATTGGCTATTACCTTGTCCCCTTTGAGTCTCAATACATTTAAATTTTGTTCGTGGATGTTGTCTTGTCATACTGAATAAGCTATTCTGTATTAATATAGGAGCTTAATTTTGTTGCATAACATTAGGTTTTGTTACTGCTGTTGTAGGATCTTGATGTTCGAGAGTTTGCGATTTCTTTGGCTGGGAGGTTATCAGAAAAAAATCCTGCATACGTTCTTCCTGCACTTCGCCGCCATCTTATACAGTTGTTGACGTACTTGGACAAGAGGTAATGTGAAAGGATTAGACATATCGCTATTGTCCTTTTTTTTAATCTGAAGTTGAATAATTGAATTATAATATAAAAGAATTCCTTATCTTCCAATATTGTTTCCGAAAGCACCAAATGTTCTTTTGTTTTTGTTTTGTTTTATTTTATTTTTTTATTTTTTGTCTTTTTGTTTTTCTTTTTTTTTTTGTTTTTTTTTGTTTTTTTGGCTGTGTCAGCAGTGCAGATAGCAAATGTAGAGAAGAAAGTGCCAAGTTGCTGGGTTGTTTAATACGAAATTGTGAACGTCTTATACGCCCATATATTGCTCCAATACACAAGGTTTAATTGTTATTTAGTTTTGTGATATTTTTAGTTGCTCATCCTTTGGGTTCCTTTCTCTCTTTCCTCATCATAATTGTCTGTTTGTGCAGGCACTTGTGGCAAGACTTGATGAGGGAAATGGTGTCACTTCATACAATGCCATCGTCAGTGGAGTTCTTGTGACTGTTGGAGACCTTGCTAGAGTGGTGCGCATAGTTTACTTCCGTCTTAGATGATTGGTTTACATATTTTCACATTATTTGTTCTGAAGGAATTTTATGTTTTTCTGTGCAATTGAGCATCTTGTGCATGTTCGGTGTAATCCGCAAGATACGCTCCACAAACTTGAATACATTTCTCTTTTGACTTTTGCATGCGATTCATATTAGTAATTGAATAAGATTCACAATTTTAGACTAGCGTTTAATTTTTTTAGCTTAATTGCTACAGAAGCCTGTTACTGGGCATGGGTACAAAGTAGATAGCTTTTTGATGTGTTTTAAACCTTCGTGTCTCCCAGCAAAAAAAGAAAAGCCTTCTTATCAACATGGTTTTATGTGTTTAAATTGTGGCTATTCTTGTTTTACTCACGAGTTTTTTTTTTTTTTAAATTATTTATGTTCTTTCTATTTTGTTTGAATTTGTTGCCCTTTTTGCCTAGGGTGGTTTTGAAATGAGACAATACATGCCCGAACTTATGCCTTTAATTGTTGATGCTTTATCGGATGGAGCAGCTGTTGCCAAACGTGAAGTTGCTGTTACTACTCTTGGTCAAGTTGTACAGAGCACTGGGTATGACACATGTTAGGATGTTGGTTTAGGAATGTGTTGTTTCTGTCTATCCAGTTTACCCTTATCTGTTTTTCACGGAATATTATAGTAAGGAAAGAACTAAAGTATTTTTTCAAGAGATTTGCAGCATAAAGCTCACCACTTCAGCTAAAAAATACCTTTATCTTACAATAAATTCATCTCATGTTTGAAGATTTTGTAACTTCTTCAAATATCAAATTTTATTAATTGAAATTTCAACTTAAACCAACTATTTTAGCAAAACATTGCTCGCATAATTTCAGTGTAACTTCCTTTTTCTTTTCTCTCTGTAAAGTGGAATTATTTGAGCAACGTTTTCTATAGCATTGTTGGAGGAAGTGTGAATTTCTCTTGAATCTATTACTCTCACAGGTATGTCATAACTCCGTACAATGAGTACCCACATTTACTTGGCTTATTATTGAAGTTGCTGAATGGCGAGTTAGCATGGTCTACAAGACGAGAAGTGCTAAAGGTAGCTTCTTATGAACTAGACTTGTAGACTTCTCAATAAATGTTTGGATCGTATAAGGGAAAGGAAATTAAAAAAGGGATTGGTTAGTTATATCTGATGAGATATATCTTTCTTGTTCCAAAAATGAGAGATATTTAAAAATTACTTTTGGGCTCTGTAGGTTCTTGGAATTATGGGTGCCTTGGATCCTCATCTGCATAAGAGAAATCAACTTAGACTGTCAGGATCGCATGGAGATGTAACTCGTGCTGCCAGTGATTCGGGTCAGCATCTTCAGTCGATGGATGAACTCCCCGTGGACCTATGGCCATCTTTTGCAACCTCCGAAGATTACTATTCCACGGTAGTACATCATATTGGTATAGGAATTTTGTTATCTTTGTTTATATTGTGTTGCCTCTGACTGTAATATGTCGATCTAATCTGTTTGGATTACTGTGCGTGTGAATACAGGTTGCTATCAATTCCCTTATGCGAATACTTAGGGACCCATCCCTTTCTAGTTACCACCTAAAGGTGGTTGGATCTCTTATGTTCATATTTAAGGTACTTTATAACAAGGGATGGTGTTCATTTGGTGCTTTTCATTGTTCTTATTTTTCTTGATGTCTAAATTCTGAACCTTCTACCTCTTTGTGAAATCAGTCAATGGGGCTCGGCTGCGTGCCATACTTGCAAAAGGTTAGCCCAGTTCATGCTTAAAGGAAGAGATTGAAGATTTGTCTTTTTGTCTGGAAGTTCTTTGTATCCACTTGTGCAATGTTTTTTGCTTATTGGCCTGTTCCCTTGATATAGGTTTTGCCCGATCTCTTTCTCATTGTTCGGACATGTGATGATGCCTTGAAGGATTTTATAACATGGAAGCTTGGGACTCTAGTGTCTATTGTTCGTCAGGTACACAATGATGTCAATTTGTTCATACTACATATAGTGATATGTGAGGTGTTTTTGAGATCATGTACGAGTCTGATTTCTGTGCAGCACATCCGAAAATATCTGCCAGAGTTGCTTTCTTTAATTTCAGTATTATGGTCATCATTCAGTTTTCCTGTTGCTAGCCGTCCTCCACTTGGCTATCCCGTAAGTTCTTCTATTCAGTTTGCTCACACTGGGAAATACGTTCTTGAATGCATGTATTTCCTTTTTCTTTTTTAGCCAAAAAAAAAAAAAAAGGAACCCTTTTTCTTTCAAGATAAAATGTGTGGTTACATTTTCTTCACAGGTTCTGCATTTAGTGGAACAACTTTGCCTGGCTCTCAATGATGAGTTCAGAACATATCTTCCAAATATTCTTCCATGCTGTATACAAGTTCTAAGTGATGCAGAACGATATAATGATTACGCCTATGTTCTCGACATCCTCCACACTCTTGAAGTGTTTGGTGGTTAGTCCTTGCATTTTGGATAAGCATTGCTTTATTTATAATAATAATGTTTTTGTACAATGAGGAAATTAAAAAAAAAAAAAAAAAAAAAAAAGAGAGAGAAGAAACACACGTGTTTTCAGAATTTATGTCGACTTATTCTCTTCCAAGATTTGGTTCACAATATATTTTGAAAGCACTGTGGGTGGCTGCATGGCATTTGCTTTTAAACTGAAAGTGGGTGAAACTATCTAGATTATTAACTGAAATGCCGTAGACAAGAAGGTTTGTTGTTGGTTACTGATGAAAACCTGTTAAAATGGCAGGAACTTTGGATGAGCATATGCATTTACTTCTTCCTGCACTTATTCGTCTGTTTAAAGTTGATGCTTCGGTAGAAATAAGGCGTGCTGCTATTAAAACTTTGACCAGATTGATTCCGCGTGTGCAGGTTAGCTGGTTGCAGCTTAATATTTTTCTATGTACAAGTTTGATGAGCTGAATTAGTTAATATAATTTTGATCTCCATTTTTCTTTTGGGGATATTCTTGGAACTTGAAAGTAATGCTTTTACACTTTTCATTAGGTTACTGGTCATATATCTTCTCTTGTGCATCACCTAAAGCTTGTCCTGGACGGGTATGATCCCCCTTCTCTGAATTTCTAATCATTCCCTTATCATTCTTGTTATATATGCATATTGTCTGAACTTGGATATTGCCTCCAACTTTATCTTGCAGGAAGAATGATGAACTTCGTAAGGATTCTGTTGATGCACTTTGTTGTCTGGCTCAAGCTCTTGGAGAGGACTTCACTATTTTTATCCCATCGATTCACAAACTTATGTTGAAGCATCGGTTGCGGGTCTGAGGCCCTTCCATTTTACCTTATCCTTGTCTTGCTCTAACCTACGATACTCTGATTTTCCCTTTTCTAAAGGCAAATATGTGCTCTTCTGCAGCATAAGGATTTTGAGGATATTGAAGGACGCTTGAAAAGACGGGAACCATTGATCTTTGGAAGCACAGCTGCCCAAAGATTAAGTCGAAAGCTTCCAGTTGAAGTTGTTAGTGATCCTTTGAATGATGTGGAGAATGATCCCTATGATGATGGGTCTGATGTGCAGAAACAACTTCGAGGTCATCAGGTACTTCTTTTCTATAAATACACACTCATGAATTATTTTGCTGTTCTGTTGTGCACTTTTCTTGTCAGAATCTCTTGGCATGCTATGCTGGTTGATTCACTTTTTGGAAAACTTTGTTCTCTTTCCCCTCTTTTTAGCACTTTTTATACATGCAGTTTATGAAAAAGATTTTGCTCCCAACCCATGAAAGTGTGAAATTGCTTATTAGGCCATTGCCGTTGGTGTGGATTGACATAATTTTGTTAGTTTTGCTTTCGTTAGCCTCCTTTTGATACGAAGCAAAGGTTTATTAGGAAAAAGAAAGAGGAAAAACAGTCCTTCACAAGTGGAATCTCACATATGTAATAAATGTCAATCTTTTAAACTGTTCACAGGCTTTCAACCAAAACGAGCATTTGTCCCCTCTCTCTTTCTGTCCCTTTTCATTGTTTTTTATGCTTTTTTTTTTTTTTTGACCTTTAACTCTTTTATTTTCAAATATGCCCCTTGGAAATATCTTCCCTTTTGAAGTATGTTTTCACAAATCTATCCTTAGAAAAATATAAATAAATATTTTTTTCTCAAAGGCATTCTAATTTATGTGTTTTCCGGTGACCCTTTAAGATATTATAATATTAAAAGAAATACACATACATACTTTTTTTTTCCCTCTTCTTATTACTCCACTTGAAATGTGTCTCCACTTGAGCATTTTTCTATTGGCGGCAATCTCAACTACCTTTTTTTTTTAAAATACCCTTATCTAATTTTCAGCAATTGAACAAATTGGGTCCCTAAAAAGTTATTTTCCCTAATTGCTCCATTAAAGTTATATTTTTCAACTTTGTCCTAACTTAATCATGCTTTATCTGTAAGGCTGTAACCTTCTCCAATACTACTTTCTTATATGCAGCCCCTAAATAATTTGTCATCTAATCTGTCCTGATGATATCTAGTGTGCTCTATTTAAAGAATCATTTTTTTTTTCTCAACTAAACTATACTATTAAGAGAAGAATAATATGCTTTTAGTTGATTTTGGATTTTACTAATTGTAAAAGTTACAGGTAAATGATGGTCGATTGCGTTCAGCTGGGGAGGCTTCTCAACGCAGTACCAAAGAAGACTGGGCAGAATGGATGAGGCATTTTAGTATTCAACTTCTAAAGGAATCCCCTTCTCCTGCCTTGCGAACCTGTGCAAGACTTGCACAATTACAGGTATTGCTTTTATTACTTTTCTACCGGTTATAGCTTCATCGATTTGGAGATTGGATCTTAATCTGTTGCTTTTGCAGCCATTTGTTGGGCGTGAATTGTTTGCAGCTGGTTTTGTCAGCTGTTGGGCACAACTAAAAGAGACTAGTCAGAGACAGTTGATTCGGAGTATGGAGATGGCATTTTCATCTCCTAATATTCCTCCAGAGATTTTGGCTACACTGCTTAATTTGGTTTGTCTCCTTTAGCATCTTAATTAAATTGTTTTTGATGCAATAAATGGAGGTTAAGTATGTTGGCTATTATAAATTCGATGTTGCTTGGCATGGGGCATACACTTGGTATTAGAATGCTAATTTAAATACACAAATCAAGCTCGTAGCAGTTTTATAAGCTTGACCTGTAAAGAAGTGGGACCCGTCCTCGTGTTTATTCAGTAGATGGCTAATGAGCATAATGGCATATTTTTAGTTTTAAAGTGAACAGCCTTCTAGGTTCTACATCAAACAAAATGATTTTGTGAATCTTTTACTTATTTTTGTTAAAGCAACCTACTTGCTTATGTACTTGACACTTGGTGACTTGCAAAACATCCACTGTGTTTAGTGATACTATGTTCAATAGATGTGTGTGTGTGTGTGTGAACTTTTTCTTTTTTGGCTTTGCTTGGCATCTTTCTTTCTTTTTCCGTTTATTTAATTAGCTAACTTTCCAGGCAGAATTCATGGAACATGACGAGAAAGCTCTTCCTATAGATATTCGTCTCCTCGGTGCTCTTGCAGAAAAGGTAACCTTAATTTTCTATTTTCTTTTATCTGTCCTAGTAAAAAAATTTGCACTTCCTGTTATTTAAGTTTTCTTACACACTTGCTTGTTGATACTACACTTCAGTGTCGTGCCTTTGCAAAGGCCCTTCATTACAAGGAAATGGAATTTGAAGGAGCTTGCTCCAAGAAGATGGATGCAAACCCCGTGGCTGTAGTTGAAGCACTTATACATATAAACAATCAATTACACCAGCATGAGGTTTCCTTGTTTTGTTTTGTTTTTTTGTTTTTTTGGCTTTTTTTTTATTTTTTTAAAATAATCTACTTCTTATGATTTATTCACTTTGATCTGTGTTTCTTGAACATATATTGTCCAATTTTATTGATGGCAATTTGATTTCGTAGGCTGCTGTTGGAATATTGACCTATGCCCAGCAAATTTTGGACGTCCAATTGAAAGAATCATGGTAACGTTGTGGTTTTGTTTTTGTTTTGATCTTTTTATATATTTGTTTGTTTGCGTGGAGACAATGCTTTCTCTGGATGTTCATGTCTTAGGATTTTTTTTTTTTTTGTTTTTTGTTTTGTTAGGGGGGGGTGGTTGGTGTTGTGTGTGGAGTTTGAATTTCAGGAGTTTGTTTCAATTAACATTTATCCTTTTAGTTTGTCTATCACAATCTCGTAGCTCAGTTGGTGTACTTGTAGGCGCATTGTAACAATTTCCATTGTATATCCGAAATAGTAATTATGTAAATATGTATTGAACATAGGAATAACAATCTCTCACGTTAATTGCACTTTGTAGGTATGAGAAATTGCAGCGGTGGGATGACGCGCTCAAGGCCTACACTGCAAAAGCTGCTCAAGCAACGAGTCCCCATCTTGTTTTGGATGCCACTTTAGGTTTGTGTCTGCAAGTCCGTCATTGCTTTTCTCGCACTCTTTCTTTCCTCATATGCTCACTAGCATAAATTTCTCTCGCTAATAATATATTTAAGCTTTCCTAGATTAGTCTTATTAATGTTATCTCTTCTATTTGCTGCCACGATAATGGAAGTGGAAATCTTTTACATTGCAACAATTTAGCATTCAGGGGGTAAATTGCCAAACTTAAAAGTTTTTTGTTGGGGGGGGGGGGGTGTTTGTGCAAGTTGCCCAAGGTTAACCAGTTTAGGGGGCATTAGTGCTAAATACCCCCTAAGTTATGCTGTGAATATTTCTTATCCAAGACAAAAACTAATGATAAGTACAGCAGTGCAATCTTTTACTTACTGTTTAATAAAATTCTATATGTTGAGATTCGAGACTGATGCTTTCTATTATGCTTATTTTGCTTCCACTATCAAATCCTGCAAACTTTGTTCTTGAGTTTTGCATGGAAAATATTTTATTTTTAATTTTGGTGAAAAAAAAAAGAGGAGCCTTTATCCTATTTCGCCCTTCAATTTTTTAGCCGTCATTATCATCCCTATAAACTTTGAAAGGAATGAATTTTCTGTATATTGCCACACACAAACTGATTTACACGGCTCCTACTTATAGGACTTTACAAAGAATAGGAAACTAAGAAGAATAGGAAACTACTGTCTATGCTAGCAGACCTAATAACTAACTTTCCTATTTTACAAAAGTTGACTAGCCATATTTACACAATAACAAATCAGCTAACTAATTCACAAAATAGCTAACAAATCTTCTATGATTTAATCAGCCGAATATTCCCACACTCCCCCTCAAGCTGGCTCGAATATATCTTCCATAGCTAGCTTGCCAATGAAGTTGTCAAACTGCTTTTTGTGTAGTCCCTTTGTGAGTATATCGGCTGTCTGTTCGTTGGTAGGAACATACGTCATGCAAATTAACCCATTGTCCACCTTTTCTCTGATGAAATGCTTGTCAACTTCCACATGTTTTGTCCTATCATGAAGGACTGGATTATGTGCAATTGAGATGGCTGCTTTGTTGTCACAGTATACTTTCATAGGTAGAGGATCGGTGATCTTCAGATCTTCTAGCAGTCTTCTAATCTATATTGCTTCACAAATTCCATGAGCAATTGCTCTAAACTCAGCTTCAGCGCTGCTCCTAGCCACCACACTCTGTTTCTTGCTTCGCCAAGTAACTAGATTGCCTCCAACGAAGGTACAATAACCAGATGTTGACCGTCTATCTGTAACACTTCCAGCCCAGTCTGCATCTGTGTAGACTTCAACCTGTAAGTTGTCATGTTTTTTAAACAACAATCCTCGTCTTGGAGCCCCTTTTAAGTATCTCAAGATTCTATAGACTGCATCAAAATGCTCTGGTCCCGGTGAATGCATAAACTGGCTCACCATGCTTACTGCGAAAGCAATATCAGGTCGCGTATGTGACAAGTAGATCAATCTCCCTACAAGTCTTTGGTACTGCTCCTTGTTTACTACTTCTTCTGACTTAACAGGTTGTAGCTTTTGATTGGGTTCAACTGGAGTGTCAACTGGTTTGCAACCGAGTAGACCTGTTTCACTAAGTAAATCAAGAACATACTTTCGTTGATTAACAAAAATTCCTTCCTTAGACCTGGCAAATTCTATTCCAAGGAAATATTTCAACGTTCCCAAGTCCTTGATCTCAAAATCGTCGGCAAGTCTCTTCTCCAATCTCTCCAATTCACCTCTGTCGTCACCTGTCAAGATTATGTCGTCTACATATACAATTAGGATAGCAATTTTACCTTCCTTAGAGTGTTTGTAGAACATGGTATGATATGCTTGGCTTTGACAATACCCATAGCTTCTTACTGCTTTCTGAAAGTATCCAAACCACGCCCTAGGAGATTGTTTCAGACCGTACATGGACTTCTTTAGTTTGTAGACCCTGTTTCTTCCAAGCTTTCCCTCGAAACCAGGTGGAAGGCTCATAAAGACTTCTTCCTCCAATTCACCATTCAAGAAGGCATTTTTTACATCCAATTGGAACAAAGGCCAGTTACCATTTACAGCCAATGATAATAACACTCAGATTGAGTTTATCTTGGCTATAGGGGCAAATGTTTCTTGGTAATCAATTCCATATGTCTGCGTGAAGCCTTTTGCAACTAGCCTTGCTTTGTACCTTTCTACACTCCCGTCAGCCTTGCATTTCACAGTAAACACCCACTTACACCCAACTATCTTCTTGTCCCTTGGCAAATCAACTATCTCCCAAGTACCACTTCTCCTGAGAGCATTCATCTCTTCCATCATTGCTAATTTCCAATTCGGATTATCAAGTGCTTCCTGAATATTTCTCGGAACAAACAGGTGAGAGATCTTAGAAGTAAATGCCCTATGACTATGGGATAGTTTTTTGTAGGACAAATATTTGGCAATGGGATGTTTAGTGCAAGTTCGGGTTCCTTTCCTAACTGCTATAGGAATGTGAAGGTCTGTAAAATTTTTTGTCGGAGATTCGATGATTTTAGTATAAGGATTTATTGGAGCAGGAAGTTCAATAGGAGATGGAAATGGAAGAGAAGTACCTGGATATTCATAGAGCCGTTGCTCGAAGGTTTTGACTGATCTTGACCAAGAGTGACTCGAGGGTTTTTATTTTTATGATGTAGTCTACGTCTAGTATAAACCAGAGTCTCACGATTTGGATGATTTTGAAGTATTTCTCCTCCTGCTTGTGAATCATCAATGTTTGGCAACGATGGACAAGGATTTCCATCATTTTCATAATCTTGAAGAACGTTTTCCTTAATTTGAGAATTGGATGTAGAATTGGAAACATCAGAAGGAGAATCAAGCAAAATATTTGGTAGAGGAGTAGCGGAGAAATCCCAAAAATAATTTTCTTTTCAACTCTCTTGTTTCTCCCCCTGAAGAAAATTCTTTTGAAAAAAAGGTTGATTTTCCAAAAAAATGACATCCATGCTAACAAAAATTTTCTTTGTTCGAGGGTTGTAACACTTCTATCCTTTTTTATTTGGAGCATATTCTATAAAAACACACTTTTCGGCTCTAGGATCAAGTTTTGACCGAAACTTGCTAGGTATATGAACATAAGCAGTACAACCAAAAACCTTTAAAGGCAATTCAGAGTGTATCCGTGATGGTGGAAAAACTTGTTTGAAACAATCCAAAGGAGTTTTGTATTTTAAAATCCGTGTAGGCATTCTATTAATAAAAAAAGATGCGGTTAAAACTGCTTCTCCCCACAAATATTTTGGAACATATGTAGAAAACATGATAGCTCGGGCAACTTCAAGTAAATGTTTATTTTTTCTTTCAGCAATTCCATTTTGTTGAGGAGTGTCAATGCAAGTAGATTGATGTTGGATACCCTTTTCACACAAAAAATGTCTCAAGTATTTATTAAAGTACTCTTTACCATTATCAGTATGTAAAATACTAATTTTGGCCTGAAATTGATTTTCTACCATTTTATAAAAATCTATAAAAAATTTTTCCACTTCAGATTTTTCACTCATCAAACATACCCAACATAAACGAGAATGATCATCAATAAATGTCACAAACCACTTTTTTTCAGAAACAGTAGTAACCCTTGTAGGCCCCCAAACATCACTATAAATTAAATAAAATGGTTTGGAAGCAATATAAGGTTTTGGTAAAAAAGTAGCATGATGACTTTTTGATAAAACACAACTTTCACATTGAAAAGAGGAACAATCCAATCCTTTGAAGAGAGAAGGAAATACATGTCTAAGATAAGGAAAACTAGGGTGTCCTAATCTAAGGTGCCAAAGCATTATTTGTTCACGAGTAGAAAGAGAACTAACACTACTAAGGCCGTGGGACCTTTTATTACTAGATAGATTTTCATCAAAAAAGTAAACTTGGGACTGATTTCCCATGTCAGAACACATTTGATTGATGTTGTCCCACAGTTCCTTAGCGGTTGGATAGCACATGTAATTGGAGCTAATATCTTCCTCCATGGAATTTACTAACCAGGTCATAACCATCGAGTTTTCAGCATCCCAGGCAGCATGTGTTGAATCCTCTTTTGCAGGCTCCTTCTTGTCTCCGGTCAAGTAGCCAATTTTTCCACGCCCTCGAATATACATACGGACAGATTGGGACCACTGTAAGAAGTTATCGCCATTTAGGCGAATGGTAGTGATTTGGACAGAATGAGAGTCTGAGTTTGGGGCTTGGGTTTCAGTGGTTTTTTCTGGACAGCAGGGGAAGAGGTTGAATCTGAAGTGAAATCAGACATGGCTGGAACGGTTTATGGCTCTAGGGTTTGTCTAAAACTATTTGTGGCTCTGATACCATATAAACTTTGAAAGGAATGAATTTTCTGTATATTGCCACACTCAAACTGATTTACACGGCTCCTACTTATAGGACTTTACAAAGAATAGGAAACTAAGAAGAATAGGAAACTACTGTCTATGCTAGCAGACCTAATGACTAACTTTCCTATTTTACAAAAGTTGACTAGCTATATTTACACAATAACAAATCAGCTAACTAATTCACAAAATAGCTAACAACTCTTCTATGATTTAATCAGCCGAATATTCCCACACATTAAAGGTTTTTTTATTTGATTTGCATGCTTTCTAACTGTCATAATTATATGGTGTTACACAAATGTTCATTCGATGTTTTCTATAGGTCGTATGCGATGCCTTGCTGCTTTGGCTAGGTGGGAAGAGCTTAACAATCTTTGCAAGGAATATTGGACCCCAGCTGAACCTGCTGCTCGACTGGAAATGGCACCAATGGTTTGTTACTTACTAAATTTGGTTGCCATCTATCTATCTTTGGCTGTCACCTCTGTATGCTTGGTTGTATCTATAATTGTTTGATTGTGCCAGGCTGCCAGTGTGGCGTGGAATATGGGGGAGTGGGAACAAATGGCACAATATGTGTCTCGGTTAGATGATGGTGATGAAACTAAACTTAGGGGATTGGGGAACACTGCTGCCAGTGGTGATGGAAGTAGTAATGGTACATTCTTCAGAGCCGTTCTATTAGTTCGTAACGGAAAGGTATCATTTATTCTAGACTTTAATTTTCTCTTTTTGGCATTGATAATTATGTGGCTAAAGTCTATTGCTTTGATATGATTTTCCAGGGAACATCGTGTATGTTTTCTACCTTTGTTTATAATGCAAATAACTCTCTCTCCCTTATCCATTATCAAACGCAATTGTCTGTCTGGAATTTATCCTCCTAGATCACATAATATAACAAAAGTGTTAGTTTACCAATTCTCCCAAAAGCTTAAGTTGTTAGGAGGTGGGCCAACAATAGTTTTATATTTCAACACTCCCCCTCACGTGCAGGCCAGACAATATGCAAACGTGCGGACAAATATTAATTTGAAAGTCCAACACAATTATAAGAAGCCCAAAACATATTAAAGGCCCAACACGCAATGATAATAAAGGGGGTTAAATAGTGCAATTACAGGGGTTCGAACTCAGGACCTCCTGCTCTGATACCATGTTAGTTTACCAATTCTCCCAAAAGCTTAAGCTGTTAGGAGGTGGGCCAACAATAGTTTTATATTTCAACAAAAAGGATAATAGATTGTATTTCCGACACTTGAATCTTTTCGTTATAGGATTACTTGTCTAATTAACTAGGTAAAACTGCAACGTTTTTGATACCAAAAGTTTCGTTTTACATATTGTGAGAAAAAAGGAGAAGGATACTATTAGCTTCTTTACATGATCTGTCAAGCTTTATACTTTCGTTCATTGTGTAACATTTTCACTTATTTTTCAGTATTTAATATGCCAACTTTTATTGAACAGTCGAATAAAAATATAATATATATATATATAATTTTTTTTTTTTTTTGAGTATTTAGACTTCTATTTTAGATGTACAAATTATTGAAAACAGTCGTCTTCACAGTAAGTAGAGAATAACCTGGAGATGTTTAAGTAGCGTGTTTTGTAAAAGTTTTTGTTTTACTTATTCATATTCTTCACTGATGAGTGTTGTATTCTTAAATGTTCTTCTTTTTTTCCTCATTTGTTTGCCCCCAGTATGATGAAGCACGCGAGTATGTTGAGAGAGCTAGGAAATGCCTGGCAACAGAGCTCGCTGCTCTGGTGAGGTTTTCTTATTTTCTTTTTTTATAATTTCTTTTATGCATTCATTTGTAGAAGTGGTGTGATATCGGATTGAAATATATTCAACTATGCAGATGTCAAAGTTAAAGATTTTATCATGTGAAAATTTGTTGTGTGAATCCTTTATTAGTGAGCTGGTTTAATGAGATTGGGATGAAGGTCAAATCGTCTGTTCATTGAGTTTCTTAATATATTTTTTGTCCTTGCCTTGTCAACGTGCCATTTGATGTATTACTCTAAGAAAGTTCATTACATTCTGCTCCTTGCATATAATGATCTATAATTTCTATCAATTACTTTACAGATGTCAACTATTGCAATATTAACTTTTTTAATCTAAAGTACATTCTCGCCATCTCTATCTTGTGAGTGGCAATTTATATAGAAAGATGGTATAAATCACGTGTGAATTGAAATTTTTCTTGGTTCCTGTTATGATAATAAATGCATCTTTGTTTTGTAGGTTTTGGAAAGCTATGAACGAGCTTATAGCAATATGGTCCGTGTTCAGCAGCTGTCAGAACTTGAGGAGGTTTGCTCTAATATGGTGTACCTTTCGCTTTAGTGTTCACTTCATCTTTCGAGTAAACATAATTTGTCAAGTTCCATCAGGTAATTGATTACTGCACGCTTCCTACGGGGAGTCCTGTTGCTGAAGGACGGCGAGCTCTTATTCGTAATATGTGGACTGAGCGCATACAAGGAGCTAAAAGAAATGTTGAGGTAAACCTTTCTCTTGTATTCAGTTCCTCCAAGAAAAAGAAGGAAAATAGATTTCCAATTATGCTACAGAAATTATTAGTATTTGGGCTGAAATAAGTTGGGACTCGTAGTTTAATGGGTTTCATCCCTTGGCTATGCTGATACAAGAAGGCATGCATGCAAATAGGAATTTTCATTGCTGGTTTATCTAGTTTCATCTGACTCTTGTTTTTATGCATCACTTGCTTTTAATATTTGTGCATTTATTCAGGTTTGGCAGGCACTTTTAGCTGTTAGGGCATTGGTGCTACCTCCTACTGAAGATATTGAAAACTGGCTTAAGTTCGCTTCACTTTGCCGAAAAAATGGACGGATTAGTCAGGCTCGATCTACTCTAGTCAAACTCTTACAGGTCAGTGGTGTCTTCATGCTCTGGTGTGGTTGCTATTGAGCTGTTTTTCCCCTTCTTTTTCATGCGTTTTTGTACGCATATTTGTTTTCCCTTCTCCTAATTGCCATTCCCTTGAACTCTGGTCAGTATGACCCTGAAACATCTCATGAAAGTGTGCGCTACCATGGACCTCCCCAAGTAATGTTTGCATACTTGAAATACCAATGGTCTCTTGGTGAGGATCATAAGCGAAAGGAAGCATTTGCTAGGCTGCAGGTATTGCCTGTTTCAATATTTGGTTTGTATAGTAAGCAGTGATGAGCATCTGCTTCAGCTAGCATTACCCTAGATCAGTCTCCTCTTACGCATGTTTGCTTGGCCGGTAAATTTCTGTTGTAGAATTTGGCTATAGAGCTTTCAAGTTCAACAAGTATTGGCTTGGTGAGTTGTAATAGCTCAGGCATTCCTCTCCTTGCTCGTGTCTACCGTACACTTGGAACCTGGCAGTGGGCATTATCTCCTGGATTGGATGATGAATCTATACAAGGTAGTTTATGCTCTTTTTCTTTTCCTTTTTTTTTTTTTTTTTTTCCCCGTTCCTTATTTCTCTTTAAGGTTATCAATATTGTTTTGATAAACTATCACTTTGTGTAGAAATCCTCCATGCATTCGGGAATGCCACCCAGTATGCTAATAAATGGTCAGAAGCATGGCATAAATGGGCATTGTTTAACACAGCTGTAATGTCTCATTATACTGTTAGAGGTTATGCCAATGTGGCAGCACAGTTTGTGGTTGCGGCAGTAACTGGATATTTTCATTCAATAGCATGCGCAGCAAATGCAAAAGGTGTTGATGATAGTTTGCAGGTAATTACACTCCTTTACCCAAGCATGTACAGCGAATTCCACCTCACATTTCAATTAGAAAAAAGTAGGAATTATTTAACTTGCAGCTTGTTCTGACGTGTAAAATAACAAGGCCTTTAGATTTTACAAAAGGAAATGCAAATCCACGTATCTGTTTAAGCTGGTTATGCATTTTACGATGAGTTTCAGCCATGAGAGAGAGGGGGGGGGGGGGGGGGGGGGGGGGGGGGGGGGAGAAGAAGCTTGATAACTGCTCGTTTTTGTTTCTTATTGGGAAAAAGATAATGATAATAATAATAGATAAAGATGACTTTTGGACCTGTTGCAGGATATTCTTCGTCTTCTCACATTGTGGTTCAACCATGGAGCTACAGTAGAAGTCCAAATGGCTCTGCAGAAAGGATTCTTACTCGTTAATATCAACACATGGCTGGTGGTTTTACCTCAAATAATTGCTCGGATACACTCTAATAACCATGCTGTGAGGGAACTTATACAATCATTGTTGGTGCGAATTGGACAAAGTCATCCACAGGTTTGCTGTTAACGTCTTTTTCATCTAAATAATTTTCAACTAAAAAAACTAAACAAAGCTAGAAATCATCCCAGAAGTAGGGGAGAAAATGAATAAATGAATAACACGTGGCAATCTGACTCAGAAGATGGCACATTTCTGTTTGCAGGCGCTTATGTACCCGCTCCTTGTAGCATGTAAATCAATAAGTAATTTACGTAAAGCTGCAGCTCAAGAAGTAGTTGATAGAGTTCGGCAACATAGTGGTGTGCTTGTGGATCAGGTAAGCTCATATTGTAAATCTTGTTCCAATTCATCCTTCTGTTTCACTTTCCCTGCTTTTTCTATTGCATCTTTTATAACTACGTTATTTTTCTGGACAGGCACAACTTGTATCTCAGGAATTAATTAGGGTTGCCATACTTTGGCATGAGATGTGGCATGAAGCACTTGAAGAAGCTAGTCGACTGTATTTTGGTGAACATAACATTGAAGGGATGCTTAAGGTTTTGGAGCCATTACATGAAATGCTTGAGGAAGGGTATAGGCGAACTAATACCACCATTAAAGAGACAGCATTTATTGAGGTTGTAAAATCAACTCAAAATTAATCTTCTTCTCCAATTCTAGCCCTAATTAGTGCATGCTGTGCTAGTTTGCAATGTCACCACTGTAGTGTGTTAGCGGAGTACTTCATTTGTAGTGTGCATTGTTGATTTGGATTCTTATCGCCCTCTTGAGTTTATTGTCCTGATTCCGAGACACAAATTAGATCTGGGAAACTGTTTCATAAATCTGTGTCTTTTCATTTTCTGACCTTTCAAATCTTTCTTAAATGCTCAGTGCATTAGTTTTTCTAGCTAATTGTCTTGCTTTTGTGCAATGTCAGGCATACCGCCGTGAATTACTTGAAGCCTATGAGTGTTGCATGAAATATAAGAGAACTGGAAAGGATGCCGAGCTTATTCAGGTTTAGAAACTGCTAAAGCATCGTTTTGGTTTCTTTATTTGCTTTTTAAGGATCCCTTGTCCTCTTTCCTTTGTCATGATTACATCATGAGTAAATGGAAGTTTTCTTATTAGCAAAAATTGACAAGGAAGGTTTTCATTAGAAGAAGGTTGTAATATAAGTAAGTCATTGGGATTATTTGTTTTCCTGACCTGTGATTCTAATGACTTGTATCATGATTCTATTAGGCATGGGATCTTTATTATCATGTATTTAGACGGATCGACAAGCAGCTCCAGAGTCTCACTACTCTTGACCTGCAAGTAAGAACAACTTATTCCTTCTTTTCATTCCTTACTTTTCTTATAGTGGCACTAATATCTCTGTATGCTCCCAATAGTCTGTCTCGCCAGAGTTGTTAGCTAGTCGTGACTTAGAGCTTGCTGTTCCCGGGACATATCGAGCTGGTAAAACCTAACTACATAGTTCTCGGTGAATTTTTTGGGTATTGCACCCAAGTCACCTCACTAAAACAAATAATCAATTCCATGTTTCAGACCCGCCAGTCGTGACAATTAAGTCATTTGCACCTCAGCTTGTAGTCATAACATCTAAACAGCGGCCCAGGAAATTGACAATTCATGGCAGTGACGGCGAGGAGCATGCCTTTCTCCTGAAGGGGCATGAAGATTTGCGCCAAGATGAACGGGTCATGCAGGTGATTTCTTCTTTCTACTTGGATTTTTTCCTCATGAATTGTTGTCTGCTTTAAAGGTTTCTAGGTTCCATCACACACACACTCTCTCTCTCTCTCTCTCTCTCTCTCTCTCTCGCTCTCTCTCTCTCTCTCTCTTCCTTCTTTTGTTATAATGAATATTCTTCCTCTTTCCCTGACCTTTTCAGTTTACTAACAATTTTTCTTCAGCTTTTTGGCTTGGTAAATACTTTACTGGAGAATTCGAGAAAAACTCAGGAGAAGGATTTGTCAATTGAACGATATGCTGTGATCCCTTTGTCTCCAAATAGTGGATTGATTGGTTGGGTTCCAAACTGTGACACCCTTCACCAACTTATTCGGGAGTATAGAGATGCCAGAAAGGTCAGTTGCAAGTATTCATGAATCTGTTTGTTCTAGAAATCAGGGGCCTCTTTGTGTATGTATTTATACATGTGTCTGATTGCGTCGACGAGGGTGGGATCTGCATTTAGCTTGTTGAGAATTCTGATAAATGCTTCATTGTTTCAGATTACACTGAATCAAGAGCACAAGTATATGTTAAGTTTTGCTCCAGATTATGACCATCTGCCGCTCATAGCGAAAGTAGAAGTGTTTGATTATGCTCTCCAAAATACAGAGGGGAACGACCTTGCAAGAGTATGTATCCTTAATGGATATTCTTCTCTTATTTTCTTTTGTTCCCTTTCTTGAATGTATATCTCAAGATTGCTATATCTGCTTTTAATAGGTTCTTTGGTTGAAAAGTCGGACTTCTGAAGTATGGCTGGAGAGGAGAACGAACTATACTAGAAGTTTAGCTGTCATGAGCATGGTACAAGTTTTTCTTTGTTCACATCCTTTTAATTTCCTTAATCTTTAATATTTCCTGCCCTCCAAGTTTATACATATATTGGGCTAGTAGAGATATCTTTCACGTTGTTGTTGTTGGTCCACCACACAAAACACCCCACACCCCCCCCCCCTCCTCCCGGCGCAGGTGAAAAGATCGATTGATCTTGGTGTATAATCATGCAAATTGTTGAGGCACCTATGCCTGAACATCAAATATTAACTTTTTCACACTGCGATTTATAATATTTCTTGGGTGCCAAATTTCTGCAGTGTTTATTGTCTGCTTTCTTCCTTATCTTAGTTGCACTTAATACTGACTATTAAAGTAAACTTCTTTCTTTCAGGTTGGTTACCTTCTTGGCTTAGGTGATCGTCACCCAAGTAATCTTATGCTGCATCGCTCTAGGTACTTTATGAGTAAATATAGGAGATGGAATTAGTATATGTTATGATTTCTTCAGTGTCTCTTAGTTTCCTTTTTAATTTACAGTGGGAAGATACTGCACATTGATTTTGGGGACTGCTTTGAAGCTTCTATGAACCGTGAAAAGTTCCCTGAGAAGGTAATCACTCTTTGTAAAAGCTCTTATTCTTTGGTTTTTCACTTTTCAATAGCTTCAACGTTACTCACCTTACTTTTTTTTGTTCTGAAATGCAGGTTCCCTTCCGCTTGACTAGAATGCTTGTGAAAGCAATGGAGGTCAGTGGTATCGAGGGCAACTTCCGTTCAACTTGTGAAAATGTAATGCAAGTTTTGCGAACACATAAAGATAGTGTTATGGCCATGATGGAGGTAAATACATTTTCATTTTTTTCCATAGTAAATTCTGTGATCGAAAATAGTTCACTGTTGAAGCATATTACAAATACGAATTTTCTGATTTACTCCACTAGTGGGAGATCAACAGAAAGGCGTCATTGTTCTTCAGTAATGTGGTTCTAGTTTTCGAAGGCCACTACTACTAAGCCATTTGTAAGGAGCTAATCCTTATCCTCCTTCTTTCAGGCCTTTGTTCATGACCCTCTCATCAATTGGCGTCTCTTCAACTTTAATGAAGTTCCACAAATGTCAATGCTTGCTAGCACTCATGTTCCTGCTGTTGTGAGTGCCGAAGACCCTCAGCAAAATAGAGATCTGCCTCATCCCCAACGGGGCGCTCGTGAAAGAGAACTCCTTCAGGTACTTTATTATCTCAGCATGTTGGACATTTTCATATGGTGCAAATGAATGTAACTCACGTTTGTAATTGGTTCCATATAGGCTGTTAATCAACTTGGTGATGCAAATGAGGTCTTGAATGAGCGTGCAGTGGTTGTCATGTCTCGGATGAGTAATAAACTTACTGGACGTGACTTTTCCACTGGTTCTTCAGTATCAACCAACTCTGCTCAGCATGCAGTAGACCATAATAACTTGATCTCTGGAGATAGTCGTGAAGTAGATCATGGTTTAAGTGTTAAGCTGCAAGTTCAAAAGTTGATTATCCAAGCTAGATCCTATGAAAATTTGTGCCAAAATTACGTCGGGTATGAAATTGCAAATTTAACCATTGCATCTTACTCTCTTCTCATTTTTACAAGGCGAGATCCATTGAAAAATTCTCATCGGGGTTGCAGTTCAACTTTTCCGAGGAAAACTATCTGAATTTGTGTGCATTTTAGGACAATGTGGAACCCACAAGGATCTTGTCAATTTTAAATTAAGTGTTGGAATAACTTACCTGGATAAACTTATGGTAGGAACTGTGTTGTTGCTCTATCGGTAGGCACTGTTGTTTTAGTCATTGGATCGACTTTTCAACGGTCAGATCTATGACTAGAAGTAGTTCTGTGTGCACTGGAAATTTTTACATAGACGCTCACAATATTAGACCATTAAAAAGTTAATCTAGCGGCTAAAACAACATTATCCACTGGTAAGGTAAAACTAGAGTTCCTACTATAAGTTTTGTCTAACTTATATATGATAATTTCACGAGTAGAAGCTGAATTCCTAGTCTGCGGATTGTTATGCATATTGCTTGATGCACAGGATTATTATTCTATAAAATGACAAACACGTAGAGTCTAATACCTAGACGATATTTTCAATAGAAATTCCATGTTAGACTAATGTATATAATTTTTTGATTCTTTCAGGTGGTGCCCCTTTTGGTAAATTGGAGCAAATATGTCTGTACATAGGTGTATAAATTTACATTGTGTATGTAGCTAACATGTACATAGCTGACAGCCATCACGGACCTGAGAAATCTCTCTTCTACTGTAATTTATTGTATAGATGCATAATCTCTCTTCATAATACCACAATAGATGCATAATCTGTCTTTGTAATTTGTTGTTTTATTATATCTCATGTACCTTGTGATCCTTCTCTATATATATACACGTGTGTGTGTGTGTGTGTGTGTGTGTTTTCTCTCTCTATCTGTGTGCGTACGTGTGTTCTCCCTCTCTCTCTCTCCCACTCTCAGCGCTCGCGTGTGCGTGCTCTCTCTCTCTCTCTCTCTATATGTGTGTCCTCTCTCTCCCCGCCTTCTCTCTATTTGTGTTTTGTGTGTACGCATGCTTGCTCTTTCTATATATGCGTGCCCGCACGTGCATCCGTTTGTCTCTCTATATGTATGCGTGTGCGTGCTCTCTATAATATTTGTGTTCTCTCTCTATAAATGTGCGCGCCTCTCTCTCTATATGTATACGTGTGTCTGTGTGTATGCATGCTCTCTCTGTTTGTTCGCTCTCTGTCTCTCTCTATATATATATATACATACTTACATATATATATTTGTGTTCTCTCTCTCTGTAAACCACCCTTTGCATATTCATAATCTTTTGGAGCTCTCTGGACGTATCATATATAATATGGAAAATATTGCAGTTCTGGGATATTCTCAAGCGGGAAAAATGAGGGAACAAATAAAGACGGGAACGTAAGCAAGTCGCTACTGTTGGATATTTCTCCATATGCCATTTTCTGTGGTTCTTTCTTCTATCAGAATCACGAGCACGCTTGCCATTTTTTCTTATCTAGTGTTTCTTGTGTGTGTATTGAGATAAGAAAGACACACAAAACAAAACAAAAACAAAAAAACAAAAAAAGCTTTTCAAGTGTCTTGTTCAGTTTAAGGATCAACATGACTATGCTGAGTACCAATGAGCGTATTGTTTAGACATACTAGTATTTTGTTTAAAACGCTCAGTTCCAGAATCAATACTAAATGGATTTTAAACCACGAAGTGAACGTCATCTAAATAAGTAATTGTTATGAACAGAAAAATGGCAAGCCTATGTCATATTCCGCTAAAGTTTTGAGGATGCTTAAACTTAAATCTGAACAATTCTGACAAATACCAAACGCATTAGGGATTAAATAAATAAGGAAAGAAATAAAATCACAAACACCAAATTTAAATAAGGACAGTAATTGCAGTGAGTAGCATTTTTTTAAAACTGAAAGTAAATGACAATGATTTAAAATAATTAAAATAAATAGCATATTTATGAAAAATAATTTAATTACTTCTAATAAATAAACATTTATTTATAGTAAATAAAGTGGATTTATTATTTATTTTAAACACTTTGAAAACATGCTATTTACTTTAATTATTTACCATGAAATTGCAATAAACATGAATTATTTAAAAAGACAGAAACACAGATGGTGATGGCAAAAATATACTGAAGTATTGATTATAAATTCCCCGTAGCATTTGCCTAGAAACAGCAGACTGAAAAAAAAAAAAAAAACAAAACAAAACAAAAAAGAAAGAGACTTGGATTGATTTCAGTAACATTTTGTATACACGGGGACAGATTGGCTTGAGCATTTGGGCAAAGGGCATTTCATATCAATTAGTAAATTACACATGTTATAAACTAGACGTTATTTGTTCTTCATTTTCCAGAGACCTGTGCCTACACGAAACGTCATCTACAACACCACATATTAAGTGGGAAGCCTCTTCTTGTACTTGTTCTGCACCAGACTCAGTAGAAAATCTGTAAATACGTGCTCGTATTCCGGCATTTTTCCATAACCTGCAGTTAATTCAAAAGCTTCTTCAAAAATCAAATAAACTGTGCAAGTTTTTCCTAATATTCCCAAGGAAAAATAACTAAATCAACTTATCCCAAAGTCGGATATGGACTGAATGTAAATTTTGTGCAGGTAGTTTTTACTTGCCAGGAAAGTAGTTGATGTCGATGACATAAAATACATCTCCGGTCCCAAGCTCCCGGATCATATCTATGTTGAATAGCCGAAGGCCCTAACGGCATCATACTGTCAGGATTAAAACAAAAGACGACAGAAAATGCACCAAGCTGCCAAAGGCATTCAAGTGAATTAGTGACTTGGTATTTACCAGTCTGCGACGGAGCTCCTTTGCGAGCCTCTCAAGCAAAGGTCTTGGTGGAAGTTCTGCAATATTATATTTCGTTAAAGGGAATGACTAAGAAATGAGTCAATCAACAGGAACATCTTAAGTCAAGACTTTTACGAAGAATAAATAATATCAACAATCTCACCAGCAATACTAGGGTCAAGATCTGCCTCGTCTGCTGTAGCAGCAGCGCATGAAACTCTTGGGAAACGGAACAGGCCTGCAACCTCTGCTAGTTCACATTTCGTGACATCAGGTAGGGAGAACCGCCTTACAACCTTTATACTTTCCCCAACGATATAAACTTTAAAGAGAACACCACCTACAAGGCAAATAGTAATATAGAACTGTCAATTTAAGACCAAAAATTCTTAGAACAATAAACATAATTAAGTCAAATGTTATACCATGATTTACAAACTCCTGTAAGACCAAGGGAGGTTCGAGTTTTTGGAGGGAGAATTGATCATAGGCAAGAAATAGTTCATGAGACTTGGCAGTTCCATCGACAAGTAGTGGCTTTGCAACTTAGATATAAAGTAAACGAAAATCAGAATATACAACGGAATAACCAAACTACAGTCTATACTCTATAAAGAAGAAGAATAAGAAGACGACAAAAAAGAAGAAGAAGAGCCATACCCAGAGGTAAACGCAGCCCAGCTTTAGTAACTTCAATGGGTATAGATGATGGATCTTTTGTGATAACCAATTGCCTTGGAATACCGACCTTGCCTGCATAACAGTTGAGAAAATAAAAGATAGATCACAAACTCCAAACATGCCTTTTTGACAATTACAGTCTGATTGACAAAACACCTAAATAAGATTCCTTTCTAATGTAAAATACCATGGTAATCGGACAGGCCTAGATCTGCCACATCCTGAAGCATGGACTGGCGATTATGCAGATGTTGTATTGCCTTTGGAGGATCAAGCACGGTTACTTCTGGATGCTTTTGCCTGAAATCCTTCATAAAGGAAATGGAAAAAGTTGAGACATAATAAACCACATAGCACAGGACAATATAGATTTCTTATCACACAACCAACAAAATACACTGCATTCAGCACTAACTTTGAGCTCCCAATGAATAGAAATCCACTTAATAGGTGGCAGTAAACCACATAACGCGTCATGTTTGTGGCTCAAACCAGATACTGAAATTATTGTGTCCTTCTGTTCTAAGTTTTTCATTGCTAAGAAACCTAAGAGGACTAACCGGTAGTTGCATTCAAAAGCAGCTAGCAAGAGTACGTTGCATTAAAAACGTATACAGCGGAAATAAACCACCATAAGATCTTCCAAATCATTCTAGCCTTGAATCCTTATGGCTTTAGTTAATAATGTGCTCATTCTCTCTGAATAGAAACCAGTAAATTCCTAAGGCTAAACATACCCTTTCTATTTCGCAAATAAAAACCTGAAGGCAATGCATTCATCCATCAAATTTCACCAGCAGATGTGCATCCATTCAAAATTCGTCAGAGGATGCAAATAATAAGAGTACGTAACGGTAAAATTCTCGATTAGTTCGACATGTTTTTGATAGCAAAATCTTATCAAAGAATCGGGTAATGATATGAAGTAAAGATCTAACACATTAAATCAAAGAACGCAAAGATGAAAACAAATAAGAAAGAACAGATCAAAGCACATATAATGACCCCTCACGGTTAACCTCAACCAGCCAAATGACCCCTCTAGAAGAATTTTGTTAGCAATACATCTTTTAGCATCCAAGCTCACCAATACATCTTTTAGCAGAAAGTAAAATCCTCACTCGTTCAACACTTGGGGATTGATTTCAACTATCTGATCAAGATTCATGACGAGGAGGGAAGCAAGAACTCTGCAAATTATGTCAGACAAAAATAAGTTTTAAGGGTTAGGAGATTGGCTTTGCAACCAATTACCGCCAGTTTACACTTAACCCCATCATTACTAGATAGCATCCTTTTATAACATCATAATTTGCAAGACAAGTAAACGCAGCATCAAAATTTTCAACCAAATGCAGCATAAATAAAAAAATAAAAAATAAAAAAAAGGCACAAGTATCATGGAGCAAGGATTGACGAACCTCAATTACGTTGCACCATTCATTTCCTGCCAGCTGGGAAGAAACAAAAGACTCGTCAAATGTTTACTTGAACAGTATATACAGACACAACATATGCTACTTATCACCGTCAGGGATACAAAATGCATTCACTACCTATGTGGCAATACTACATTAAAACTGCTACATAACATAGTGAGACTAGTTCTTTAACTTTCTTCATGTGACATTTTTGTTTTACTTCATGTGACATTTTTGTTTTTAGTAACTGCTCCATTTTTGTTTCATGTGGCAATACTACATTTTTGTTTTACAAACACGTGTGGCGAGGAGTAACAGAGTTCGGAGAAAAAGAAAATTGGTGGGGGGCGGGGGTCATCCCCACGCAATCAGTCCAACCCATAACAGCAGGAACAGGCATTAAAAAAAGACAACAAAAGCTTTCCAGACAAAAAGAAACTCTCACAAGTGATGATGGTTGGATCTAAAAGGACAATCAACTCTAACCTTATGCAGAAGAATGTCAAAGGGACCTTGTTCCGTAAGTGGCCTGTTAAGATCAATTGCAACAAAGAATATCCCCT
Organism: Ficus hirta; assembly: GCA_038430175.1. NCBI lineage: Eukaryota > Viridiplantae > Streptophyta > Magnoliopsida > Rosales > Moraceae > Ficus > Ficus hirta. Next base: position 1,363,230 of record CM076596.1, on the reverse strand, counting down.
TACTCCTGCATTCCAAATTTTAAAAAAATAAAGAAATTAGTCAAAGGTAAAATTCTGCAAACTTCACTCAGCAGAGAAGAAAAAATCATACAATATTAGACTTTAAAGAATTATATAACAACCCAAGGTCGAGTATGCAAATAAGTACTAATTAATAAGACATTAGGGACCTTAATGTCAAAATTTTGAATAATTCAAAATCAAAAGAACCGAACCCACCCACACCTAAGAAATTTGACTTTGGGTTCCTCATAGTAGGCCTAATCCAAAAGGGTATATATGGTGGAATATTCCCATCTAAGAAAGTGAGTGAAAACGCAAGATTCCATATACCCACAAAGCAAAGCAAATATGCTCAGCCAAAGCCAAACCAAAACAGTCACAGTTGAGTTGCTAATGATCGAACAGCTAAATAGGCAGAGATTTTTAACTCTATCGACAAAGACACCCACATCCTCCTCCATACCCATTACCCACCACCATCACCGCCGCCAAAAAAGCTACTTTCCTTTTTGGCCATAAAAGCCACCTCAAAACAAAGGAAAGGCCAAAAATTTAAAGCTACGCATATAAGGAAACTTGGTAACAAACTTACAAAACTTGAAAAAATAAACAAACACATTATGACACAGCTGATATATGTACATGTATATATATAAAAATATATATGTATATGTAAATATAGATGGCATACCGAGCTAAAGCAAGGAGCTTGGGCTGTAAAAAGCTCTTCTTCTTCTTGGAGGTTAAGGCGTAGCCAACGACGAGCTTCTGAGGGTGATAACTCTGCTCTTCTTCGTCTTCTCCGTTTTCTCCATGGATTTCGCCGTTCAACCTCATGATTTGAGTTCAGATTCCCTGAGAAACGAAACGAGACGAAAAAAAAAAAGGAAAAAAAAATCCCTGTTTCTCGGATTGGTCGGAGCTTGTTGAAGCGAAAATGGTGGAACAAAATTGGGTGAAATTGGAGTAAGGTCTGGTTTTGTCGACTGTTTTTCTTTGTAAACGAAAGGAAGAGAGAAAGGGAATGGAGTGAGGAGTGAAAAGGACGGTTTCTCTCTCTTTTTATAGAGGAGCGCAGAGGCTGACTTTCTCTCTCTATATTTGCATATGTATATATGTATATGCGCTTGTGTATATATGCTTTATTGCATTCATATACGCGTTCATCAGAGAGAGAGAGGGAGATGGGTTTTGAAGCGAATATTCAGTTTTTTTTTTTTTTTTTTGGAGGAGAGAGAGAGAGAGTTATATTTACAATATACATGGATTTTGTGGGTTTTTTCGTATTAAACTGAAAAATAATAATAATAATAATAATAAAATTAGCAGCTTCTGTGCGTGTGTGTGTATATATATTTTTTAAAGTTATTTGCACACGGGGTTTCCTAATTTTTTGACTTTTGGTATTTAGGTTGCACTTTGAAAATTTGAACAACCGGGTCCCTAGACCTGTTCTCTTTACGTATTTTAAAATTTAACATGCGTTTGGTGCACGGGTTGAAACTGAATTTTTTTTTGTTAGAATTGAGTTGAATTGAATGTGCGTTTGGTGAGGTGTTTACACTATCGAAACTAAAACGTGTAAAAACTTGAAATGTGTTCAGAAAAAAATATCACAATGGAGTTTTCTTCATTCGTCTCCAAATTTTATGTAATTTAAAAAAAACACTTTATTTCATTTGGATTTGTATATGTAAAATTATGGAATTTTGAAATTTGAATTACAAAAACTATGAATAGTAAACTGATGTTGACTTTTGAGAAAAAAAATAAAAATGAATTGAGTTTTTTGGATTTGGATTGAATTAGACCTTAGGTCCCATTTTCTTGGAAGTTAGGTCCCCATTTTGAAACTTCAATAGCTAAGTATTCCCACTTTCATTTTCTTAGCGGTCCTTAGTCCCCGTATGATTTTTTTTTTTTCCCGTTGATCAGAGCTTATATATGATTTTTTTTTTTTCTTTTTGCGCTTTGTAATGCCCTAACTTTTAACTAACCATAAATTATCAGTTAGACGTTAGGAATTAATGTCGAAGATACAATAATAAAATGTTTAGTATTTCTGACATTATTTTGAGTTATTCATACAGGTGACGCGACAAAGTCTCAACGTGTTAGAATCAAATTCATGCCAAATTGATGTTTTTATATAATGATTATTTGATGAATTTATGTGACAATTTTATAGTATATATAATATAATATGTTATAGAAATGGATATGTATATGTGTATGTGTATATTTATATAATATATTATTTATAAGTTATATATGTTTACAAGATTTCTATAAGTATAAATATAATATAGTATATTAATGCTATGTATATACGTAAGAATGTAGAGTTATTAGAAGATGAAAAAATGGGGGAGGACGTATACAAAAGGAAAGAAAGTTGACGGAAACAAAAAGGGGGGGGGGGGGGGGGGGGGAGGGGGGCCGCGCCGGCGGGAACGTGTGAAAAAAAAGGGAGAGATTTTGCATTCCATTTTAATATACTAATTGTATGACAATTTAATTTGCCCAAAATGAGCTGACAGTCCTTAACCAAATATTATTTCAGAAAATAAATTCTCAATTAATTCCCAATTGAAGTCCATAAAAGTCTACTCTTTCTTTTTCAATGCATATTTTCTTCCAATCCCTCTATGCCGCTTATTCTATCTCCCTCATCTCCTCTTATACGCCTAGTATATTAAAAAAACAAAAAACAAAAAACAAAAAAAACCTTCATCAACTAGTCACCAAAACTCCACCCTCAATTTCTTGATATTTTCCTAATCTTTGGAGCCGAAATAAAGATTCATCAAGGTATAATTTCTTCTTTTATTTTACACGTGTTTTGGAATTTCATGAGGAATAGAGTAATTTTTTTATGGTTGATTATGTTGGTTGAAGGGTGATGAGAGTGGAAGGCATGAACATGTAATTGAGGGAGGTTGTATGATTGATTGATGATATTTTATTATTTAAAATGTGTTCGATTTTTTTATTGGTAGAATGATTTCATTAATTATAAAATTTTAGGGCTAATTTTTTCGTATCTTAATTTATGATTTTGTTGGAGTGGTGATTTAAGGATTTTATGTGTTGAAATCATGCCTTAGGACTGTATTTGTGTGTGTGAGTCATGTACGTTGATTTATGATTTAAAATCATAAATCAATAATCATGCCTTGATTTATGATTTTGTTGGTGTAGTGATTTAAGGATTTTATGTGTTAAAATCATGCCTTAGGGCTGTAATTTGTATGTGTGAGTCATGTAATTTTTGGTGATGATTTTATATTTTTCATGTTTTTTTTTATAGAAAATTCGGATTTTACAATTACTGGAATTTCCAGTTTTCAAGATTAGATTTCAAAACTGTTTTTAAGTGTGAAAATGGACTCTGTTATTAACGAATTTAGTATTGTTAGAAATCCCTGGATATCTATTTTCATTTGAAATCAGCTTTAGATTGTTTAGAGACTTGTGTGAATTTTTATGAATTTTCAAAGAGGCAGAGGTCCAGCTATCAGTTTCTGTAAAATTTTAACGATCAGATTTTGAAACTGTTTTTGAAGGTCCAAACGGTCTCCGTTTTTAACGAATTAGGAATGTTAGAAAGCTCTAGATGTCTATTTTTATTTAAAATTAATTTCAGATCATTTGGAGACCTGTGTGATGTTTTATGAATTTTGGAAATGACAGAGGTCTGGCTGCTAGTTTTTGTAAAATTTTGTATTTTTTATGTAATTGATGGATTTTTGTATTTTGATGTTATTGAATAATAAAATAAGCCTTTTAGGTTCTGTTTTAAGGTTATGGATGTGTTTAATAAATTATTATGGTCTTTTGTTAATTTTATTATATTTATTATTTATGACATGAACGGTTCTAAAGGCGAACACCTGAGACCTCATACCATAAATGTTTAGTAAGGCGTGTATGTAAGGCTAAGTAAGGCTGTTATAAAGGTTAAGTAAGGTGTTTAAGTAAGGCGTTTATGTAAAGGTTAGATATTAACATCCGGTTATAAATGCTAAGTAAGGCGTTTATGTAAGTATACTCTCACTTACAACATGAATTAAAGAATTGAGAAGTATATGTTTGATGTTGACGTTATGATGTTTTTAATTAATAATTCTCCTGCGATGACGTTTTGATGAAAAGTATATAAATGTATATATATATATATATATATGGATTTTTATATTTTAAAATGGTATTGTACACCCTTGATGATGATGATGATTATGTTGTTGTTGTTATCACCATTGATTTGGGATTAGCTACCCCACTCCTTCCGTGACTAGCGCGCTATGACGGTATAACGTCGGACCCAATATATGACGGTTTTGAAAATTAAAAAGTTTTTCAAAAATGTTTTTATTCATGAAGATAATTTACGATGATGGTTAAAAAATATATATATTTACATTTGTGAGATTTAAGTGTCTTACTAAGTCCTTACTTGTATAAGTTAATTCATATTGCAGATAAAAAAAGGGTAAGATGTCATAATGGAGAAGCTTGAAGCGAAAGTGAGACGATGTATGATGGAAAAACGGGAGGAATTATCGTGGAATGAACATTTTTAATTTTAATTAAAGTTTTGAGACTTTGGTTTATTATTATTTTGATTGAAGGATTAATATGTACTTTCTTAAATTTTATTTTGTGATATAGTTTTAAAAATTAATACTAATTATGAAAGTTATTTTGATAAGGTTAAAGAAAAATTCTTTTAATAGTTTTCTAAAATTATCTAAGTAAAGTTTTCTGATAAGTCAAGATTTTTATTTCAAGCATATTATTTTTCGTAATTTTATAAGAGATTAATGCTGAAAAGAGAAGTCAATTGTAATGGTCTGTGAGAGGTCGTTATCCGCTTTTAAGTTCCAAAAGACTATTGTAATTGACATTGACATTGATTATTATATTTTTTTAAAGTTATGATGATAAATTAAGTATTATGAAAAAGAATATAAACAATCTATCAGAGTAATCAGTCATATGTCTCAAGAAGATTAAAAAAAATGAAAAGAAAGGAGGTAAATAACTTAGTTAATGAAATTAAAAGTGATAGTCTGTTATGATTTTATATAAGAGGAAGAAAAGAAAAATTAAGTTATCTTCTCTAAGTTATCAAAATTTTGAGGGAACAATAATAAGGGAGAAAGAACTAAATAATTTTTATACTTAAGTAATTAAAATAAATTACAAGTTATAAAAATATTTATAATAAATAACAATAAATAACAAATTTATCAAGTAAATGATTTATTTAATTCTTGTGAGTATGTTATTTTCCTATTAAATTTGCTACAGGGACTAACAGCTATCAAGAAAATGAGAGTTTAGGTCTTAGGGACTCAGTTATCCATAATTTCAGATGGGGGTCCAAGTGTCAAGAATATGGGAGTTTGGGACCTAATTGACTAAGCATTCCAAATTGGGATCCCGAGTGCAAAATGTCAAAACATTTGGGACCCAAGATGGAAATTAAAACTCTTGTTTCCCCGTAAGATACACCTCTGCCTATGTTTTAACATTTTATGATGATATCTGTAAACAAAAAATAAAAACATTTTATGACAATCTGAAATAAGTGTAAATTATAGTTTCTACATACGTAGACATGTGGTCGCTTCTCATGCGAGTCAATGATCTTTCGGTTGCTCAACTAGTCAATCTAATCCAGTTTTCTAGTTTTTTTTTTTTTTTTGGTACTTCCAAAACTTCTTTTCATGTTGTGATTTCCCCCCCCCCCCCCCCCCCTAAAACTAAAAAATAAAAATACGAATAGTTGGAGTTTCACCTAACAGGATGTCAAAAGCATTGGAAAGACTACGACTTCATTTAAGTTTAACTCTAACTAAATTATATTTTTTTATATCAATTTTTAACTTTTTGTAAAAAATTAATAAATTTATAATTAATTTCTGAAAAGTCAACCAATTCTAACTTAAAAATTTCATCTTCAACCGGTGAACTAAACGCAAGCTACATTTTAAAACTAAAGCATTTCCAAATGGCCATTTGTTAATATTAAAATAAATTAGAGTAATTGGTCTAAATAGTCCCTGAATTCTTTTGAAAGTGACGGTTTGGTCCATTTTTTTCTTTTTGCTGAGATGACCTATTTTCTTGACCAATATAGTCATTTCCGTCAAACTCTGTTAGAAATCTAACAAAATATTGCTAAAATGATCAGTTTTGTCATTAAAAGACTAAAATACCCTTCCTCTCTCTCTCCCTTTCCCTCTCCCTCTCCCTCTCTGTCTATCCTTCTCTCCCTCTCTCCCTCTCTCTCTCTGTCCCTCCCTCCCTCCCTCTCGCAACCCCCCGGCACGAACTCAATTTGGGTTACGCTACCGCCCCCCACCCGCACCGACGCAGTCGTGCTCCCCAAACCCCGGTGCCCTCTCCCTCCCCCCTCTCTCTCCCCATCCCCCTCCCTCCCTTTCGCAACCCCCTCGGCATGGACCCCAGATCTAGGTTGCATCACCGCCCACCCTCCCCCCATGACGACGCAGTCGGGCCCCCCACCCCTGCACCCTCTCTCCCCCTCTCCCCCTCCCTCCCTCTCTCTTGCCCCCTTCCTCTCGCAAACCCTCCCGGCACGAACCCAAATCGGAGTCTCCCCCTCTTTCGTCCAGTCACAAGCCCCCACCCACCCCTCTCACCAGAACCTAGATCGGAGTTGCCCCATCCGTCTTCGCCACCATCGAGCCCTACCCCGGAATCGCCAATTTGGGTCCCCTCGTCTTCGCCGTCATCGAGCCTCCCCCCATCGTCTTCGCCATTGCAGAGCTCAGCCTCAATACCCAGACACTGAATTGGGTCACCCCCCCCACCCCTGCTGCCGCCGCCGCCTGAGCACTCCAATCTGGGTTTCCTCCCAACCACTCTCTGGATTTGGGAAATGAGAAAAGAGAGAGAGAGAGAGAAGAGTGATTTTTATGATTTTTTTTAATCTTTATTAAATTAATTATTAATAAATTATTAAAATACCCTCTCATTCTGTTAGAAATTAATATAATTGGATGGAAATGACTATAATATCTAATATTTTAAAAGTTCAGGGTCATTTCGGTAAAAAAAAAGGGAACCAAACTGTCAAATTTTAAAGAATTCAGGGATTATTTAAACCAATTACTCAATAAATTATAACTTTAGTTACTTGGGTTTCATTGGGGGGTTTTTTGTTTCCTTAATTCTTTTCTCCCCATTGTAGCTTACAACATTTGAAGATTAAAGTTGGATAAGTTTTCCCCCATTAATTATCAAGAGAAAAAAAAAAAAAAAAGTTTTCGAGCCTCAAATCATAAAGCATGAATAAAAGTCTATTCGATGGGGAGCTACTAAATGAAGAAAAGTCAAGCTTACAAATTATATTGTCGTGAGATATTTACACTGGAAAATTTTCTTTTTATGTGTTACAAATGTATAAACGTCTTGAATCTTGAAACAAAATTATACTGTCAAATTTTAATTAATTGAATATCTCGTTTTTCCTCTTTATTTATTTATTTTTTCTAATTTTTAATTTTTCTTTATGTTTCTCCGCATGCAAACAAGAAATTCCTTGAGCAAAGCAAACATAGTTTTTTTTTTTTATATATATATTGGAGCAAACATTGTAAAGTTATTTATAGAAATAACAACCCTTTTTTTTTTTTTTTGGCCTTGGAGCCCTCAACTTTATTCACATAGACGAATTATCATGTATCAAAACTTTAAATGGAATTAGGAATAGGGAATATACGCCTTCCAAAGGAGACACAAGATATGCGAAGCATTAGACCTAATTTAATCAATTTTTTTGGGGGCTATATTCGGCTAGTTCACAAACCCTATATAAGATAATGCTCAACCTAATTGCCTTTCTCATAAGCAGAATTAAAAAGAGAGAGAGAGAGAGAGAGAGAGAGAGAGAGAGAATGTCAAGTTGCCATTATCAGATAATCTTGAATCATCTAACTTTGATGGAGTAAAATACCATTTGAATATTCTCAAATTAAGCAAATGGGTTTAGAATACATTTAATAAGTGATTAACTAACATGATCTCTTGCATTAAAATCTATAGCTTCTTTATGCTAATAATACTTTATACCATTTACCTTTTTGTGATTTGTGTGTTACACATATCTTTGAAAACTAATAATAAATGGGAAAAGGATCTTATTGTGCTAATATAAATTTTTTTATATTATTATATCTATATTGAGTCACATCAAAGCCATATTTATCTAGCTAGACCTGCCTCCATATCTTTTGATTACGACGAATGTGTGATAACAAAGTCACCAAGATTGTGAGGAACACAATTCGAGTGGGCGAAAAAAAAAAAAAAAAAAGGTCCTTTGCATTTAAGCCATATAAACTAAGACTAGGCCAGGCTACGTTCTATAATTATATCAACTACTCGATATTTTCTAAGTCATTATTTTCCCCCAAAGAAATTATAGAGAAATTAAGTGGACTTAAGAAAATTAAAATATATATATATATATATATATAGACGAATCTTTGACATTCGACGAATGAATTTGTGATATCAAATTGTTTCCAAAAACGACAACTCCACATAAAGGAGCAAAAATGGAGAGGTGACTTTTGTAGATGAGAATTATACCCAAAAAAAAAAAAAAAAAAGATGTGCTTAAATGGATTATAAATGAGTGTAACACAGTTTATGTGCCTCACAATTACTTTAGTTTTTTTTTTTTTTTTTTTTGGTGAAGAATTCATATAGTTTTAGTTGAGTACAACTCAACTGTGCATGGCTACTTTTTCTTCTCCGAAATTCCCTCATGGACAATGATGTGGAAGAGCAATCATAGATAGAAAAAGGAGCAATATAATTGTTAGGGAGAATTAAAACAAGTTGATGATTATCCAGGAAAGATACTTATGGGAGTGGAGAAAAAAAAAACAGACATAGTACCCAATATAATCACCTTTAAAGAGAGTTTCTAATATATTATTTTGCATTATCGATATAAAACTACTTTTTATTTTTTAGATTAATCATTTAACAATCTAATTTACAAGTATGTACCTAAAAATTTGCCTCACGTAACAACGAATTACTACAATAATAAATCAGATCATTGAAAATTTAATCCAACAATTTAAATAACAGTTACTATCGATAGTGTAGAATATGAGCTCTTATAGGGAAAATCCCCATTAAAATAATGGAGTTCTTGAGAATGTCATGATAATAATGGAATTGATAATGGTATGAGCTGGAACTGTAGGGGATTTGGGGAAAGTGGCAAGCTTTAATCTCAAGCGAAAGGGAACAAAGTTGGTTGTACAACAAGGGATGAGATATGAGACATATAGGAGGACCCCATTTCATGAAGATGTTTCACTAGTAGCACCCCACCTCATAAAAACTAAACTTAGTGTGTTACATTTACAAACACGGCAAATGTGATGCACGTGAAACAACTTGCAAGGTGTGGTAAATTTTTTATTAAAAAAAAATTCCCGGATCAAATCATTGATTCTAAAATCTTATCATGGGTTTAACGCTAAACCCATAATCCTAATTTTCAAATGAAGGAATTATGATTATATTGAATCTGTTTTAGTAATTTTAAAGACTTCATCTTTAGTTTGATAGGTAAAGCCTTCCTACGTGGCCACTAAAGTTGTTACTTAATTTGGTTGGTATTTTAGGAAGCCAAAGTCCATTAATTGAAGCACTTTCTATTGAAATCATGACTTGTATTATTTTTGCAGTTGAGTTTTGTAGAGCTTCCTTCTAATTTGGGTAGAAAATACTCTATGGAAATCATGACTTGCATTATTTTTGCAGTTGAGTTTTGTAGAGCTTCCTTCTAAGTTGAGTAGAAAATACTATATAACCGATTTCTACTCAAGAATTGATACCAGTCTATAAACTTGTTTATTTTTAGAAAAAGATGAAAATAAGTGTTTTAAAATTACTCGAGTTATTCAAATGATACTTAATCTATACATATATAAGAAGGGAGAACAATTTTTGATTCTATATATTTGCATATTTCAAGCCAGGATTTCACTATAAAAGTCTCAAATGGGACAACTTTCCCAATCCAGTTTCTTTCTGGAATCTAATTGCCATTTTTGGCTCATATCAATCTGTGATTCTATTTCAAAAGCAAGCAATTTTCTTGGATCTTAAAAGCATCTTATAGCCTTTTAGCCATTTTTAGCGGGAGAAATCATGAAGCATTTGTTGGTTTCCGTATTTGAAAGAGCAAGTGAAGCTGTAAATCCATAGCAGAGACCAGATAGTGAGAAATCTAGTGTTAAATCCAATCTAAACTCCAAGGTCAGAACCGTAGAAAAATCCAGATTACAGCTCTGATATAAAGCATTTGCGTTTGGCCCTTTGTTAAGCTGTCTCCATAGGGCCCCACCACAGCTGTTTTCTGCAGTCCATACATGAGAAACCTCACGTGCCAAAAGGTTCATAGTCTTCTGCAGTTCCTTAATTTGTGTTTGATTCGTCTAGATAAAATTTTTAAATTGGAGTTGATTGATTTTTTAAAAACTAATTATAAATTTTGTTGACTTTTTAGAAAAAAAATAAAAACTGAGATGAAAAAATACAGTTTAGATTGAGTTAAATTTAAATGTCAAACGAAATATTAATTTTTTTTTCTTCCTTTTATTTTTTCTTTACATATCTCCCATTGTGAAATTAGAATCTTAGTCTGCAGTTAGTGTTCAAGTTGAGTTTGAAATAAAATGAAAAATTTAAATTGAAGTTGATTGACTTTTTAAAAACTAGTTATAATTTTTATTGACATTTAAAAAAAAAGATAAAAAACTAACTGTAAAGTTTAATTAAGTTCAAAATGAGATGGAACACCAAATGTAACCTTAAATTATTAATCATGTGCTGCTTAATGGCCAAAAATAAGGTATTACCGCTATTTTCCTGGTGAAACCGTGCATGTAATTTAATAGTCGATGATGATGAATTGATTATCGTAGGATGTTGAAACTTGAGCTAACAAAAGATTTCAACGTTTTAGATCCCTACATGCTATATTATTCAACGCCTAAAAAAGCATTGGACAATTCCAATATAGCGGGAAATTTTTTTGAACAGTTTAAATTCCTACCGACCATAAATGTTGCGCGATTCCAATAAAGCGGGACTCCTCCCAAATGGGCAATGACTAATTTCTAAACTGCAATGGCGTTTGGTAACCAATGAAAGCTAAAGAAATTGGTTAGGACTTTGGAGACACACACAATAACACCAACACCAACAACAAAAATGACCAGAAGCCACCAGGAAAAGGTAGTTGACCGTTAATTGGGGACAGCTAGTTGATTCGTAAATGACCCTCCCCATTTTTCAAATTTTTTTAATGCCCAAAACCCAATAGCCGTACTAGTAGCTAAGGGTGTTTTGGCCCTTTTCTCTCGTCCCCATTAGAATATGCCTTTCTTGTCCTCGTAAACTCCTAAAAAAAAAAAAATCCCATCTTTGACGGGGTTTCCAATCAAAATATTGGAATTTTTTTTTTTCGTTTTGGTCTTTCTTTTACCTTTGTCCAGCTTTGGAACTTTGATCCGAGAGACAGTTCAAAGGCCATGGCGATCACCACGAACTCCATTCACTTGTGCAGTCACGTCGTGGCCAAGACTCCCAAGATCCCAAGTTTCAAGCTTTCCGAGAAATCTGTTTCTGGGGTTTCTTGTACTGGAAGGAAGTGGAAAAGGAACGTTTTTTCTAGAGTTCAGGCGACGGTGCAAGTGGGTTTGGAGGGTTCGGAAAGTAGGAGGAAATCGAAGGTGTTGGAAGGGAATTTGGAGCTTGATGTGGCGGCAGAGAGGGAGCTGAGAGAGAAAGGGTTTTTGGGGCTGAGGAAGACTAAACTGGTGTGCACTGTTGGACCTGCTTGTTCTTCAATGGAGGAGTTGGAGAGATTGGCATTGGGAGGGATGAATGTTGTGAGGCTCAACATGTGTCACAACACCAGAGAGTGGCACCGTGATGTGATCAGGAACATCAAGAGGTTGAATGAGGAAAAGGGCTTCTGTGTTTCTGTCATGATTGACACTGAAGGTAGTCAGATTCATGTCGTTGATCATGGATCTCCTTCCTCTGTTAAAGTTGAGGTATTTTATTTTATTTATTTTTATATAAATAAACCCCTTTATTATTATTTTTTCCTTTTTTTTTTTTTTGGCTTTTTAGTTTGGAAGATTGGACCTTGAATTGGTTTGGATTATTAGATTGTGTGTTTTTTCTACGTCACTAAGTTACACTGTGGCGTTTATAAGTGGAATGAGCTCACTCTTCCCTTAGCTAGCTTTTGGGATAAGTTCTACCCAAGCCCATTTAATAGGATATGAGAGCCAGGTTTTGCAGTCTATACTAAGCGTGAGGGAAGGTCTAAGTTATGGGCTGTTGTAGTGTTTATATGTTCCTCTCCTCTTGAACTAGTTTTTGGGATGAGTTCTACCCAAATTCATTTAACATGGATAAAGCTTTGATTTTTATGCTTGATTAAAAAAAAAAATGTTGCTAACTTTTTGATGGGTATATTCAGGAAGGTTCAGTTTGGTTATTTACTGCTGAGAAATTCGATGGTTCTCGACCATTAACAGTTCAAACAAACTATGAAGGTTTCTCTGAAGGTACCGACACTAACACAAATCCAGACCCTTGTGAAAAGAAAGAAGTTTATTGGTATTAAACCACGCGATCAACTTTTTTTTAATGTTTTTGTCAAAATTTGAATTAATGGCAGGTATCAATGTGGGAGATGAGCTTGTGATTGATGGTGGAATGGCCTGCTTTGAAGTCATTGAAAAGATAGGGACTGATCTACATTGCAGGTGCTCGGACCCTGGTTTATTTCTACCGGGAGCCAAATTTAGCTTCTGGAGAGATGGTCGGCTTGTTCAGAGGAATCATGAGCTCCCAACTTTGTCACACAAGGTTTATTTCCTTTCCTTGTGCTCTTGCACTTTGTTTAGCTTCTTTTTTTTTTTTTTTTTTTTTTTCCTTGCACAATGTCCTTGTTATTAGATGCAAAGTATGGCTATGATAAGTTGTCCTCAGGAAATCCGCTCTTGTTATATTAAGATGTTTTTCTTTTGATATAAATGTGATACATGAGACTATGTTGAATTTTAGCTTCTCAAATACCACATACAAGTTGAAAGGTTCATGCGTATGTGTACATGTATATACGTATAGATTCTATACCGTTTTATGCTCATAGGTTGATTTCTGAACTAAAGGATTGGGCCGATATAGAGTTTGGCATTTCGGAAGGGATCGATTTTGTTGCCATGTCTTTTGTAAATGATGCCGACTCTATCAGGCATCTAAAGAACTATCTCTCCATGAAATCGTCCAGGTAAGACTTGTCCAAAATTACGAAGGAAAAACGCGTTTAGTTAACTTCTGCACACATTTTCTTCTCTTTGATATCCTCTATTTGCTTTTGGTATGAGAATGTTATTTCATTCACAGGCCCATAAAAGTGTTGGCGAAAATCGAGAGCTTGGAATCACTTCAGAAACTGGAAGAGATTGTCGAGGCTTCTGATGGGATCATGGTAGCTCGGGGTGACCTCGGAGTTGAAATCCCCCTTGAAAAGATTCCAACAGTGCAAGAGGAGATAGTCCATGTTTGCAGGCAACTAAACAAGCCAGTAATTGTAGCTTCTCAGCTTCTCGAGTCGATGGTGGAATACCCGACTCCAACACGTGCTGAGGTGCCAACCAAGACCTAGGTCGCTTGAGCTCGATGCAGTTTACAATTTATAACCAATTAAATATCTGTTTTGTTGGGTTAAGGTTGCAGACGTTTCCGAAGCTGTCAGACAGTATGCCGATGCCTTAATGCTGTCTGCTGAATCAGCCATTGGACTTTACGGACACAAGGCTCTTGCTGTTCTGCAGATGGCCAGCAGCCGAATGGAATCATGGAGCCGCGAGGAAAACCGGCAGCGTTTTCTTGAGCAGCGCCAGCTCGGAGTCTCATTGACTGATCGCATTGCTGAGCAGATATGCAATTCCGCTGTTGAAATTGGTACTTTGAACAACATAAAAAAAAAAAAAAAAAAAAATTTATCATATACTTTTTTTCTTGGATTACCTTCTTGAAATATCTGTTCCAAACAACTCAAATTTTGCTCTTTTGCAGCTAACAACCTAGCTGTGGATGCAATCTTTGTGTACACAAAGCATGGACATATGGCATCGTTATTTTCACGAAACCGTCCCAATCCGCCCGTGTTCGCCTTCACAGACGACGACAGCACCCGAATGGCTATGAACTTGCAGTGGGGAGTTACTCCCCTGCTTGTTGACTTGTCAGATGATATGGAAGCTAACATCAAAGTCACCATCAGTCTTATAAAATCAAAAGGGTTGCTGGAAGAGGGAGATTCTGTATTGGTGGTCTCAGATGTCACTCCAACAGTCTCTACTCCACTCTCATTCCAATCAATCCAGGTGAAAAAAGTTTGATTTTAGGATCCTGATTTTCTCTCTTTGTGCCACTTTTGAATCATCAATGAAAAAGGAACAATGAACAGACAAAAAGTTACAGTGAGTGTCTTTGAGTTACTTGTTTCATAGTGTAACATATGGGATTAAGTGTCATTGTTCCATAGAGTTGGTTATTAAAAAAAAAATAAAGAGGACAGTTCAGTTAATACATGAGATTTGCACAAGTAATCAGCACACGTGCAAGGCACGTGGAAGCCATATGATGACAGAAAAAGCCCAGCATGTTATTTTGGTGGGAAAAAAAGTTTTAAGCATGTTTTAATTCAATGTGTTGGGTTTTCCAAATACGAATTATATGAAACGTTATGTGATTTTGACAGCCTCGTGGCGTATACGCAAGACCACCCAATTACATGAACTAGTCCATGTCATATTATTATTTGCTAAAAATGAACCAAGAAATGTCTTTGAAATGGAATTTTGAAAGCTGTGGCGTATCTATCCGACACTCCCAATCTTAACTTCCAAAAATTTGCTCACCAAATGGTGAATTGTTGTATAATTGTTGCAACTGCATTCATCTTTTGTTTTGTTTTGTTCTTTTTTTTTTCCTAAAAAATCTGACAGTCTCATCTTATGTTTTGAGATTTTTTTAAGTAAAAAATCAGACTCGAAACGCTTGTTTTCAACTTATTCAAATATAATATGAGAATTTTCAAAGTAAAAAATTAGACTCGAAATGCTTGTTTGCAACTTATCCAGATATAGTACCTCATTATTAAATTTACCAAATAGTACAGATTAACAGTACGTTGGATTATAAGTTTAAATTTATAATTCCAACCGTGAATTTAAATTTTTATGATAATAAGAAAAAAAGTTTGAAAAACAGAATACTAATTTCAAAATGGCACGTATTTGGACTGCGGTGTGCATTTTGGTGAAGCAATCAAAACCAGTTTTGGCATTGTCGTAAAGATACACAAAGTTGTGGGCCACAAAATAAAGTGTAAAAAATATATAATAATTGCAAAGAAAAGTCATGTGAGTAGAAGCGTCCAAGAGGAGTGATATCAAAATCCCCATCTGCCAACTTCCCTTTGTAGTTTATTAGTTTTATGACTTCCACTCACCATTTTTGCAACAAAATCTTCTCTCTACACTTCCCTACATCTACATGTAAAGATTCTCTCCCACTTGAGCCTTTAAATATTTTTTTTGTTCATCTCTCAAATTCAAAGATTCATTAGACTGGATTTTAAACTTTTATCATGTTCAATAATTGCAAGAGTATCTCTAATTAAATTCATACAATTTTTGTTGAATTCAAGTTTTTGTTAAAAAAAAAAAAAAAATCCAAATAGTCTTATCTATCTCTACCCCTTTTCCTTTTTTTTTTTTTTTAAATATAAATAAAAAAATCAATTAATATTCTTTTGTGGGAGGAGAGACTTGAGGGACATACTACCCCGCAACTTGCAGCCACAAAACTGATCAACGCCTGACGCCACGCCACGTCAACAAATGGTGCGCACGTTAGCAAGAGAGGCCTTGAATAGGCTAAAATAAGCCCCCGCGCCGTCTTCACCACTTGCTTGTAGACCTCTCATCGCCGTCCTCTGGAACAAACTTTCGCTCTCAAAAAGGAAAATTAAAAAAAACAAAAACAAACAAAAAAAAAATCCTCCTTTATATATATATATATATATATACTTTTTTAATTTTTAATCTTTTATTGGCAGTGAAATGAGAGAAATTGCTTTCCTTTGATTGATTGATGCGGAAAACCAAATGGCTTCTGTGCAATTCCTGAAGTACAATCCGTCTCCAGTTTCTGTTTCCCAACCAAATTTTCCCGGAAAATCAAGGTGGTTTTTCTCGGAATCCTCTTCGAGAAAAAGAATTCTCAGGTTCAGGAGCTCCGGCGCTACACGATACTGGACAAGCAAGAGATTCAGGGTCTTATGTGCCGCTCAAGAGCCCGATAAAGAAAGCAATGGTAAGGCTTTTCAGTTTTTGTATCTTTTAAGAGAATCTTTTCATTTTATTTTTCTGTTTCAGTACTTTCATTTCTGTTTATATCTGGCTCTGGATTAAATATTGGTGCTTTGTAAGCGAATTGGCATAAAGGAAGCAACTTTTTGTTTGGTTTCCAGGAAACCTGGAGGGAAATTTGTGTGTGAAATTATAGAGTACTTGTTTAAATTGTTTGCATAAATAAGATTTCATTTTCAAGATGGTCTTGCATGTGGGTTTTCGACAAATTATGTTCAGGTTAAAGTAACAAAAACGGATGGGAAGGAAGGGATTTGGTAGGAATTTTCGTCCCCATACAGTAAATATTTATATATATATATATATATATGTATATATGTACACACACACAAATGAAATACTATTAAAATCATAACCAATAATTTACAATGGAAAAATTGCTTCTTAACATGGAGCTTAGTTTGGAAAACCTTCTTCTTGTGCTTTGAAAATTTTTGTTTGGCAAATTTTTTTTTTCCTGTGGATCATTGGACAGTTTTATTTAGGGGGTTATTTGCTTTTGTTAATGAAATGGTGATGGGACTGTTTGCAAATGTGAATTCAGGTGAAGAACCTCCTGAATCATTGTTCATGAAGGAACTGAGGAGGAGGGGAATGACACCCACTTCGTTGCTCGAGGACACCAATACGAGCGAGTATGGACTCAATGATGAGACGTTGGGGAAAGAAGGAAGAGCTTTCTCGCAGAGAAATGCAGTCTCAACTGAAGTTGAAAAAAGCCTCTCTGATCAAAGGGAACGCTCCATGAAGTTGAACAGTGAAGGCCTTGAGGTTCAACCCATTTTTATTTATTTGTAGCTTTTGTTCCTGTGATGAATGGTCATGACTATAGGTCCTTAGTTGTTGATATTAAGTTGTTGGTGAATAGTGCCCTGCACAGCTTCACTGAATTTCGTGTTTACTATCAACGGTTTTGCACTGATAGTTTTAAGTGCCTCTTTTTCTCTTCCAGTCTTTTGAAACTGATCATGATTTATTACGGTGTTTCATTAGACAAAACATGAAAAAAACACACACACACACGCACACCTCCTCTGTTTGTTCACTTGTAAATTTTCACCCGTTTCAGGGGTTAATCCCTCGGGCCAAACTGTTGCTAACAATTGGAGGAACGTTTTTCTTTGGGTTCTGGCCATTTATCCTCATAACAGTTGCATTCTTCTCTGCGCTCTATTTTGTAAGTTCTCTCTCTTGATCTTATAACAGTCGGTGACGTCATTTTAAGTGTTTAAGATGTTAATCTTATTCATTATTTTTTGTCCGTCACACATGTATATTGGATATTTTGTGGTCATTGCTGTAGTTGTACTAAGTAGATATAAGCAGGGGATTATCGAAAGACTTAGCTTTATTATGGGGTGTGCTTTTAGGGAATTTCAGGATTGATTTTGATGATGCATCTCTACTTCAAGTTGGAGTGATAGTCATTGCGGTAGTTGTGCTAGGTAGATATAAACAGGGCATTGTCAAAAGACTGCGTTATTATGGGCTGTGCTTCTAGGGAATTTTAGGATTGATTTTGATGATGCATCTCTACTTCAAGTTAGAGTTATCACTAGTAAGAACTATGCATCATAATAGAAATACCCTTCATTCAACATATAGTGGTGTTAAGAATTAGATGCCTAAATTCCTTATTATCGAGAGTAACGAATTGCAGAAAACAAAGAAATATGCACACACAAGAGTTATAATGGTTCACCCTCAGTATGGGAGTTATGTCCACTTTCCGCTGTAAAGATCACATGAGAAATCACGCTCCTCAGTCTCTCGGACCTCTAAATCTGTGGAAGAGCAATAACTTTGTTCCACGCACCGAAGAAGAGGAAATAGAGATACTGTTTAGCTACTCTGCATGTGTGGAAACAAAAGCATTTTAAAATTGACGTCTATTAATCATAACCATAGTGTGGGAGCTATGCTAGTCAGCTCCACTAGTGTCGGGCACCACAACTAATGGAAGTGGGATCCACATGTGGTCCACTCTCACACAAGTTTTACTCCTATTAGATGTTGTGTCCGACGTTGGTGTTTCGGCTTTTTTCACGATATGGAGATTCCTTAGCTTTCATGTTTATTTCTTTGTTGTGGATAAGCTTACGTACAATAGTCTCTCTCCGCTTCATTTTTTACTTATAGTATTGAATCGTCTCTCCTATTGGGCAGTACTTTGGACCGGCTTTTGTGCATGATGCAAGCAAAACACCAATTTCGCCACCGCAGTACGTCGATCCATATGCACTTCTGGAAGAGGAAAGGATTTCACAAATAGCACCACGTATAAACTGAATTTCTAATTGTTTAGATTTAAGCATATTTAGATTCGTGTACTTAAAATTACGTTGGCCAAAAAAATGCACATATGGTCAGAAAAAGAAAAATGGGAAATTCATCTACAGATTTTTATTGCCTACTCTTTTCTTTCCCCCTCGACTTATTCTTTTTCTGTACAAATCTCAACTGATATTACATCAAGCATCAGTGCATTCACGTATATTGGTTTCATTTTCAAGGGACGTGGTAGGCCTTTTTTTTTTTTTTTTTTTTTTGTCGTCCAGTTTACAAATTCTTTGCCTTTTCTCTGCCAAATGCTTGGTTCCGTTTGAGTTAAAAACAAAATGGCTATATGTGTTTTAGTTTCATAATTTGTACTTTCTAGTTTTGAAGTTTTTAATTTATATCTCGATTGTAGTAATAGTCTAGTGGTTCCATCATAAAATATAGAGTTTAAACTTCATAAAACATGCATTCCATTAATAAAATTTCATGAAAGTAAAGACAATGTTTGGCACCGACTTCAAAGTAAATCCACAAGGAACAAGGACCAACTACATGAACACTACAGCTGAAAATTTTTATTTTCCTGAGAAATAAAGTATAATGAAGTCAAGACTAGGACATGAAAGGCCTGTATGTCTTGAGATCTGTAATGATGCCCTGTATGGATCCGCTGGCGGCGAGAAGCGAAACGATCAAGCAAGCCCCGCTTAGTAGATTAAGCCCCACCCATCTGCGAGAGTACTTGTGAATTTTGTTCTGTGCAATGTGCATTTCCAGTGGGAAATAAACAGTCAATGGCCAGAACACACAGGCCCCAAGCAGACCCAAAATGTCATTGAAGAAAGGCATCATAATCGCCAGTGAACAAGTTAATATCACATATATAGTTCTCCACACAACCCTGAAGCCATTGAAGTTGCAAGTTCCCAAACATGGAATGTCAATGCCATATTCTTTCACTAAAAAGTCACTTTCCGGCCACCTCTGTTTACTCCAGTCCTCCATCTTCCTGTAGACTGGTTGAGCGAAGACCTGATCATCATCCAAACAAGCGTATGGTTAGAGAGAGAATGTGAGAGAAATTCTATGACATACCACCTACCTTGTTTGAGTGTAAATTTACCTGGTAAGCTCCGACCAAATGGACAACAATGCATGCATTAGCGAAGTCAACAATCCAGGTCGGCTCAAAGTAACCAAACCCTGCTAGAAAATTACCAGGCGCATTGTTCCCAAACGCAATGTAACCCAGTAGTCCACACAACATGTAGAACATTGTTGTCACAGAGACCCCAACTACAGTGGCCTTCTTCATTGCTACGAGCTCCGGTGGGTTTGATTTTATTGTGTCCTGCAAATTTTTTAGAATAAGGAGAACAAACAGGTTATAGAAAACAAGTTTTGAATCTTGCATCAAAAAACCGACATTGCCAAATACCAAAATTTAAAGCTTGCCTGAATGTCAATAAGGACTTGAGAGTAAGAATAGGCAAAGGCAATATTGCCGAGGGCTTGGAAGCTGCGCCAAATCTTCTGTTGACTTGTCACATTCACTCCGACTTCTACTCCGGTCAGGCTTGTCCTGGGATTGTTCCCTTCAAACGAAACAAAACGAAACTCAACCTAACAAAACCATAACAAATGGTAATTCTTTTTCACAATGACTTGAGGTTTTCTATATTGTTCATTGTTACTACTAACCTGCTGCTATCTTGATGACGGCGAGACACACCCCTATGATGGAATAGGTAAAAGACATGGCGGCAGCAAGGATTGAGAGCCCCGACAGCTTGTGGAAGTTGGGAATTTGGCTCAACAGGATCTGTAGAATCCCAAAGAAGACCATCGTGAGCCCGTTCGAGGCAGAACACTTTGCCTTCCGCCCGTGTTTATGTTGGCAATTGGATGTTATTATAGCCCTGGTTTAACATAGCTCCATTAAAATCGTCTACCAAATCATCAAAACTGAAACTTAAATGTTTTCAATTGCTTCCATCAAAGAACATGTTTCAATGACAATGGCAATACAAACACAAATGTACATATGCATATAAAAATATATACCCAACACTTAAAGCTGTTGTGATTGTGTATCCAATAGATGTTCCTACAAGATTCCCATATTGAAATATCCCACACAACTTGTACTTGAATCCTCCTGGAGAGATCAAAAAAATTAAAAGAAAAAAAAAACATAAAGAATTTCAAGATTTTGACGTCTTAAAAAGAAAAAAGAAATTACCAATAAGAACAACAACATCAAAAGAAAAAGGGGAAATGAGAAACTGGGTATGAGAGATGTGGAGATGAAATTATACCCAAGTAACTCTCAACGGCTTGCATGTAAGTGTAGTTTCTTCTACCTCTATCTGGTTCAGGAAATCTATAAAAATTGGTGAGCAGAAGACAAGTGTACAGAGTTATCAAAGAAAACAAAATGAGAGCTGTGACACCCGCAATCCATCCCAGCTGAGCAATTGCCCACGCCAGAGACAGCACTCCGGACCCGATAACCGCCGTTATGATATGTGCACATGCAGTCATCCAGTTTCCTTAAAAAAAAAAAAAAAAAAAAAAAATCAAAATTTTAATATTTTTTAGTTTTTAAAAGAAAAATGGCAAAAAGGGCAGTGAAAGAAACTCATACCGGTTCGTTTTTCATGGCCATCGTCGTCGAACAGGGTCTTGTCGTCGGACTCGACAGTCTCAATGGCGAAGTTACCAGGTCTCTGAGACTCCATAACTCAGAAACACCTCCCTGGTATCTTATATCTATAATATATTTTATGCTAAATATTTGACCGAGTGGAGTGAGCAAAATTTGAGTATAATTTGGAATCTTGAGAGTGAGAAATATGTGGTGCATTTATAGAGGGAAGGTTTGGCTACATGGCTAAATCCACGAATTTCATGGCAATTAATATAGGATCTTTACTAGTGTTTTTTTACTTGGTTCACTTGTAAGAACACGTATAACAGATCGCAAAGAAAGAGCATGAAGCAAGGAACTCAAAAATGGAAGCAATTAATTTTTTTTTTATTTTGCCTAGTCAAAAGGTTCATGAAAGGTATTTAGCACTAATGGTAAGGCGTTTTAAATAAGATGAAACAAAATTTTGACTGACTTGAATGCTAAAAGGATGACTAAATTTCTTCCTAACTATATTATTTGTAAAGTTTTCGATTTTCAGATAATTTATATAATCACGTTTTACATGTAACTCTGCTTAGGAGAAAAATGGATTTTTTAGGAGTTTTTGTTTTTGTTTTTGTTTTTTTTTTTTTTGTTTTGGAAAATGGTGTACAAAAAAAAAAGAGAAATAAATTCATTAATTTGTTTTTGGCATGTTCTTGGCAAATGGCATACATCTGTATTTGTTAAAGGACCCAAAAATACAAGAGATGAAATGTCATTGGGATCGATTATTTAGTATTTATTGTGAAATAATGTTTTCTAAACTCGGAGAATTCCTAAAAGGTAATTTATTTTTTCTCAAGTTTGTCATCGTATCCATTTATTTATTTTTCTTAATTTTTTTTTCCAAAGAATATAAGTGGGTGTAATGCCGTTGGTTCACATGATCTATTCCTCCCCTCACGTAAGTGAAGACTGATATTATTCTACTGAAAATGTCCATAAATATTAATCACATTTTTATTTTTTATTAATAAAAATGTTAGGGTCTAAATCTAATATGTTGAGTGCGTGCAGGTAGGTATAGAAGGTTATGAATCCCCTCTAACTAATAATGTGGTTGTACTTATGTAAAGCTATTTTGAGGGGGGGAAAATTTTTCTAAAGGGTCCCCAAAACAAGTATGAAATTTTACATTATAAGAATATAACAAAAGAAGGCATACATTTAAGTTTAAATAAATATTTTTAGTAATACTTGGGATCATTGTAATTAATTTATAAAAAAAAAGATATTACGAATTGTTTAGCAATTTATATACGTGTTTTTTAGCCAATAAAATCTCGTACATGTTACCTAGTGGTTTAATCTTTCAATAGGTGGTAATTTAAAGTTTGTTCAACTGAAAATAATATTAGCTTGAACAACAGAAAAGAAAACTAAAGAATAAAATGTCATCTTCATAAAGAAAACTTGGAATTAAATAAATTTCTTTGGTTTATAAATAGCCGTTTCCACCTATACCTGACAATTTTCTTGAGTAAAAAAAATATTAACAATTGAACAATATCATATGATGCCAATAAAAAACAATTCTAATCTTACTCATCTGATTGAAACATAAATCACTTATTCAAAATATTCTAGTTGAAGAATTTGTGGCTAAAAATTTCGTATAAAAATGCCGTTAACTAATTTTGTTGTTTCTTTAGTTGTAGTATCCTATCGCGGGGTTTGCATAATTATGGTTTTCCAACTATAACGCAAAAAAATTAACTAATGTGACTTACTTTTCTTGTTACTAAATATTTTATTGGCAGTGAAATGAGAGAAATTGCATTCCTTTGATTGATTGATGTGGAAAACCAAATTGGCTTCTGTGCAATCCCTGAAGTACAATCCATCTCCAGTTTTTATTTCCCGACCAAATTTTCCCGGAAAATCATGGTAGTTTTTCTTGGAATCCTCTTCGAGAAAAAGAATTCTCAGGTTCGGGAGCTCCGGCGCTCCCCGATACTGCACGAGCAAGAGATTCAGGGTCTTATGTGCCGCTCAAGAGCCCGATAAAGAAAGCAATGGTAAGGCTTTTCCGTTTTTTTATCTCTAAGAGAAAATTTTACATTTTAATTTTCTGTTTCAGTAATTTTGTTTCTGTTTATATCTGGCTCTGGATTAAAGATTGGTGCTTTGTTAGCGAATTAGCATAAAGGAAGCAACTTTTTGTTTGGTTTTCTAGGAAACCTGGAGGGAAATTTCTGTGTGAAACTTTGTTTGAATAAATAAGATTTCATTTTGAAGATGGTCTTGCATGTGGGTTTTTGACAAATTATGTTCATGTAAAAGCATCAAAATTGTCCCGCTTGGGCTAGCTCAACGGGTGGGAGAAAAGGGATTTGGTAGTAATTCTTTGTTCAAAACCTGAGTGTGTTTTTACTAGTAGCCATAGTATGCACACCGTATATTTATATATATATATATATGTGTGTGTGTGTGTAATGAAATACCATTAAATCCATAACCAATAATTTGCAACAGAAAAAATTGCTTCTTCTTAACATAGAGCTTAGTTTGGAAAGCCTAGTTCTTGCACCTTAAAAATTTTTATTTGGATTTTTTTTTTTCCTGCTGATAATTAGACTGTTTTATTTAGGGGGTTGTTTGCTTTTGTAAATAAAATGGTGATGGAACTATTGCAAATGTGAATTCAGGTGAAGAACGTCCTGAATCATTGTTCATGAAGGAACTGAGGAGGAGGGGTATGACGCCTACCTCGTTGCTCGAGGACACCAGTACGAGCGAGTATAGACTCGATGATGAGACGTCGAGGAAAGAAGGAAGAGCTTTCTCACAGAGAAATGCAGTTTCGACTGAAGTTGAAAAAAGCCTCTCTGATCAAAGGGAACGCTCCATGAAGTTGAACAGTGAAGGCCTTGAGGTTCAACCCATTTTTGTTTATTTGTAGCTTCTTTCCCTCTGATGAATAGTCATGATTATGGGTCCTTAGTTGTTGATATTATGCTGTTGGTGAATAGCGTCCTGCACAGCTTCACTGAATTTAGTGTTTACCAACCTCGGTTTTGCGCTGATGGTTTAAAGTGCCTCTGTCTCTTCCAGTTTTTGTGAAGCCGATCATGATTTGTTGCGGTGTTTCATCATACAAAACATGAAACACACACACCTCCTCTGTTTGTTCACTTGTAAATTTTCACCCGTTTCAGGGGTTAATCCCTTGGACCAAACTGTTGCTAACAATTGGAGGAACATTTTTCTTTGGACTCCGGCCATTGATCCTCATAACAGTTGCATTCTTCTCTGCGCTCTATTTTGTAAGTTCTCTCTCTTGATCTTTAACAGCTGGTGACGTCTTTTTAAGTGTTTAAGATGTTAATTTTCTTCATTGTTTTTTGTCCGACGCACATTTTTATTGGATATTTTGTAGTCATTTCTGTAGTTGTGCTACGGAAGTGAAGACTGATATTATTCTTCTGAAAATATCCATCAATATTAATCCCCTCTAACTAATAATAGTCCGACGGCCAATATTAGGGTCTAAATCTAAATGTTGAGTGCTTGTAGGTAGGTATGGAGTGTTATTAATCCCCTCTAACTAATAATAGTCCGATGGTTCTATAATAAGATATAGAATTTGAACTTCATCGAACTACATTTTATTCATAGATTTTCTTGAAAGTAAAGATATAGTTTGGTCAAACATATACCTGACAATTTTCGTGAGTTAAATATATATTGAAAATTGAATCATATCATATGATGTCAACAAAAGGTAATTCTATTCTTACTCATCTGATTAAAAACAGGAACTCTTGTTCAAATTATTCTTGTTGAAGAATTTGTGGCTAAAAATTTCGTTTTAAAATGCCGTTTAACATATATATATATATATATATATATATTTGAAAGGTTGCCGTTTACTAATTTGTTGTTTCTTTAGTTGTAGTATATCGCGGGGTTTGCATAATTATGGTTTTCCTGCTATAACGCAAATAAATTGACTAATTTTCAAGCCACTAATTCGATTTTAAAAATAAAAAATAAAAAAAAAAAATTAACCAATTGCTATTAGAACTCGCATTAGGCAACTAACTACCAGAATCTCAAGCAGATTAATGCCCTAAGAAAAACTGGATTAAGAGTCCGGATCCAAAGAGAATAATTCAAATACTTTCGGATGTTGTTGATGTGAAATGCCCAGTCGCCAGGAAGACGGACTCGTGTAGAGCTGTTAAGATTGGTCTGTTGTCAAATCACAACTCCAGATTGGTAGGTTGTCCAAAAATTAAGATGCACCAGAGCAAGTGTGTTCATCAAGTTCCGATGCTTACAATTGAAGAAAACAAGTTTCAATTGGATTAAATTAAAGTGGGGGAAAAAAAAACTCAATGGCCAAACAGATGCCTAAGTATTATTGCAGAGTAGCAATAGTCCAAAGCATACAAAATAAAGTCATAAAATAGTACACGGGTAGCATTAGAAACTTGGAATCAAAAAAAGAGAAATAAATAGCTAGCAACAACAGAACACATCATCGCAATTGGCCAAACAGTAGTAGATAAAGGAATAAGATAGTTCCAAGTCTCTTAGTAGTCATCGTCCTCTCCGTCTTCACCCTCGACAGGCTCGGCACCAACTTCCTCATAATCCTTCTCAAGGGCAGCAAGATCTTCACGGGCTTCAGAGAACTCTCCTTCCTCCATACCCTCACCCACATACCAGTGAACGAAGGCACGCTTGGCATACATGAGGTCAAACTTGTGATCAATGCGAGAGAACACCTCAGCAACACTGGTAGAGTTTGAAATCATGCAGACAGCCCTCTGCACCTTGGCAAGGTCGCCACCCGGAACAACAGTCGGTGGCTGGTAGTTGATACCACACTTGAAACCAGTGGGGCACCAGTCAACAAACTGAATTGTGCGCTTGGTCTTGATGGTGGCAACTGCAGCATTGACATCCTTTGGCACAACATCTCCACGGTACATCAGGCAGCAAGCCATGTACTTACCATGACGAGGGTCACACTTGGCCATCATAGATGAGGGCTCAAAGGCGCTGTTTGTGATCTCAGCAACCGAGAGTTGCTCATGGTAAGCCTTCTCAGCAGAGATGACTGGAGCATATGATGAAAGCATGAAGTGGATTCTAGGGTAGGGGACCAGGTTGGTTTGGAATTCAGTGACATCCACATTCAAAGCACCATCGAACCTCAGGGAGGCAGTCAAAGAAGAAATGACCTGAAATGCCAAACAAGTTGGATATTAACACCCATGCCCAGGACTTTATATGTCACCAATATTCATTTGCTTTTCGGTATATAATTGACCAGCACCAAAACTTTTATAATTTTCGCAGTTGATAACAAGTATTCCATCATTCAGACATATCAAGGGAAAACGTTATCACGTAAAAAAAGATAGTACTTGTAAAAAAAGACATACAGAATTCACGAATCTTAATCATGGACCATTTTCACAAAACATTTAAGATAATTGACATCTCTTAATACGATTTTTCATAGGTAAAATGCACCAGTTATCTGGACAAATCTGAAAAACTATACCTGAGACACAAGTCGGTTGAGGTTGGTGTATGTGGGTCTCTCAATATCCAGGGAGCGCCTGCAAATGTCATAAATGGCCTCATTGTCAAGGAGCACAGCAACATCAGTGTGCTCCAAGAGGGAGTGGGTTGAGAGAACACTGTTGTAGGGCTCCACAACCGAGGTGGAGACTTGTGGAGATGGGTAAACAGTGAATCCAAGCTTTGACTTCTTCCCATAGTCAACGGACAAACGCTCTAGGAGGAGGGATCCAAGACCAGACCCGGTACCACCACCAACAGCATTAAAAACAAGGAATCCTTGAAGACCAGTGCAGTTGTCGGCGAGCTTTCGGATACGGTCCAAGCAGAGATCAACGATCTCCTTGCCAACTGCAAAAACCAAGAAAATATTTCACGTCAGGAATCAAATATCAAATACAAAATTCAAGGTAAGTATGAGTGAATAGCTAATTACTGGTATAATGGCCACGGGCGAAGTTGTTGGCAGCATCTTCCTTGCCACTGATGAGCTGCTCTGGGTGAAAGAGCTGGCGGTATGCTCCCGTTCTCACTTCATCAATAACAGTGGGCTCAAGATCAACAAAAACAGCACGAGGGACATGCTTCCCAGCACCGGTTTCACTGAAAAAGGTGTTGAAGGCATCATCTCCCCCGCCGACAGTCTTGTCACTTGGCATTTGACCATCAGGCTGTACAAAAATGACAGAATAACTTGAGTATTTGTAGATTCAAACAGACAGTATCAGTAAAACAACAGATGTACAAAACAACACCAGTTGGTCAGTGACAACAAGATGAAAACACCAACTCAAGAAACGGAAACAATATTAAATCACAACATTAAGAAGAAAAACGACAGACACAAGGCATCAAGTAGAAAGCTACAGGCGCTAAATAAACGGAATAAGACATCTCACAAACAACATAGATTTCAAAAGGCAACAAATTATATAGCAAGATATTCAAAATGGATAAACTCCTAACTGAAAACATTGAAAAAAGTTATAAAAAAAAAAAGAAGGCAAAACATAAAATGACAGCAACAATTGAAAATTAACAATACTAATGTTAATCTCAGAAGACTAAATTAATATAATAAAAAAAAGGGCAATAAAAAAGAAGTTAAATGACAATGCAGGTACAACGCTGACTTGCTTGAACTGAGATGCTAGTAGTAAGACAACAATTGACCAAAAATTTACAAGTAAATTAATCATCAACTCAGAAATGTAAATTCATCAAACAAGTTCCATTCATACCATTTCCCCTCTGATTCACCATTTACCAAAGTAAATGGCAACAACAACACAAAAAAGTGAGATACAAAATGTTAAAGATTGGGCCTAAACATTATATATATCTAACAATTTAACAGACATTAGACCCAAACAATATATAGATCTAACAAATTTTCCTATATCGGTGCATTCAAGACACAGATCTGGTGTAAAAACCAGTAACATTCATGTGAGATCGCAGATCTAATGCAAAAATCAGAAAATGTTGAAATGAGATCACAGATCTGAAAAAATTGAGACTATCGAGACATCAGATTCAAATTCCAGGCGCCAAAATACAGATCTATGGAAATCTAACGAAAATGAGAACCAAAAATATGCAGATCTAACGAAATAGAGAAAAGAGAAGAAGAAAGAAACGGACCTGGATGCCATGCTCAAGGCAGTAAAGCTCCCAGCAGGCGTTTCCCACCTGAATACCGGCCTGACCGATGTGGATCGAAATGCACTCTCTCATTTTCGCAGAGAAAATTCGAAGGCAGAGAAACGAAAACGAAGATTACGATTTCTAGAGAGAGAAAGGGAGAGGAGAAATGCTAAAAGAAGAAGGCGTTTATCAAGACGCCCTCCTTGGTAACTGTGGATGTGGTGAGAGATCTGAACCGGTTCTCGTCTTCCGGTGGGTATATATAGGAAGAGGGGGGGAGATATTCTTGCTTGAAATGTTAACGTTAACCGTTGGTAACCCGGATTGGGTCGGGATGGGTAGGTGGCGGTATATCATTGGTTGTTGCTAACCAACTCGTAAACCGTGGTTAATCTTTTTGGTGTTTGAAATTTAAAGTTTGCCTCCCGAGGGTGGTTGTTTGGTAAGGGAGTTAATTTCCTCATAACCCGGGTTTAGGTTGAACTTGCCTTGTCTTACATTTGACATTTGTCGTTTGATTGGTGCTCCTTATATTTTTAGTTTTTTTTGTTAAAGTTGTCACATTGCCCTTGGCCAGTTGGCTCCTTGCTGAGGATTTTTTCTTTAAATTAGTCTCCAATGAAAATTGGTGAGGTATTTTAAAATAGATAAAAGCCAATTCATTTGTAACTTGTCACAAACTGTTTCAAATGTCACTATTACATTATTTCCTCAAGCAGCGCCATATGAGTAGTGTTGAAGCGCACACACACACACACACACAAAATTCCATTTATATATATAAGAAAAAAAAAATTTTGTTTTACACTCCATCAGAAGACTTATAGTCCGTTTGATAAAACGGTTTGAGTTGAAATTTTTAAGTTTGAGTTGATTGATTTTTTAAAAATTAATTATAATTTTTGTTGACTTTTCAGAAAAAGATAAAAATTGAGATGAAAAATTATAATTTAGTTTAAGTTGAATGGTTTTACCAAATAAACCATTAGACTCTTTTTTTTGTTTAATTACAACGTTCTTTCTCATAAAAATGTTTTAAGCAATACTTGAATTTAGTTTTTGGGTAAATTGTTAAGTTTGTCCCTGAACCTTTAACTTTGTGTAATTTTAGTCTTTGAATTTTTTCTCGTAACTGGAATGTCCCTAAACTTTTAAAATATTGTTATAATAACTATTTATGTGAATTTTGGACGGAATCGGTAGTTAACATTACTTTTGATTAAATTACTAACAAATTCTGTTTAAAAATTAACAAAAATGACTATTGTAGTAACATTTAAATAGTTTAGAGACATTTCCTTTCGTAGCTGAAATTATCATAAACTATTAAAAACGTTGTTACAGTAATATTTTTCGTTAATTTTTTTGATGGAATCCGAAGTTAACGTCACGTTTTCACTAAATTACTAACTGATTTCGTTCAAAAATTAACAGAAATAACAATTATAGTAATATTTTAAAAGTTTAGAAGCATTTCAACTACAAAAAAAAAAATCAGGAATCAAAATTATACAATATTAAGAGTTTATAATCTAAATGAATAATTTACCATTACTTTTTAAGTATTTGAAGTAAATATAAAATTTACTACGTCTAATAATTATTTTTTTAAAATTAATCTATCAATTATTTTAAATATGTTTAAATCCTTTTATTTACTTTACTTATGCATAATAAAAATGCTCTTTCTTCCAAATATATAGTGGCACCAGGACGTGGGTTTGACGCTTGATGCGTAAAATATACTGCTTAAGTGAGCTATGTAATACCCCCACGTCCAAACAAAACACCCCCACTTCCTAATGGTCAGTGGGCAACCGGGCATGGTGGAATGGAAGTGTGCCTAAAGTTTTTTTTTTTTTTTTTTTTTTTTTAAGTGAATTGTGCCTCTAAAGTTGTCCAAAAATAGACCAACGCAAAATAATTATAAAAAAAAAAGCCATAATTGAGGTTGGGCTTTCAAAGCCCAAAATGAGGGGTAATTGTTGGGTCGCTTTCACTGGTCCAACAGAAAAGCCTTTGCTGTAAAGCTGGCAAGTGTATCCCAACTCCTTACACATTGCCCTATCAAAGTTCTATTCCCATCTGAGCCACCTCTGCAATTCCACATGCCATAAAAGCAATTTTCTTTCAATTGATTTTCACTTCTTAATGCTCTTTTTATTTTGGTGTCACAAGTTCTGTATTCTTTATTGTTCATTGGATTCCAGAAAAGCTACCTCGTTAAGTAGTTGCTAACAATTCTTCTTGATTAGCAGCCCGGATTCTCCGGTCTCGAGTCACTTTGAAAGTTTTACCTGTACTCTTTCGACTAAATGTGATTCATGTAGCCTATGAAGAGACAAGCTACTACCAATCAAGCTTCTCAATAACTGGTTTGAAAATAATAATTATTATTATAGTACAATTGCCCAAAGGCACTATTAAATTAACTTCATTCATTAAAGACTAAAGTCACTTCAAAAATGAATTATGAGACAGGCAACATCATGCCTACATACAGTATAATGTGGTTCTTAATTCTTAAAATATGGCTAGCAACAACACAAACATGATTTAACTTTCCTGCTTCTAAGATACGTGCAGTCTACAGTTCTAATATGATGAAAAAGTTAAATTCTAGATCTTAAGGAAGGCATAGCGTCGATTTCACGGCTCAACAAAAGCTCAGAACAATTGTACGGCATCTACAACAATGCTTTTGGGAACCAAGAAACACCCTGGAGCCCATCTTCTTCTTTTTTATCTTTGCCCGTTCTTGAGAACGACTCCTTTTTAGGAGGTTATTTGCTTTTCTGTTAATCATTTACATTTCTGTTAATCATTTACAAGATGATGCCTCTTCCCAGAGGCGGCAGCCGGTACAATTTGTCAAGCTGCGGGCTGCGCACCATTCCATGCATTGTTCTCATCTTCAAATCTGCGAGCGTTCCTGTTGCGACTATCTTGTAAATAGATTACTCCGGTCCAAGCTCCTTGGATGAATAAGATGCTCACAAACACCACGCTACCAAGGGTGCAAACCACCTACATTATATACAAACATGTACAAAGTTGCATTTCGACTAGATTAAACTTTTCGGAGTTTTTCAAGTAACTCTTTATGAATGAAAAACAGGAGTTCAATTTTACACAAACAAAGTGCCGACAGTGTCGAGACATTTTACAAAGTTGCTTTCAAGATCAATAATTCCGAAAGTCAGAAGCATTTTCCAGGTAGAAGAAGAAATGATTCAAAAAACATAAAATGTTTATGTAGTCTTCTGAGATTGATTATTGAAGCAATGGTGTGCTACTAAAGAACCTTCCGTTTTCTCAACTCAATCCTTCAGTGTTGTGTCACTCTATTTTGCCTAATGGTCGATTATTTTTTCGATCGAAAAGACCCGTGAATCATGTTAAAAGTTCATTACATTTTAACCCTGTAGGACATGGCTTCGATACAAAGGTTTTTTTTTTTTTTTTTTTTTTAATTAATGTACTAATTTAATCAATAACAAGCAAAGAAACATGTCTGTTAATAAAAGGGAATTGATTCATTTACCTCAAGAAACGCCTTCAAAACCCACAAAAACGCCAGAATTAGCACTCCATTGACTGAAAATCCAACCTGTTTTCAAACACGAAGAGCTAATCAGTAAGCAAATTAACAAAACTAAATTTAAAAAAATAATAATTCTTTCTCATTTTCATGGTACCAATTTCGTAGGAATGGCCACAGGAAGAACCGATCGAACAGCTCGGCGAGCTCGCCTCGAGACCTTCTTGAATACATTTTGAACAAACTTAATCAACAGATCAAGACTTCTATCTTCTTCTTCTTCTTCTTCATTGTCATCATCATCCTCATCGAGTGTACCGAATTCAATCGAACGGCTCCAATTGCGCGGATCATCCACGATATCACCGTTCCCCTGAGGAAAATTGGGGGCTCGTCTAGAGGCTCGAAGGCGATGAAGACGATGAGTTTCGGAAGATGCTAATTTCAGAGTCGAGAGATTCAGAGAACGAAATTCGAGCAATTGATGTCGTTGTGTTTGAGGTAATAAGCGAGTGGGAGGGAGAGTCGCCGGAAACGACATGGCGGCAAATCACGGCTGAGAGAGAGTGTTGTTGCGGCGGAAGAGTCCAGAACTAGAGCTAATGTTTCCGGTGGGACCATCTGACGCGACACGTGCAGAGGCAACGAGGGTAAAACTGGAATTTAGTCCACCCCATTCCTTTCCCCCCAGCCAAACGTGCCCTTAGGTGAGATCACATAAAATTTCTCTACATTATAATCTTTTGGGGTAACAGTAAAAACATTCGAGGGAATATTCGACACTTTCTTTTGTGTGATAATATCCATTGGGGTCCGTTTGGTGAAACGGTTTGAGTTGGAAATTTTAAGTTTAAATAGTAATTTTTGTTGACTTTTTAGAAAAGACAAAAAAATTTTTAAAAAAAGATAAAAAACTTTTTCAGAAAAAGATAAAAACTGAGATGAAAATTTTGAGTTTGAGTTGGTGAAGCAAACGAGGCCCAAAAGTGTAATTATTTAACTGCCAGATTTTTACCCAAACGCAAACTATATTATTAAAACATATTAAAAGGGCATGAACATTTACTGTTCTTTTTACAGTGCCTGGACATTTCTGCCCCTCCTCCATAACTGTTTTTTTTTTTTTTTCACAGTGAACGGACGTTTGTGTCTTTCTTTCATGTGTCCGAACGATTTTGCCCTTCTAAGGCCCTTTAAATTGTGATGTTTCTATAGTGCATGGATGCTTATGTCCTTCCAACCCTAACATTTGTTTTGTCATCTCTTTTCATTGTTTGGTTTTCCGCCATTCATCCTCTCTCAGTTTCTTTCTTTTCACTGAACCCTAAACTTTAATATTCATTTTTTCTCTATCGCTGTTTCATCTTTTTCGTTATCTTCTTCTTCTTCTTCTTCTTCTTCTTTTGTTATTTCTTCTTCCTTCTCATTTTTTTTTTCCATTGATTTTTCTCTCCGATTTTTGTCTCTGAACCCTAAATTCTAGTCTTCATTTTTTTTTCTAATTGTTGTTTCTGCTCTGCTCTCTCTCTTTTTTTTTTTTTTTTTTTGGTTTCTGGTCATTTTTCTCTTTTTTTTCCTTTCGTTTCTTTTATTTTTTGTTTTATTTTATTTTTTCCCTGCACGTACTTGATCGGAAAAAAAAAATGAAAGAAATGGAGAACAAAAAATGAAAGAAAGAATGGGGTATGTTCTTGGTTTTGATGCATTTGTTTCATCAGTTTTTTTTTTAAGATTTATTGTTGTTTTTAATTTTTGATTTATGTTAATTTATTTTTTGTAGATTGCAATAATAACGATTCTTAAATGTTGGATTGGGAGCACAAAGAGAAAGATTCAAGGCTTTTTCTATCTCACATTTTGATTTTTTTTCTTTTTTTCTTTTTTTTTTTCTCCGAGTAATATTTTGCTGAGTTTGTTCATGAGTTTTGTTTCTTCATTTTTGTGCTTATGATTTCCAGTCATTTTGGAGGTTTGCAGCTTGCATTTCATATTATAGGTTTTTTTTTTTTTTTTTTTTTGATTTGGTGTAAATGTGGTATTTTCTCCTGATGGTTGACTGTGATTAAATTATTTTTTGTGTGGTATTTTGCTATTGCTATTTTGGATGTGTAATGGGTGTCTAACTTTATTTGTTAACTCTATGTTATCTTCTTTTCTATTATTTGGTTACATTTGAACGAATGGTTAGATTTTCTTATTTTTTAAGGTTTTATATTTTTCATCTTATTTATTGTCTGCAACTTTTTTTTATTGAGATATATTGTTGTGCTTTTGCTTATCTGTGCAAGATATTTAATGCTCTTAAATTATGTTTTTTATCTATAACTTTATTATTTGTTGTAAATTATTATGTTTTTTGATATTTTTTACAAATGTAACTTTGTTACATGTGTAGAAAGTCTCTTTGTTTTTTTTCTTTTCCTGATGACTTTTTTTTTAATAAATATTTTATTTTATATTTCATTTCATAGATTGCTTTGTTATAAATAAAATGTTTCTTCATTTTGTGCTCTATTCCTATCTATGGCGTTATTACCTCTTCAATATTCTATTGTCTACCCTGCTTTCATCATTCTTTAATTGCTACTTGATTCTCTTCTTTATTGCCTTCTCAAGACTGAGTAGTTTTATCTATTATTTTCTCTGGAGTGGTGCTTTTTGATTAAAGTATTTTTTCTATTTATGTCTCTTATCTGTTATTGATGATTAATTTATTATATTATGATGATCATGTTATAATTAATATTGTTAGTATTTTTTTATCTGTTATGGATTATTATTTTAGTTTATTGTGATAATTGTATTATGATTGATATTGATGGTAGTCTTCTATTGTTATTGTCAATTTTTGTAAAAGATGTTGGTGTTTCTCTGTTAGTGTTGTCGATTCTGCTGTCGTTTTCTTCTCACTGTGATTCTTTGTTTTTTTTTTTCCTTTAATATTTTCATGGTCTTCCTCTTTTTTTTTTTTTCACAAGTATTTTTATTTTATTTTCATATCATTGAATTTTCTGTTTGTTGTTGACACTTCTTTTCTATTGCTTCTTTTTCTCCAGTTTATTTTTTTTTTCTTTTTCTGATCTTTTTATGATCGTGGTATTTTGGTTATTTGTTTGATAATTTCATATTTCTTTTTTTTTAATCTGTTTCTTTAATATTTTTTCTATTTTCACTATTATTTTATTATAATTAATACTATTACTATGTTATAATGAAGGGGGTTTAATTTTATCATTTCTTTTTTCTTTCTTTCTTTTTCTCTCTTTTTTTTTAGAGGGAGCAGACAATTTCGTTTTTTGAACTTTTATTTGTCGTTGTTTTTTCCACACTATTGTTATTATATGTTAGATGATTGTTAAATATGATTTGACAATTTCTATATTTATATATTGTTAAATATTGTTAGAAGAAAAAATAAGAAAATCAAACACGCATGACAGTAGTTCGACCGATTACTAAAAGTTTCATCTTCCAAAGCTTTATGTATAAATATATATATTTATATTTATATACATAACTCTTATATATTAATATGAGTTTGAATATATATATTCTACTATTCTAATAGTATAAAAAGAAACTAAATCCTCAAACTTATTATAAGTATATTATCTATTTTAATCATCTATCTTTAATATATATTATCTATCTTTATTATTTGTCTTTTAACATTTTTATTCCCACCTGCAATGCACGGGCATCAGACTGATATATATTAAACTCACGCAAACTATATAAATACATTCAGGGGTGTTTGGTGAATGAATTGAGTTTAAGTTTGAATAGTATTAACTTTTAAAAAAATAGTTATAAATTTTGTTGACTTTTCAGAAAAAGATAAAAATTAAGATAAAAAAATACAGTTTAGTTGGAGTGGAACTTGTATTCCAAACTCCCCCTCATTTTGATTTACCCTGTTTGGCAAACCAACTCCAACAACTCAACTCAAACTTTTTTTTGTTTTTTTCTCAAAAAGTTTTTATTTTTTTCTCAAAAAATTTTTTGTCTTTTCTGAAAATTCAAAAAAATTTACTATTAAAACTTAAAAATCTCAACTCAAACTACTCCACCAAACAGGCCCTTAATTCTCCAGAAAAAAAAAATGATCTTGATTTCTGTGATTTAAACATTTTAAAACAGTCTTGATTTTATTTTGATATGGTGGATACAAGTCCTTTCATTACATTTATGCTGAAATCTAAATTCAATAGATCATGTGTCGTTTATGAGTTAAAATAAGTACGATTAAGTAAATATAGAAAGATTTGATATGATGTTCATATTCCACTCTGAGGGGAAATTGATTAAAATAAAAATTGTGTGTTTTAAGTTACTAATTTCAACTAGTTACAAAACAGAAAACAAAAATCCCACTTGTTAGTAATAACTGGCCCACCAATCCACCAGGTTCCTACGGTTCAACTGCTAGTGGTCCAAGCTGGCGATAGGCAGATGAAATCAGTGTGGATTAAACTGGAATCGTTCGAACTAAACTCTACTCAAGCATATTGATGTCCAAACCAAACCAGTATGAGATTCTTGGGCTTCTGGTATCTTAAACTACTTGCAATCGTGATGGCTACGACCATAACATGAACACAAAAAGTCCACCAAGATAGATACACCCCAATCCGAACCTAACCTTTTTAAAAAGTAATGTTTCAGTTGGAATTAAAAATAAAAATTAAAAAAAAAAAAAAAACCGAAGTCTGATGATCGTCTGGTTCTAACTAGTATGCTCCAGGTAAATGCGTTCAAGCTATAAAACATCAATCAGCACAATTGAGCTTCCAACCACAATAACTAGTATATTGCAAAGAGGCAATAGTCCAAAGCATACCAAAATAAAGTCATAATACGATATGCATAGCATTAAGAACTCGAAATCAAAAAGACAAGAAATAACAACTTAGCTGCTTGCAACAGCACATTGTCACAGGAGGCAAGAAAAGGTACAAGAATTGAAGGAATAAGAAAATTCCGAGTCTCTTAGTAGTCATCGTCCTCTCCCTCTTCACCCTCGGCAGACTCAGCACCAACTTCCTCATAATCCTTCTCAAGGGCAGCAAGATCCTCACGGGCTTCAGAGAACTCTCCTTCCTCCATACCCTCACCCACGTACCAGTGAACGAAGGCGCGCTTGGCATACATGAGGTCAAACTTGTGATCAATGCGAGAGAACACCTCTGCAACACTGGTAGAGTTTGAAATCATGCAGACAGCCCTCTGCACCTTGGCAAGGTCACCACCAGGAACAACAGTCGGTGGCTGGTAGTTGATACCGCACTTGAAACCAGTGGGGCACCAGTCAACAAACTGAATGGTGCGCTTTGTCTTAATGGTGGCAACAGCAGCATTGACATCCTTTGGCACAACATCTCCACGGTACATCAGGCAGCAAGCCATGTACTTGCCGTGGCGAGGGTCACACTTGGCCATCATAGATGAGGGCTCAAAGGCGCTGTTTGTGATTTCAGCAACCGAGAGTTGCTCATGGTAAGCCTTCTCAGCAGAGATGACTGGAGCATATGATGAAAGCATGAAGTGGATTCTAGGGTAGGGGACCAAGTTGGTTTGGAATTCAGTGACATCCACGTTCAAAGCACCATCGAACCTCAGGGAGGCAGTCAAAGAAGAAATGACCTGAGATGCCAAACAAACAAGTTAATATAACACCTCTGTACAAGGCAAAATATATCATAAAGATTCAGTTACTTTTTAACATATATTTAAAAAGCACAAAAAATCTTATATATTCACAGTTGATAAGAACTTAAGAAGTGTAAAATCTATCATACATGTCAACGTAAAATGTCATTAAGAGAAAAAATTGATTGAACAGTATTAACATAAAGCGTTGTCATACAACATTTTAATTAATTGACATCTCTAAATGCAATTTCTCATAAGTAAAATCCACCAGTTACCAAAATGAATCTTAAAAACCATACCTGAGACACAAGACGATTGAGGTTGGTGTATGTGGGTCGCTCAATGTCCAGGGAGCGCCTGCAGATGTCATAAATGGCCTCATTGTCAAGGAGCACGGCAACATCAGTGTGCTCCAAGAGGGAGTGGGTTGAGAGAACACTGTTGTAAGGCTCCACAACAGAGGTGGAGACTTGTGGAGATGGGTAAACAGTGAATCCAAGCTTTGACTTCTTCCCATAGTCAACAGACAAACGCTCAAGTAGGAGGGATCCAAGACCAGACCCGGTACCACCCCCAACAGCATTAAAAACAAGGAATCCTTGAAGACCAGTGCAGTTGTCAGCAAGCTTTCGGATGCGGTCCAAGCACAGATCAACAATCTCCTTGCCAACTGCAAAACCAAGACGATAATCCACATTAAGGAAACAGATATTGAACCCAAAATTAAAGTCAAGCCCGAGTGAATAGATAATTACTGGTGTAATGGCCACGGGCGAAATTGTTGGCAGCATCTTCCTTGCCACTGATGAGCTGCTCTGGGTGGAAGAGCTGGCGGTATGCTCCAGTTCTCACTTCATCGATAACAGTAGGCTCAAGATCAACAAAAACGGCACGAGGGACGTGCTTTCCGGCACCAGTTTCGCTGAAAAAAGTGTTGAAGGCATCGTCTCCTCCACCAACGGTCTTGTCACTTGGCATTTGGCCATCAGGCTGTACAAATAGAATAGAATAATTTGAGTATTTTATAGAGCCAAACAGACAGAAAACACCAATAGAAAGCTACAACCACTGAATAAACGGCATAAGATTTCTAGAAAACGACATCAATTCCAAAAATCAAGATCAGAAATGAACAATAATAACATAAATCTCAGAAGATTAAAATCACAAAAAAAAAAAAAGCAACAACAATAGTTTGAACGAGTGTGCAGGTATAATTTTGACTAGCTCGCACTGACATGCTAGTAGTAAAACAGCATCTAACCAAAAAAATTGACGAATCAATTTATAACTCAACTTAAAAATGTAAACTCGCCAAAAGAGAAATATATTCATATCATTTCCCCTTGGATTTACCTTAGAGAAATATATTCATATAATTTCCTCTTGGATTTACCTTACTTAGGAACGATAAAACACTAAAGAGAGAGGTTTAAGAACAAAAGAGACAGTAGACCTAAAAATTATATAGATCTAACAATTTTCCCTATATCGGTGCATAAAAAACACAGATCTGATACAAAAACAAGGAAAATTCATGAGACATTGAAGATCTGAAAAAAAATGGAGACTATCCAGACCTCAAGATTCAAATTCCAGTCGCTAAAATAGAGTTATATGGAAATCGAACAAAAAAGATAACCTCGCAGATCTAATGAAACAGAGAAAAAGAGAAGAAGAGAG
Source organism: Ficus hirta (assembly GCA_038430175.1). NCBI lineage: Eukaryota > Viridiplantae > Streptophyta > Magnoliopsida > Rosales > Moraceae > Ficus > Ficus hirta. The sequence goes on along the minus strand of CM076596.1, from coordinate 1,323,665 downwards.
AGACAGACCTGGATGCCATGCTCAAGGCAGTAAAGCTCCCAGCAGGCGTTTCCGACCTGAATGCCTGCCTGACCGATGTGGATCGAAATGCACTCTCTCATTTTCGCAGAGAAAATCCGAACGCAGAGAAACGAACACGAAGATTACGATTTCTAGAGAGAGAGATTTCTAGAAAGAGAGGACAAATGCTGAAGACGAAGGCGTTTATCAAGACGCCTTCCTTTGAGACTGTGCTGTGGTGAGTGAGAGATCTGCTGAAATGGTTGTTTTTATAGGAGGAGACAAGAGAGGGATCTTTTTGTAACGTTTAGCATTAGTTAGGGTTTGGGCCGGGGTGGTTGGCCCAGAGCCAGATTTCGATTAGGTGGCGGTCTCTCATTGCTTGTTTCTAACCACCTCGTTAACCGTGGTTAGTAATTTTAGTATTTGAAATTTAAAGTTTGCCGCCCGGGGTTTGGTTGTTTGGCAACAGATCTAATTTCCTCTTAACCCTGGTTTTAGGTTTACTTTTGCCTTGTCTTACTTTTTGATATTTGTCTTTTTAATTGATTAATTTATATAATCCCGCACTGAATATTTATGGCCTGTTTGGTGAGTCAGTTTGGACTCAATTTTTTTAATTGACTCTATTTAAAAAATCAATAGACCTTTATATTTTTAAAAACTTCAGTTATTTGTTAAAAAAAATTCTTAAAAAAAGGCTTTCTACTTTTAACTCCCTAAAAATTTTAACTAATTTTTAAAATGTCAAACAACTCCAATTCAAAAAATTCAACTCTAACCGATATAGTAAACACTAGCCAAACCTTGCATTTTGATATCATCAAAAAAATTCGTACCTTACATTTTGCCATAGTTAAACATGTATCACTACTTTTGTAACTTGGATTACAATTATGTTTCATATCTCACATTAATGATTTCTGTTTGGCTCTTCATTTTGGATCTAAAATTCCATTTTACTTTTTGTCTCTTATTATTATTTTTTAAAGTCAATAAAATTTTTAACTAGTTTTTGAAAAGTTAACCAATTTTAACCTAACGCACCCTTATGTTTTATTTTTTAGCACCTTATTTCTTGTTTTGTTTTTTTGTTTTTTTTCCTCCTAGGTTTGCTTTGGAAGATTTTAGGATGCTTTAAATGGGTTATTTACATAAATATCTAAATTGAAGACTATGATTTAAAAAATGTCCATTTTTTTCTTTTATTTACATGAATGTCTAAATTGATACTTATAAAGACCACATTACCATTTCAGCAAGAAGTAAAAATAAATAAATAAAGAATTGATAAAAAAAGATAAAAGAAAAAACTCTACAACATTTCAGATTAAGCAAATCTTTCATTAAAGGACAAAAAAAAAAGAGAGATCATTTTACTTGATATATTATAAAGAAAAAAGAAATATTAGTTGTATGACATATAAAAACATTCATTATGATAGAATAATTGGTCATTAAGATAACTTCATAGCGAGCATATTAAAAATGATATTATTAAGAAATATTAATCACTTTATTAAAACCTAAAAAATTAATAATAATATACTAATTATTGTAGATGCTAGAAATCTATGGTCAAATTTTAACCAAGATTAGATTATAAGATAATTAACATACGAAAAATTATTGGGGTCCTTGGACATCGCATATGAAAATCATAAAACAATCATTATCAGAAAAACATAAATGATAAATCAAAATGAAGGCAGTAAAAGATAGCAATACCGAAATTTAGAGAGGTTCGCTGGAATTTTGCTACATCCTCTGAGTCTATGGTTTCACTATATATGAATTTTGAGTACAAAAGGCTACAATTTTTGGATATAATCCAGTAAGATTACAATAAGCAAAAGGCTTAACAAAACAAAAAAAAGGATCCCCCGATGAAGAGGATCTTCCTCTATTTATGGAGAGAAGATCGTGGGTCTTGACCCGCATGATGGTAGCGGGCTGTTCTCCACTACCCAAATAATTCAGAACATATACTAGGACATGGGTCATAATACCACGATTGGTCGTAGGCCTTACAGTTATGGAGACTGATATCTTACTGTTTGTTGTTCGTTGAATATGAACGTTAGACGATGAACTGATCATCCGTGACGATCAATAAATTGTTGGACATTGTTCATCATTCATTTCGTTGAATCAAGTGCCAACAGATCTACACTTAGTAAATTAATGGGCCTCAAGGGAACGGAGGCTAGATGATCAAGGACGGTCATTCGTTGTTCGTCACTCTTCTAGTGAATGGTAATTGTTCGTTGGGTCGAGCTTGAATGTCCGAGATTAGGAGTACTTAATCTTTCGATATTCATTGTTTGTCGTTCGTAGACCCAATAGTCGTTACGATCCAGTTATAATATTAAGGGGAGGCGAAGTTTAACCCCAATAATTTTCATAAAGAAATAACATCATAATGAAAAAAAAAAAAACATAGCACGTAAAAAAAAAACCATAATGATTTAATAATCACCATAAAAAATATAAACAATTTCATATCATATTTAAATTTTAAAAACTATCTCTTTATAGTAAAAAAAAAAAAAGAACTTTAGAAACTATCTATTAAAACAATCTTAATAATAATATAAATAATAAATTATCAAAATAATATAATAATTATCGTAAATATTTTAAATCATAATAAAAAAATTATTTATAAGAAATCATACTTAATAAATATGATTGTAAAAAAACAAACAACATAAATCATACTAATAAGTAATTACTGTAATAAAGAATTAGTAATTAAGATAAAAATAAAAAAAAATGATGAACAAATAAGGAAAAAAAATGATGTTAAAAATAATAAAAAAGTAAAATAAATAGTATAAACAGTTGTTTAATATTATAAAGAAATTGATATATTTTAAAATAAAATTTTAAAAATAGATTTTTTTGTATAATTATTTTCTTGAAATTTGGTGGGTCAGTGTATCGTCAATGGCATAGACAGATAAACCCACTACTGAACTTGCCCATGTTACGTGACAGCTCAACATCTCCACCAAGTTGTTGGGACACGGGAATATCAATTATACTAGAAAGACTACACAACAAGCTGGCGACTGTGCCCTAACCCACTACCGAACTCTCCCATGTTACATGACATGATGTTGTTCTTCTTATTTTTTTGGCCAAGCAAGCTTCTCAATGATTGGTTATATATATATATATATATATATATATATATATATATAGGCTCAACTTTTATTGCTAGCCAAAAAAAAAAAAAAAAACCATCCTATAAAACTGGCATAGTAGACAAAAGGGTTTGTTTCTCTAGTTCAGAAATGATATTCATCAACTTATACAAGAGTACAGAACATTAGAAAGATGTAGAGACAAAATTTTGCAAACTCCTATAGGAGTAGTTTTGTTTCCCACTTCCGAGAATGTAGTGACGATACAAATTATACAATTGCCAAAGGGCACTCGGTTAACTTGAAGACCAAGTCATGAAAGAAAATTATGAGACTGGCAAAATCATGCCAACAATATACTGTGGTTCTGTGATGTGATGATACAAAAAGGTTGACCGATAAAGGTGGTGCCTCTTCTATGAGTGGCCATGTCAGTTGTCAAGTTGCAGGCTGTGCACCATTCCATGCCTGGTTTTCGTCATCAAATCCATTAATTTTCATGTTGCGGCTTTCTTGTAAATAGATCACCCCAGTCCACACTCCTCGGATGAGTAAGATGCTCACAAACACTACGCTACCGAGGGTGCAGACAACCTACAATGTATACATACATGTACAAAGCTGCGTTTAGAGTAACTTTTTGGAATTTTTATTTTTTTTCACTAATGCAATAAGGATCAAACGTACGTCTGCAATGTGTAATTTTACAGAAACAAAGTGTTTAAATGTCAAGACGTTTTTCAAACTTCCACAAAATCCTACTTTCATTTTCTTCAATTTAAAGTTCGAATCTTAATCATTCAATATCAATTTCAAAATTCAGAAGCATTTTCCTAGTAGAATAAGAATGATTTGAAAGCACGAGATCTTAATGTAATCGTCCGACATTGATTACTGAAATTTAAGAATCTTATTGTGCCCCCATAGAACCTTCCTTTTTTCCCACTTAATTCTTCAGTGAATTGGTTATCGTTTCTCGTCTGCCTCTTTGGAATTATTTCTTGACCGAGAAGACATGTAAAGCATGTTAAGCCCCATTACAAGCAAGAAGCAGCTACATAGCTTTAATGAACTGTACAATACATAATCAAGAATGTTCTAGTTATTGAAAAAAAAAAAAAAAAACCAAATAAACTTGTCCTCTACTTCAATACGGTAATGGTTACAGCTTGCCTTTCCATGAACTTTTCTGGGTTCAAGACTCAAGTCCTAGTGGCAAACTTGTACCTAAAGGCTTGGTGGAACCTTTGTCTGAAAAATCGAGTAAGTTAGAAGCCATCTAGGTAGTTTTCCACCCACTAAAATCTAGCGGAAACCAAAAATTTGACACCACAAGTACCATTGAATTACTCCTATCTTTTCATAGTTCTACACACATTTACATCTTTTATATTTCTTCACCAATCCAATCCTTGGTGTCATCACTACACAAAGCAGCTTCTAACCCTGATTTCCTAAGTTGTTTCATACATTTAATTCAAAATTAAGATTATATGAAAATCGCTACTTTGACAATCAAATCAATAACAAGTGTCTGTATACAAGGGAATTAATTCATTTACCTCAAGAAACGCCTTCAGAACCCACAAAAATGCCAGAATTAGCACTCCGTTGACTGAAAATCCAACCTATTTTTTCAAACACGAAGAACTAATCAATAAGAAAATTAAAAAAATAATAATAATAAAAAATAAAACTTTTATCTCATTTTCATGGTACCAATTTGGTAGGGATGGCCACGGGAAGAACCGATCGCACAGCTCGGCGAGCTCGCCTCGAGACCTTCTTGAAGACATTTTGAACGAATTTAATCAACAGATCAAGACTCCTATCTTCTTCTTCTTCATCATCATCATCCTCTTCCTCGTCTTCATCGAGTGTACCGAATTCAATCGAACGGCTCCAATTGCGCGGATCATTCACGATATTACCGTTCCCCTGAGGAAAATTGGGGACTCGTCTGGAGACTCGAAGGCGATGAAGATGATGAGTTTCGGAAGATGCGAAATTTAGAGTCGAGAGATTCAGAGAACGAAATTGGAATATTTGATGTCGTTGTGTTTGAGGCAATAAGCAAGCTTGAGAGAGGGTCGCCGGAAACGACATGGCGGCGACTGACGGCGCAGAGAGAGAGTGGTTGAAGGGATTAGACGGCGGCGGAAGAGCCCAGAACTGGTCAACTGGAGGGACTTTACTCTCCACCACTGGATTTACGATTTACTGTTTTCCGCGGGACCATGTAACTAAGCGCCACGTACAAGGCAATGAGGGTAAAACTGGAAATTAGTCCACCTTCTTCCCACTTTTTAATTTTTTGGGAGAAAAAGATGACCACCTTCTTTCCACTTTGGGAATCACATAAAAATTTCCCTTTATTTTAATCCTTCGGGGCAAAAAAATTCGACTTTTTTTTTTCTTTTTTTCTTCATAGGGAATATTCGACAATTCCTTAAACAGGGAAAAAAAAAAAAAAAAAGACTTTCTAAGGGGGTGTTTGGTGTATGAGTTTAGTTTGAGTTGAGTTGAGATTTTTAAGTTTAAATAGTAATTTTTGTTGACTTTTTCAGAAAAGACAAAAAACTTTTTCAGAAAAGACAAAAAACATGATGAAAAAAGTACAGTTTAGTTTAAAATGAATGAAGATACCAAACGGGCCCTAATAGTTTGTTTGACTTCACATTATGGATCTAAAATTCACATTCCAATTTTTATTTTATTTCTTGAAAATTAACAAAAAAATTATAGCTAACTTTTAAAAAATCAATTAATTTTAATCTACCAAACTCTAGCTAAAGTATCCCAAATACTTCTCCTTTTACAAAATGTAGTATCTCATACTTTGTTGTTTTTTCTGATTCTCAAGTTTGATGTGGTTTGAAATAGACACATGTTGTTTGTCATACAAACTTACGCAAAAACAACTGTCGTTTTGTAACTTACGTGACTGTTATCCACTAGATAAACTTTAAAACGACGCCGTTGTTTCAATTCATAAATTAATTATCTTGTCGTCAAAATTGGAACAAAACATATGTTTGCAACTGAAAACTATTCATTCAAGAAAACTAAAAACTATGAATGATTCACCAACTAAAAAATTAACAGAAAAAACCCCTTAAACACTAAAAATGCCTGTCGTCTTTTGCTGTTTAAAAGTTTGGCGTACCTTAAATTGGGTTTATGGGATTAAGACATTAGTTTAATTTCAAAAGTTTGCTATGTAAAGCTTTCTTCGATGGTGTTCTAACTTTTAACTTAATTAAATTATATTTTTTCATATCAATTTTTGTCTTTAAAATTAACAAAAATTAAAAAATCAATTAACTCTAACTTAAAAATTTTATCTCCAACTGACGAACCAACTAAAAACATGCTAAAGTAACGCCTTCTACCAAACGACATTTCAGATTGACCCTATGTTTAGTTTTCATTCACGTCATTTTTAGTTAAAAAACTGTTATCAGAAACTACGTTAAAAAAAAAAAAAAAAAAAACCCCCACCCCTAAAACTAACAGAAACAGAGATCTGAAATAACATACAAAAAAACAACCTGACCCAGTTAAAAGTAAACAATCTGATTTAGACGAACCCCTTTTAGGATGTTGTTTTCAAATTCTAAATGACCCAGCAGAAATGGAAGCCACGTTCAACTCTACAATATATATTGGACAAGAATCACGGAGCAGGAGTAATAACTACCAAATGAATCGTCCAATACCACAACCATATTGTTCAAGTTCCTGGTAACTCAATCGGGACAGACTTCATAAGAGATCTAAAAACTGAATTAGACCTTTGCAATCTCGGATATGAAACCAAGTACAAAAACAAGTTCTGTTGCGTCATATGTATACCAAAAACTCATTTTACACTGTTTAAAGATCCAAAACGGTTGCAGCTTATTTACATGACCGAAACAAAGTAGACAAACCTATAATTAACAAAATCTTCCATGGAGTTGCAACAAGACACTTGTAGATACAAACAAACATCAACATTTTACAGGAAAAATAACTTTTATTCAGAAATCAGAACAACTTCGCTAGCTACCAATCCAGTTTAACCTGACAAGCCATCACCACTAGATCCTCCCAAGTTGCAATGGGGTGAAAAGGTCCTCCGAAAGAGAGGAAGTCGACCTGACCATCCGAAAGGAGGAGGGACAAGGCCCGGCAAGCGGTCATAATCTCCACCAATTATCCGAGGCACTTCCAATGGATTTGGGTCCCTTCTGATGGGAGTGTACATGGGCCAACCATAGCGCGGCAATAGTCTCCGCCTCCTAGCTGCGGCCTCCTCCTGCTCCTCCTCCTTTCTCCTAATCCGCCAATATGTGGAATTGGCAAATGCACTCTTCCAATGGCTCACTTGCACTGCTTGTGATCCCACCATCGCTAATCCAAACTCCTCAAAATACTTCCTCTTCCACAAATCATTGTTGGAAGACAAGTACTGCAATTCCTTACAAACGCACCCGACTCTCGCGATATCAACACCCGGAAGGAACTCCAAGATCTTCATCTGAAGTTCAGACGGGAGGCGCATGAAACACGGCGGAGAGGGCAATCCCGCCTTCGCACAAAGATCGATCAACAGAGGCAATACAAGCCCATCCTTCACAATCTTCCACAACTCATAAACTTCTCTTTCAAACTCACTACCATTTCCAGACAGAGACCCAATAGCCGGCGCAAACTTGTTCTCATCCAAACAAACTCGGTAAGTTACCAAACCACCGGAGGTTAAAGATCCAAAGACATTCACAAAATGGCCTATAAACTGATACTTCAAAACAACAGATTCTCTCACATTCAAAGTGCAATCTTGATCACCCAAGATTTCAGGAAGTGAATAGCGAAAAGACATTGCGAAAGCCAGTGAAGACTTCCACTCATCCGGAAATTGAAATTTGATAAAATTAACAAACCCAGATTCGAGAAAAACAGAATGAACCGCAATCACCAAATTCTTGTGATTCCGACCATCTTCCCCAAAATCTTCGCTCACCATAGTCCTCACTCTCCTCAGAAAACAACTCTCGGGAAACTTATCCTCGACCAAATCGACAAATTCACCATCAATTTCCATTCTTTCTTCACCAGAACCCGATTCTTCCATCGTCACAGAATATTTAGCACGAGTATCGAGATCAATTACCTGAACAGAATCTTGATGGACCGAAGGATCGCCTAGGGTTTCCGTTTCGGGCTCCAGCGAAGCGAGGGAGTAGAAAATGAGGTCGCCGGCGGCGATGCCGAGAGAGAGGAGGGAGGCGCGAGGAGCGGAGGCGACGAGCTCGTCGGTGCGGTTGAGGGAGAGGCGGAGAGAGGAAGGGGAAGGCGATGAGGAGGGGATTGCTTGGGCAATGGCTTCCTTGAGCTGTTGGAGTGAGGAGTCGCTGGAGATGTCGATTTTGAGAGTCTCTTTGGAATCGAAAGGTCGCACTCTGAGTTTCATGGTCGATTTGGTTGAAATAAGAGGAAGAAGAAGAAGAAGAAGAAGAAATGGAGAGTGGCGGGCTCGTAATACGAACAGGGAATGGAGGGGATAATATCGAGGGGAAAGGGAAAGGCGATGAGTAAGTCGGTGACTCAGCGGGATTAGCCAATTGGGCATGGGGTGATTAAGGGCATGTTTGGTAAAACATCTTGGATGTTGTGTTTTGAAAGTTAGTTGAAAATGTATATTTATAGGGAAAACTTTTGAAAAAGTTATATGATATAGAAAAGACTGCAAAATTTTGAAATGCGTTTGAAAAAAAATACAAAATGGATCTTGTTTTATTCATCCCATTGATACAAGCATTTTGACATAAAAAATATCTCATTTTAATTTGAAATGAGAAAATTATACACTTTTAAAATTTGATTTTTTTAAAATGAAAAAGAGAGACAATAAAAATTTAGAGTTGAGATTTTAAAATCTAGATAATTAAATATCATCCGAAAATGGTACCACAAACGTACCTTAAATTCTCTAAAATCAAAACAAAAAAGAAACGTTGCTCTTTTTTATTTTTATTGTTTTAAAACAAAAAATACATTGATAAACATTCCAAACTTAATGTGAATTTAATTGTATTTTATTATTAATTTTTTATCTTTTTCTAAAAAAAGAATAAAAATTATAATTAATTTTTAAAAAATAATCAACTTCAACTTAAAATTTTCATTTCCTTTTAAACTCAACATAAATAAGGTGGGTTTGCAAATAAGATTTTTTTCTTTTTGATAAATAGCTTTGCAATAAAATATTGGTAATATATAAAGTAATTCCTGCAATATTTTTTTAAAGAAATTTCTATAAGATTTAATAACTAGTATACATGAGAAATAAAATTTTGCTAACGTATGATATTAAAAAATGTTCTATCACCTAAATGACCTCTTAACAAATAGTTGTGCAATAGAATGTATGAGAGAACTCATGTCACATGTATGACAACTTATGTGATTATTGAAAAATTAAATAAAAAACTTATGATCCGCTTGAATAAGCTATTAGAGTTGTTAGTATTATACTCAAATACAATACGTATTTGGTTGAAACATTATTAGAGTGAAACTATTTGAATGTTTTATTATTTCATAATAATTCAATTTAAATCTAAATTTAAATTTTCACTTTTTAAAAATTTGTATCACACTCGTTTCTCTAGTTTTATTATATTCAAATGTTATCTTTAATAAAAATTATTCAAAGATATATTTGAATTGAATGCAAAATTCAAACTCTATATTTGAAATAAACATTCAATTACAATTAATGATCCAAACTGGCTATTAAACTTAGTATGCGTTTGGTGCACGAGTTGAAATTGAATGTGCGTTTGGTGAAACGTTTGAACTGTCGAAACTAAAAAGTGTAAAAACTTGAAATGTGGTTGGAAAAAAAAAAAGATCACTATGGAGCTTGTTTCGTTTGTCTCGAAATTTTATGCAATTAAAAAAAATACATTCCACTGGGACTTATATATCTAAAGTTATAGATTTTTAAAGTTTGAGTTATAAAAACTATAAATAATAAAATTAAGATTAACTTTTCAGAAGAAGATAAAAATGAATTAAAATTTTTTTTTGTTTGGATTGAACTCAACTTTGATGCCAAATAAGAGCTCAAACTTAAACTGGTTCAATGGCAACTTTCACCCACCCCCCTCCCAAATGATATGGTTTTAGACTTAGGACTTGTTCGGTGAAACGGTTCAACTCAAATTAAATTGTACTTTTTCATCTCAGTTTTTATCTTCTTATGAAAAGTCAATAAAAATTATAATAAATTTTTAAAAAATCAACCAACTCAAATTTTAAAATTTCAACTCAAACCGTTTCACCAGATCATTAGAAGTTACAAGCCCACAATCAACTTTGCCCTGGCATTTGCGTCAGTAACGTACAACTGCTTCCCTATGCCAAAATGAGCCATCAGCAACCAAATATACGTAATAAGTTGTCCTCCTTTGCCAAGCAACTCGAGATGTGGAGTTGACGTGCACCGGCAAGCGGCGTACGACAACAACCCCACCCATACTAGGCTCAAAAATGTCCATTTCATCTCTTCATCCCTTGACTTGTTCTGCAGCTCTTTCGCCAGACCACACGCATGGAACAACACTGATTTGCTACCAGTATTTCCCTTCACAACCGCAGGCTTGGAATATCCTGTCTTCACCTCAAGAATTCTTCTACACGCTTCATCTGTCGTCATAGACATTAATCCTCTTGCAGTACTCCGGCCAAAGAATCTCTGCCCCTCCGCACAAGTATCTTGAAAACTTTTCTTCGCAACACCCGCCACAGAAGACATTAGCGTAGGTTGCATCTTTAAAAGATACATCATGTAGTCGGACAACGTTTTGCTAATTTCGCGATGACTATTAGCTTTTGGAACTTTCTTGTTATCATCATTAGTACTACTGGTAATAGCAGTGTTGTAGATGAGTTCCGTGGCAATGCTCCACACCAGCAGGCTCTGATCGTAATCGATTTCATTTATGTAATGATCGATCACGTCGCTACAAATGACATTGATGTGCCCAAGAATCCAGTCGCCTCTTTTCAAGGATATGATCTCCGAGGCTCGAAGATTATCTGTCAACCAGGATTTCTGTTGTAGCTCTTCAAAGATGAAGTTCCACAAATCCTGGCCCATCCGCTTTCTGGTGGCATATTTTCTGTCTTAAAATTCATTGAGCCCCATAACACGGATCACTTCCATGTAGAAAGTGCGCCAGTAGCAAATTATCTTAGGAACGTTTTCCTCGGGGAGTTCTTTCAGGAAATAATCCAAAAAGTTGTACAAAGAAACAGATCCTGACCACATTCGGAACAAACATGAGCTCAAAGTACTTGAGCTCCCACAAGTTCGGGACACGACTTTTCCATTTGTTGATTCAGGCTTCAACGAATTCGGGCACTTGAGCTTTAAGTACTTAATGAGTGCCGATGCTAAAAGAGAGACTTTCTTTTTGAGCCTTTTACCGAGTACAACGGCTGTCCAATCAGAGAAAACAAACACGAAAAAACCCATCAGATCCAATGCGATTGCTCCACACCGAGCAAAATGTAGGTGATCTTCACATTGATACTACGGAAACCGTGCTTCTCCATTGAATGGAAGAGCGAGAGAGCCACGACAATGAAGACGGAAGACATGAACCTGAAGAAATATCCGGCCTTGCAATGCACCACAACAGCCTTTGTATAGAGCACTTCGTAGAAGAAGTTGAGCTCGACAGATAAAACTTTAAAGGCGTCTTCTGAGTTTATATCACGAAAGTACTGTCGGCTCTCATCGCGGTCACTAATGAGTAGTACCAACTGATCAACAATTAGGTTCATGAAGTTAAGAAAGAAGTAATAAGCATGTTGCACCACTGTGATGTCGTCAAGTTTGTTGGACCTCTTCGTAGTGTTCTCTTCGACGACGGACTTCTTTTTCCATTGTTCGGGGACCATTAGGATTCGAGACGGGACTCGAGCTTGTCTCTTCGCCACGAATGCCTGCATGAGCTTCACGTAGTTGGGGCCAGGATTAGCCTGGAAAGTGTCCAGTTCGCAAGGAATAGAGCTCGAGTCCTTTCAGCATATTTGACAATTATAAAAATTTACAGAAATGACAATTATAGTAACGTTTTTAATAGTTTAAAATTATTCTTAAGGATGTTCAACTAAATCAAACCGCTTGTTTTAAGTAAAGTGCAAACCAAATCAAACATATATTGGTTTGAAGATTTTCAAACCAAACCAAACCAAACATTTTACGGAATTAAAATTTAACCAAACCGATAATTGATTGCATTCGGTTTGGTTTGATTTTTTAATTGGTTTGAACTAATATTCATGAATCTCAGTCATAAAATAAAATAGGATCAACTTATTATGATGATAAATATTTTTGTATTTCTAAATCATATATTAATTACTCAAATTTGAGTATCCAAATCAAAATAAAACACTCACAACTAACAATAAAGCATTTTCAATGAAATTACAAAAATATATAAATTAGATATAAATAGTCTTTCAAAAAATATATATTATATTTTAATAACATATAATAAACTAATTATAGTTAAAATAAACCAATAAATTATATTTCATAAATATACATATGTAATTTTAATTAAAAATCGGTTTGGTTTGGTTCGGTTTTTTAAGGAATAAAACCACAAATCAAACTAATTATTGTATGGTTTGGTTTATTTTGATTGGTTTGATTGATTTAATTGGTCTAAAAAATATCCCTAGTCACTCCAGTTTAAAAAAAATAGAAAAAGAAAAAAAGAAAGAACAAAGATCGAAGTTATATAGACTTAAAAATTTAGGAACCAACCTAACAATTTATCAAAAAAAAAAAAAGGATTGTTTCAACAAATAGGTATGAGTTATTCAACTCGTGTGTGGATTAAATTGCTACTAATTTAAGAGTTTAAAGACTAATTTTGAGCATTAAAAGAAGTTCAAGTACTACTAACCATGCTGTCAACGTTAATAAGATTAAGTTATCACGATTGTATCTTAATCACCTTACTACACAATCACCATATCATCAAAAGAAAAAACATGCAAATAATGGTGGAGATTTGGAGCTGAACCTGAACGTCTATGGATGTTGCTTTGGGATTATGGCGGCGTAGCTCACCTGTAAATGCACGGCTATGAATTACGTTTCGATAAAAAGAGAGAGATATATATATATATATATATCTATATTTTTTTCTATTTTTTTTTTCTTATTTTTCTTCCAAATTCTTTGAGTATGGTAAGCCCTAGAGTAAAAGAAAATGCCTTCTTTTACTTTTATTCCTTTTTAAAAAAGCATAGATGTATTTAATAATAAACAACTTTATTATACACTATTATTCACCAAAAAACTTTTTATTATATACTATTAACAAGAAAAGAATATCTTAGGATCCACGGAGTGATTTAATTTATCATATTTTGGACAGAAAAAATTAGGTAAAAATAATAATTAGTTACAGGATAACTTCCCATTTCTATTTTCTCTTTTATTTCATGAAATTCAAACTTCAAAAGTCCAACTATCTAATTTCAAATCGAAATGATGTATATATATATATATATATATATATATGTTTTTAAACATTTACAACGATGAGAAAAACAAAACAAAATTTTCTGTTGAGATTTTATGTAATTGATTATTTATCTAATTATCATTTTGTGATTATTTCCTAATTTAGATATAAATTGAATTTACTATAGGGTTGTTTATAAGGTGTTAATTAGGTGTAATTCGTTTTCTTTCATTGTTTTTCTTTACGTGTACTTATAAGTTTAGTATTGTACCATTTCAGTTTGTGAATGAAAATTATTTGAATATGAAATTTTAAGTTGGTATCAGAATCAATATTAGAGTCATTCAAATATCTTTCATTCACCGCAAATCGCAAAAGCAAAACAAATCAAATAGCAAAATACCCATCAAATCATCACTCATTCTTCAATTCCATCAACAAACCCGCACAAAGCAAATCGCAAATCGGCATATCAAACAAGCAAATCACAACGGAAAGTCGCTTCACCTCCAAGTTGAAGATCTGATACTTTCATTTCTCCAAGTCAAAGGCTTGTGTAAAGTAAGACATGTATCTTTGACTATTGTATCTTTTTAATTAATCAAACTACATGTGATTTGTTGAGATTTTGTGAAATAATTGATTGATTAATGACTGATTATTCTTTTAGTTATCATTTTGAGATTCTTTCTATTTTTAGAGTTTATGCAAAATTATACATATTAATTATCTTTATTCTAGGATTTGATTTTAAGTTTCCCGATTATATTCTTCTTTATATAATCTTGTATAAATTCAACAAAATTGTGAATGAAAATTATTGGAATCCCAAATTTCAAGTTTTCCATATCTATCGAAATCTGCACACATTATAAAATTTTACATTATTTAAAATTCATGGTTATTTGTATTTCCCATTTTAACAAAATACAGATTTTCAAACAAAATTTCAGAAGTCCAACCCTAACGTTTTGTCCAAGCCGACCCTTATACATATATACATTTTAACGTTTTGTAAAACTTGTTTATACATTTTCATGTCGTTTGTGCACAAGTGAAAAGGATTAATAATAGTTCCAAGCACGGATGTTGGTACGTGTTTCGCTACACTTTGGACATATATATTATTATCATTCAAGGGAGAATTGAAAGAAACTATACATTACAGATTTTCCTTCCTCGGTATTGCCTTGGACAACATGAATCTAACTACAGAAAACAAATTACACACTTAAAAAACCTGGAAATTTCTACTATTCAATATCAAGGTCTTTACAAATCACCCCTGAAAAATGGTCCACTGAAGAAGGAGCTAGAGAATGTCCCTCCACTATTGGGGAAGAGAGTCAGGAAACAGATGAGGCCGAGGACGAAACCCCAAGCATATCTGTCCTCCCCCAACGGAGTGATCTCATCTTTTGCGGGTATTTCCTCTCCACCGCGGAAGAAGGTTGCAAACAAACCCCATGCCAAACACAGGACGCTTCCACTCAGCCCACCAATGCCAAGCAAAAGTGAGGTCGCGAACGAGAGAAGTGTCGCAGTGCTCCTCCCGAACATGGCCTGCGCTATGCGCCCTCCTTCGAGCCTTCCACAAGGCAACAAGTTCAGAGATGTCACCACCATTCCTGCAGTAAAATAAAGCCGTCAAAAGATTTTTTTTTTGCTACTGATCTGTCGAGACGGGCTTTCTATGCTTCTAAACATTGCTTGCATATGAAGGAAAAATCTAGAGGGACTAACCTAAAAGTCCAGCAAAAGCCAGGGGATCAACAGGAACTCCGACACCTTCCACCGCATATGGCAATACATTTCCAAGGTCATCTGTATAAGGTCCTATGACATACTGGATAAAAGAAAGCAATGGGTTGTTATAGAAGAACTGAGGCCTTATGTACCTGCAAACACAAAACAAAAGAAAGATTAATGGAATCAAGCCCCGTTGTTATATCTGATATATATTTTTCAATATCCATTTTGGCTCTGTAAAGGGTAAGTTGCTTACAATGCATTATCACCCCCGTTAAAGCTGCCATCAGCTACGAAGGCCGCAACTGCTAGTGCTAGCGACGTCAAATATGCACTAGCTGTTCGTGCCACCGGAATATCAAAGAGAGCTTTCTTATTAGGTAGCGGCGACTCGTAATTATTCATCACTCCCAGACACCCCGTCCAATTGGATGGCACAAGAAAAGATGGACTCAGCTTCACACCATAACGAGCTGCCGTCAACCTTGTGGCTATCTGCATAAGAAAAACTTCCTAAGAATACAAGAAAGATGAAAAACCATACCACATTACAGACAGCAAAGTAATTAGACTGCCTTCAAAGATGTCAAATTCTATTTTTGAACCACTCTCTATATTTTGATCCTTCTTTTGTCAATTATTCAACTTCTTGTTTCCTACTTGTTACCTTAAGGTTTCGGGACCTACAAACTATGTTGCTTTCTAGAGACTAGACTCTCGTTCTGCATAACAAATATTAGCATGAAGCAAACTACCTCAGAAACCCCCAAGATGGAAATGAAGCCGCCAAAGAGAGGCACAACATCAGAAATGTAGTCGTCCCACGTCGCGTCGGGTTTAAGGAAGAAGCCACTCATCAAAGCTATCGTCCCAAACGTTGTAACACACAAGGCAATGGCACTAATGTAACCCCAAGGAGTACTTAGATTGGTTGACTCGAACTGTAGATCTATTTCTGCTTTGGGTTGCACCACACACGCCTAAGAAAAAGGAAACAAATGAGCTACAGAAAAAAGATTGTAATAATAATAAATAAATAAAAAAACATTAATTTGATACTACGTGAAAATATGACAAATTAAGGTACCTGTTTTGTGATATCATTAGTTTTTTCTTCCATGAACCATACAACCACATCTCTTTCAGCTGCCTCAGAGAGTTTTTTCTCCAATTTAGGAATGACCTCTTCAATGGGTCTCCTCAAATTCCCAATAAAAATTCCTCCATCTCCGAATCTTCGAACGTCAGTAGCGAAAAATGTATCAAACCCGAAACAACTCTTCAACTGCAATACAAATTGAACACGGTAAGAAACTAGACTGCAAAAAGTTTGATGCTTTTATGATTATATGACATGTACGAAAGCCCCATAGATTTACAAATATTTAACAAAAGGGAAAATTTTATTAGGACCTTAAAATTATCAGAATTAATCACTAATTAGTACCTTGTTAAGGTCAAGAGCCTTGAAGCTCTGTTCTACTTTCTCCAACCTCTCTTTCTCTCTGGTCAAACTCTCCCGCACGGCTCTGTTGAAGAAGGCCACAACAGGGTTGTCGCTATTTTCCCTGTCCAGCTCCTTAAGCTTCCTGTCTGCTCTCTTCTTCTCCAACTTTATCGCCGCTTCAATGGACGGATTTCCCATGAACTTCTTGAACTCCTCGTCCGTTTTCCAATCCTTCTCTTGCTCTTCTTCTTCTTCTTCTTCTTCTTCAGAATTTGCCACTTCATTCTTCTGGGCATCTTCAGTTTTCTCCTCACTTGGCTTCTCTGAAACCACTGTAGAAGAAGTGGGGTTTTCATCTAGCTCGGCTTTGATGGAGAATCGGGGAGATTTTCTCGAAATGGGTTGGGGAGAGAGAGAAAAGGAGAGGTGGGTCTTGTTGCGAAGTGGGTTTTTGGTGAAAGACGAGTTGTTCTTCCATGAGGGAATTGAAGAAGTGACTGAGAGAGTCGCCATTTGAGAGGAGTTTGAGCTTGAGTTTGGGTTTCTTGTTCTTGTTGTTCGTTGGAGGCCATTTGGTGGGAGAAAAAGGCGGGAGAGAAGGAGGTCTTAGAGAAGTCTGGAAGGTTGGAGAAGAGTGACAAGTGGAATGGATGTTGAAGGCAATGCCAAACGGAAGAGAGAGACAGACCCCACGAGAAGTACGATTGTTTTGAGGAAGAAGAGAAGGGCATGAATGAAAAGAAAATTTTTTTTTTTTTAAATGTGATCTTTTTTGTGGCAGGAGATTTCTGTGAGTCTGGTTTTAGATTTTGATGGGAAGCTTCGGATTAGGATGTCAATTTCCACGGTTTGGATAGGGATTAGAAGGACTTTTTTTTTTTCTTTTTTTCTTTTTTGGAAAAAGATTATTTTTTTTACCAATTTAAATTATTGTGAGCCGTTGGATGGATTTGTGATTTTTCTTTTGGCTCGAAAAAACCACCCATATTTGTTATACTTGAAATATAAGAAAACAAGTAGGATCATTCCCAATAAAACTAACGGGGAGTTTGGTGCACACACTCAAGTTAAGATTTTCAAATTTTTTTTTATTTTTTTTTCAAAAAGTTTTTATCTTTTTCTCAAAAAATATTTTATCTTTTCTGAAAATTCAAAAAAATTTACTATTAAAACTTAAAAATTTCAACTCAAACTCATTCATCAAACTTCTCCTAAAATAGAAAGCTAGTGGACGTTTGTGTAAATTGATTTTGGACCAAGGAGTTAATGATAAAGGCTAGGGCCAATTAGTGATAAATTTTCCCATCTATTGGGATTTTCTTACGTTTTGACAGAGAACTTCCCATCTATATTTTTTTTTTCTTTCATAGGTTAAGATAGCTTCCCGTATTTTTTTGGTTCTCAGATGAGCATTTTATGAGTTGTTTTTAACAAGAATAGTATTAGGATCACCAATACCATTCTTAGGGGGTGTTTGGTGTATAAGTTGAGTTTGAGTTGAGTTGAGATTTTTAAGTTTAAATAGTAATTTTTGTTGACTTCTTCAGAAAAGACAAAAAATTTTTTCAGAAAAGACAAAAAACATGATGAAAAAAGTACAGTTTAGTTTAAGATGAGTGTGAGAACCAAACAGACCCTTAATTTTTAAATATCGATTTATATAATGGTGAACTGCTATCTTATTTTTAATAAATGTGATTAATTAATGTAATAATTTTTTAAACACCTATCAACAAAAATGACAATTCACAAGATATACAGGTAAATATTTAAATGTTGAGATTAAAGTTAATATTCTTAATTTATTTTTTTCTATGTGCTAAACCTAAGAATTTTAATATTAGTTAATACGAGTACGACTCGAAACTTTAACGAATCAGGTCCATCGCGACTCGAAACACGTATAGATTTAGTCAATCATAGACCAGACCGGACCGGTACGGTATAACAAAACACGATTAACAAGTCTAAGCATTAGTGATTAATGTCTATTAATTGACCTTTAGAGAGAGTAATCAATTTGGAAGTTTCTGAGTGTATAGAATTGGGTGTTTTTATAATAAATTTGGTGTTACCTGGATGAAAGAAAAAAAAAGTACTCGTCAAATTCTACAACACGATGACTATAGAGTTTAGTCTTATCTCCATAAACTCGTAGACGACACAAAAAAGGAAGTACTACTTAAAAAACTCAAAATTTTAAATTTGAAGCTGACATCTCAGAAGCAGTAGTCACATTATGCATCTTATACATATTTTTTGGTTGGAAACATAATACCCAAATGCTTGTACTTTCACATAAATTCTCCATGTCCTAAACTAATAGCTGCTCAAATCTCGTGACAAAGCCTGTGTTAGTTACAGCAAAATAATCACATTGTTTATCAAACAAAGAGACAAAAATGTTTGCTCAGAGAAAAAAAAAATAGTGTTTTTTTTTATAAACTAAAATCACATCAAATTAAAAAAAAAACAAAATTAACAAAATTTAACACAAACAAAATAATTTGTCATAAAACTTATCATTATTTTCTTTTCTTATTCTACTGAGATTCCAAAAAAAAAAAAAAAAAAGTGTGTATAAACATAGAAAAGATTCTAATGTTAAACGGGAGGTATAATATTAAAAAAAAAAAAAAAAAAAAAAAAACCAACTTAGTCGGTTACAAACGGTAGTCGGTCTCACTGGTCGAACCCCTCCCTGTCTCCTCCGTCTGCCTCTCTCAAAGTATCCATCGAACTGAGAGAGTGAGAGTTTCAGCACCGGAAAGGAAATCAATAACGCGCGAAATCCACACCCAAAGGCTCTGCACTTTTTTGTCCTTCTCATCTCTTATCTTTCTTCTCATTTAACTATAATCAACTCCTGCCTTCTGGTACGATTCTCTTCCTTCTTTGTCCACTTCTGTTTTTGGCTCCCTTTTATTTTCCATATCCACCCCCCCTTATTATTATTATTTTTTGCACCCACCTAAAAGAAGACAAACAAAGAGCACTTTTCTACTTATTTTCCCTTTATTTAATCTCAACATATCCAAAGGGCTTTCATTTTCTCGCACTTTTCGATTCCAGAACATTCTCGCCTCCAACCTCCAACGGCCCATTCCTCTCTCTGCGGTATCGCTTACTCACAAGCAATTGTTTTTAGGGTTCTGGAGTTTGTTTTGATTGTCAATTTTGGGGAATTTGGTTTTATTGTGATTAGAATGTCCGCCATTAATGGCTCTCGAGGTTCAATTTTGGGGCCTTTGTTTTTCTTTAATTGAGTTTCGTTTTGCATTGTCGTTTTCACCAATTGAATTTGATCAGGAAGGCTAAAGTTATCACCTTTCTTATTCTTAAGTTTTTCCAGAATCTTGTTACTTTTTGGTCCTTTGATGTTGACGTTATTAATGAAATCTGTGGTTGTAATGTAATTGGTTTTGCAATTGTTTTGGAGCTTGAAGTTTTGTTGGAATGGCCAATAACCCCCAAATTTCAGGTGTACAGGTATAACACATTTGAAATATTTTAAATTTTTTCTTGTTTATATGAATTCTAGTCCTTTTTGTTGATCTTGCTAAATTATAATTATAATTATTATGATTTTTTTTTTTTGGAAAAAGTCTATTAGGCCTCCTATAGTTGGTTCCATGGATCCTCCTCAAAGTCTGCCTCCGATGTCTTTTCAAGTAATTCATTTTCCCTCTCACAATTTTTTATTTTTTATTTTTTTTGGTGTTATGTTACTTGCATATTTCTTATTGATTTAATGAACTCTTTTTGTTTTTCTGTTGTGATCTTTTGGTGCAGTTCCGGCCTGGTGTTCCGGCACAACAGTTCATTCCCCCGACATCTCAGCTGCCTTTTCAGCCGATCGGGCGAGGTGTCCCGCCCATGAATGCATTGCCTTCTGGCCCTCCTCAACCTCAGCAACTCTACTATTCTCTACCAATGCAGCAGTTCCCTCCAAGAGCTCAGGACATGCCGCTGCAGCCACAGACGGTTCCATTGCCCGTTGCTAATCCAAACAACAATCCCTTGCCCAATGCTCATCTTCAGCCCAGTGCCCAATTTCCAAGTAACTTTGCGCCTGGTATAGGAGGCCCGGGGGCATCACTCTCTTCATCATATAGTGTAAGTTTCAGGTGCTTTCTAATGGCTAACTGTATGATTTGGTTGAGTGAATTTAGGCCTTTGCTTTAGAACTTGCATTTGTTTCAGTTTGCTCCTTCCTATGGTCAAATACAAGGAAGTTTTAACGATTCGACCTCTGCCATACCTCAGCAGCAGACTATTGAAAAGCCTTCAATGACAAATGTCGTTGCTCCTGTAAGAGCATTTGCCCTACCTCCCTTTTTTTATTTAGTTATTTCGGCTTTTGGGAAAAACTCTTTGCCCCTTTGACACCTATATTTTTAGTTCTTGTTTTGGTTGATCTCGCATACAATTATTATCTCAGGTCATAAGTATTCAGCCTGACCTCACTGCAGACGCCCTATCAGATTGGAGAGAACATACATCATCTAACGGAAAAAAGTAATGACTTTGATTGGTGTTGCCTATCCTTGTTTACGCTTGTAATAGTTAGATTTAAAACTTACTGATTCCTAGTTACTGAAATGATTTTTCATTTTATTAATTATTAGATATTATTACAACCGGAAGACAAAATTATCAAGTTGGGAGAAGCCTCTGGAATTGATGACGCCCGTTGAGGTGAGTCATAGACGTGGTTTCATTTTCTTGATGTAAAACTTATAATTCATAAGGTCATACCACAGAATACGGGAATAGTTTTATAATGTAGAATCTAGCATCGCGTGGGCCTTTCAATGATGAAGAATAGCGTTTTTAAAGTTCATTTTCGGTTTCTTCTCATTTCTTTTTGTGTGAATTAGTGGGATGCTGTTGTTAAAGTAAGCCAGGGTTATCTGGGTACATTGACATCTACCCCCATGTATTTTCTTTGAAGAAATAGTTCTACCACATGATTACTCTTGTGATTGTCTGTGGATACATTTCTTAATTTCCAACAATGTTTAGATCCTTTGATTACTGACATAGTGACATGTCATTTGATCATACGAAAATCCAAACAAAAATGAGTAAAATTTAAATTCAAAACTTCCAATTAATTGCTCATGATAACGTCACCCAATCAACACTTATGGCACAAAAATTGGTAGTGGTGAAATATTATTTTGCAGTCGTATCTGCTTGTTTGGTTCTTATTAACTTATTGATCTACTTCGAAGGTATTCTCTTTACGTAAGGACCTCCGAGGTATTATGACATTAATATGGCTTCGATAGCCTTAAAGATGCTTACAGGTACATGCTGTGCCACTCTATTGAGAGGTAGGATGTGCTATGGGTCTTTGCTGCTTGCTCTGCCTACTGTATAGCCTTAATGTTAGTAAACTCTATCATTTGTTTTACTTCATTTTTACACAGATATGTGTGAAATATTTCCATCGAGTATCTAACCAATTCTATGAGATGAGGTTAGTGGTTCTTAATGGTTCACCATGAGATACATTGTTCTCTGGTGCCTAGTCTATTTTGTTCATATTAAATGCCATCACTGATTGAGGATTTTGATGTCTGTCGGAAATGTCATGTACCTACAATTTTTTAATTGCCACTATGATCAATTTAAGTAGAAATAATACTTTCATGTAAGTATTCACCTGGAATGATTTCTTCCTAGTTCCTCTCTTTAGCATTTAACCACAGGTTTCTTTGAAAGACGGAATGTTGACAGAATGATTATTTGTCACTGTGTCAGAAAGCGGATGCAACAACTAACTGGAAGGAATTTACTAGTCCCGAGGGAAAGAAGTGAGTGCTCTCTTGGTTTCTTGGAAGCCTGTCATTCTTGAGGACTTCTTGTCCTCTTTTCGTTGTAATTGATTTTACCATCAATGGAAGAATGTTTCCTAGGGAAGGCCCAAAAAAAAAGTGACTTTTTAATTTTTATCTTACATGTATGTGTTCCAGGTACTACTACAACAAAGTCACCAAAGAATCAAAATGGGTGATACCTGAGGAGGTGAAGGTAACTTTTCAACGAAATCCAGTTTGAAAAAAATTGTCTAGATTTTTTACTCACATATCTTATACATTTCCCACTCTTTTCTTTGCAAATTAAGTTGGCTCGTGAGCAAGTTGCAAAAGCCTCTCTTGAAGAAAAACAACAAAAAACTTCATGTGCTGCTCCAGATTCTGTTTCTTCTCCCATGGTCAATGCAGATGCATCTTCCAAAGCTCAAGGAATAACATCAAGCCCTGTTTCAGTGGTAACTGTTTCTGCTGGTGTTGAACCACCTAGTGTGGTGGTGTCAAGATCATCTTCCTCTCCTCCAGTAGGTTCTATTGTCAAAGCAAACACAGATGAAGATCACACATCTACAAATGTTATTTCAACGTCTGACACCAATACTGGAAGTGTTGGGACTATGACCATTGCACCCGCAGAGCAAATGTACTGTTCTTAGCTGTTTTTATTAGTTATTTGATTGGCATATGTGCATTTGGGTTAATTTGGTTGCCCAAATTTTGCAGGAATAATTCCAATAGCTCAGCTCAGGATATAATTACTTCTTCGGATGGAGTTTCCACACACCATAAAGAGGTATTCCTGGGTTTAATTTGTATGCTAAAAAATGTTTGATATGCCTTTTATAGCAACTTAATTTTGCAGACTTTGCAGGAAGCTTCAAATGGTGTAAGAGGAGAGAAAACAAATGATATTGCTCCAGAAGATAGAGCAGTTGACCGCGAGCCCTTAGTTTATTCAAATAAGCCGGTACACCTTAAGATTTACCTACCTTCCAGTCTGTCTTTTACTTTCTTGGAACTGAGCATTATTTTTGAACTTTGCTTCTTTTGTAGGAGGCAAAAAATGCATTTTTGGAGTTGTTGGAGTCCACTAACGTTGGGTCTGACTGGACTTGGGATCGGGTAGTTCAAGATCCCCAAAAGATATGTTGCTTTTATTCTATATTGAGTTCTTACGTAGCTATCAATCTGACATTATACTCAATGCAATCAGGCTATGCGAGTAATTATTAATGATAAAAGATATGGTGCTCTGAAAACACTTGGAGAGCGGAAGCAAGCTTTCAATGAGGTGAATCTTTCTCTTTCTTGTGTGCTTTGTAGTCATTGTAATCTATCTATGATGCATGTAGAGGGATGTGTCTTTTGTGTGTGTGTATATTTATGTTTGCCTAGATGTGCGATCCCTAGCACGCATGCTTCAAACAAATTGGTGATGGTTCAATTTGCTTTTGTTTTGTGATAACGAAAAGGTCTTCCCTGTGAAACAACTTAGAACCTTAAAACATAAGTTTGCTATTCTCTACACCCTACCTTCCCATTTAGCAGATTCATTTATTTTGATTCCTCTCTCTCTCTCACAATTAATTCTAGTTGTGTTTTATGCTATAGTTTTTGGGTCAAAGGAAAAAACAGGAAGTAGAAGAGAGACGTGTTAAGCAGAAAAAAGCACGGGAAGACTTCATAAAAATGTTGGAAGTATGTTTTCTTCTGGGCCTGAAATTTCTTCTAGTCTTTGTTATTATTATTGTTGTTTTCTTTTGGGATACTCTAAATTATATCATTTACCTATATTATCTTCTTTTCTTTGTATTGGACTTTATGCAGGAATCCATAGATCTGACATCATCTATAAGATGGAGGTTTGTCTCTTCTGCCATGATGGCAATCTTTAGCAATTTTCTTCCTACTGAGATGGTCTTTCGTTTGTGTTTAGTATTGGTCAGCCCTGTGATAATTACTCTTTGCTAATCGAAAAATGTTTATCACATTCAGCAAAGCAGAGAGCTTATTTGACAATGATGAGCGATTCAGAGCCGTCGAACGAGATAGAGAACGCAGGGAACTGTTTGAGACCTATCTTGAAGAACTCAAAAAGAAGGTATGATATTGCAAATTAATCTCAATATAGTTGTATTCTTGTAGCACTCTTATTTACATATTGTAAACCTGCGTAAAGTCTTAGTTTGGAGCCAAAATTTGTCTATCAGTTGTTTGTGGAGCCCCATATTTGAACATGATAAATATCGGAAATGTGGTTGAAGATTATGGATCTTATCATCTTAATCATATATGTTCGTACTTTTTAAGATTTGCACTTTCTGTAGGAACGAGCAAAGGCACAGGAGGAGCGCAAGCGCAATAAAATTGAGTACAGACAGTTTCTGGAGTCTTGTGACTTCATCAAGGTACTTGTTCAACGTGGTTCAATTTATCTATGGTTCTACTTCACCAGTTGCTATTGTATTTATACATTTTTTCATCGTCCCTTGTTAGGCAAACAGCCAGTGGAGAAAAGTTCAAGACCGCTTAGAGGCTGATGAAAGATGTTCACGTCTTGAAAAAATTGAGCGCTTGGAAATATTTCAGGTATTTCTTTCCCCTCATTTTGCCGTAGGTTGAGCTGGACTTTCACTAATAATTTCATTGTATGTCACAGGAATATTTAAATGCTCTAGAGAGGGAAGAGGAGGAGCAGAGGAAGATACAGAAGGTTCTTTGGTGTTTCTACCCTGATCTTTTTCTTCTTCTTCTTGGTCCTACCCGGTTTCTAGAATGATGTTCTGATCTGAACTTTTTGTTTGCAGGAGGAATTACGAAAGGCAGAGCGTAAAAATCGTGATGAATTCTGCAAACTGATGGACGATCATGTTGCTGCAGGCACTCTTACGGCCAAAACTCACTGGCGTGATTATTTCATGAAAGTTAGTTACTCTCTTGACTCTTTCTTTATTTCTTGAACGTTGTTTGGAGAATCTGTATGATTTCTTCAAGCCTAAAATTTAGTTAAGATTGAGTTCTGTCTTGCTTGTCATGCTTATTTCAATGTCTTTTTGTAATCTGTTTTGGTCGGGTGCTCTTAGGTTAAAGAGTTGCCTGCATATTTGGCAGTTGCATCAAACACCTCTGGTTCAACTCCAAAAGATTTGTTCGAAGATGTTGTTGAGGAGCTTCAGAAACAAGTAATTCAACCGCACCTTTTTCTATTCCATTTAATGTTTGTCCTAAACTCTTTGTTCTAGTAAATATTATTGGCTTTGTTGTTGGCGGTATTCTACTCTTCTTACGGAATTGTTGATGCTTGCATAAGTTTGGCCCTCGTAGGTCTTGTGTAAATTATTATTATTATTATTATTATTTTTTTGGGCATCTTTTTCTTTTTCTATACATGCCTTTTGTGATTCTTTGATTCTATTTCCAAGCGGCATTTTCTAATCAATTTGAAATTTGAAGGTTGACTAATATTCTATTTCATTAGAATCACAGTACACTGCTTATATACTGGAGAAGTTTGTTAGCTTTACTTTTACTCCATTCTGAGAGCATATATTGATATGATGGTTGCCTTATTGAAGTGATATATTATAGTAAATGTTTAAAACTTCTTTTGGCTGTCACAATATAATCCCACGCATTATTCACGTTTTGCTTGAGTTCTACAATGTCCTTACAAGATAAAAAATTTACTCTCGTTAACTTTTTGCAGTATCATGATGATAAATCCAGAGTAAGGTATGCAGTCAAGTTGGGAAAGGTATGATTGATCTATATTTCCTGTTTTTACAAGCTTTAAAATGTGTTGAGTATCTAACATCTAGGAATTTCAGATCACGCTTTCATCGACCTGGACGTTGGATGGCTTCAAAAATGTGATTACAAATGATATTGGTTCTCCACCAGTATCTGACGTCAATTTAAAGGTACTATGTGTGAAAATTCTTGATGATTCTTTTGAAAATTCCTAGTTGCATGCGATATGTGCACCACCATGATTTGATGTGATTTGTTATGTTCTTGCAGCTAGTATTTGATGAGTTACTTGAACGAGTGAGGGAGAAGGAGGAGAAAGAAGCTAAAAAACGTAGTCGCCTTATGGATGATTTCTCTAATCTGCTTTCTTCTATCAAGGTTAGCATGCAGCAAGCTTGGTCTAAGTTTCAGTTCTCTTATTTCCGGAGAACAAAAGGGATTTTGTTGACCTATTTTATGTCTTGGCTTACAAATTTACATGGTGTTTTTACTTTTTCTCAGGAGATAAATGCATCTTCTGAATGGGGAGACTGTAAATCGCTTTTCGACAATAGTCAAGCGTACAGGTATTGCTTGTTAATAGTTGAAGTAATTATTGTTTATCTGATGGATTGTTCTGTGGCAACAACATTTTGGGTGTGTAATAAAGGCTTTGCAAAATTCTTGGAGTGGATTATCTGCTTTCATTTTTTGACCCAAAAAAAAAAAAAACAAACTGCTCTCCTTTGGGGGTTTTAGCTACTATACATCATTAAAACGAATGGACCAACATCCATTTATGATGGAAAAAATAAAAAAAGAAATGAGGATTTCCCTGGACGTTGAAGTTTGAAGAGTAATACATTATTGAATATGTTAGTCTTTTATCTTCTTAGCCTTTTGTAAATCATAAAGACACTCTCTTGATGATCAGTCCTGGATTTTATTGAATGCTTTCGTGTAGTTCCATTGGTGAAGAGACCCTCTGTCAGCAGGTGTTTGAGGAATACGTGATGCAACTTAAAGAGCAGGCAAAGGAGAGAGAACAGAAAAGAAAGGAGGAAAAGGTGTTTAATTTTTTAAAACTCACTATTACATATCGAGTATTACTGTTCTAATCTTGCACTTTACATTCTGCAGGCAAGGAAGGACAAGGAGAGAGAGGAGGGAGAGAGAAACAAGGTCAAGCAAAGAAAGGAAAAAGAGGCAGGACGCATGAAAGAAAAGGAGGATCGCTTAGACAAAGATGGAACGGACAATGAAGCAGCTGATTTAAATGAAAATCATTCTAGCAAAGACGACAAAAGGTCAGCGAAAGAGAGTAGTAGGAAACATAGGAGGCGATATCACAGTTCCGATGATGAAAACGAGAATGACCAATATAAAAAATCCCATGGATCTAGTAGTGAATGCAAGAAATCTAGAAGGGTATGTAGACTGTAGAAATAATTGTCGTCATCATCATCATCATCATTATTATCATTACTTTCAATCTTCATATGTAAGAAAACTTGGACACTGAAATGAGCTGTGATTTTCGTTCGTAGCATGTATCTGGTGCTGAGTCTGATCATGAAAGCAGACACAAAAGGCATAGGAGAGATCACCGGCATGGTTCTCGTAGAAATGGTGATCATGAGGAGCTTGAAGATGGTGAATTTGGTGATGGCAGGGCGGAATCATAGTCATTTCCATCCTAGTACTTTCTCTTCTTTTGACCCCTCAGATTTAGCTTATTTTGATTACTGATAAAATATATGATCTGTTGTGCTTTATAATAAATTCCTTTATTATGATATAAAGCTTTAGATGATTATATTTGACAGACATCACAATTTATCCCATTTAATCGGGGGCATCGCTTTCATTATTGCCTTTTTGGCTTTTGGAGTTAATTAGTAACCTATTTCATAATTACAAGTTATTTTCAAAGGTTAGAAATTCCTTGAAGATGAGTACAATAATCGAGTATCTCGCCATTCGATCCTTGTACCGGTGTTTCATAGAACTTTATCAAGTCCCCACCATGTTTTCCCGTTTCTATGGGAGTGGGGTTCTGGAGGGGATAGGCCAATGAAATATCGTGGGTATATAGGTTCTTGATAAAGAAAACAAGGTAGTTGAGTTTATGCGGAAGAGGAATGTCGGCACTTTATTTATATGGCATTCGTTATTTACCGAGACCGACACCGACACCGACACCGACACCGACATCAATATCAATGTTGAGAAATGAACCCTTCAATCTTTTTTATGATTCTGACATTTTTCATCTTGCCTTTTAACTTGGAAGTCGAAATAACTGTCCTTCAGTTGTTTAGGAGCAAAGCATGGTAAGCAAAATTTCAACTTCTTTTAATTCAGCATTCTCATTGGATTACTGCATGATTTCATGTTCTATACAATCTGTAAGTAGGCAAAACCAGTAACTACTTGTGAATATTTGTAGTACTATTATATTTTATATATTCCTTTTTTATTTTCCTCCCCATGTATGGATCTCTGTGCATAATGGATCAAGTTAGCAATGTTGATATTAGCTACATTCATAAAGATGCCATTTTTCATCCCTTTCTATAGCTTGAGAGCTATGATTTTTTATTTTTAATTTTGTAGTGTTTTAGAAAGAAACTTTTGACATTGATATGGGTAGGTTGGAGTTGAAAAAAACATAAAAATATTTATTAAAGTTCAGTTTTTTCTAAACTCTGTGAGGTCCACAAGAAAACATTGTCGTTCGGGCATCGCAGTGGGAATCACGGCCTAGAATTTAGAGCTACAGATGCCCAAAAGCAAAGATGTGGTCGAGTTTTAATCAAGTAAAGGTAGCAAAATTGATTATTGTTTATTCAAAAAAGTAGTGGAACTTTCTGCTGAAGAAAATCTTCTTCTTGACCAAAAAAAAAAAAAAAAAAAATCCTCACGTGATGAAATCTTCTTCTTGACCAAAAAAACAAAAGAAAAAAAAAAAAAATCATCATGTGATGTGTGAACCAACACCTGTTTGACGTATAAACCACACCTAATTCGATATATCTATTCTTTTTGTGGAAATTGTCAGAGGGAACGGTTGTACTTTGGGACAAGATTCCCGTGAAGATTAAAAATATGAGCACCAAGACGAATGATGATACATTCTAGTTTCTTGACACGTCATAGAAGTTGTTAAGAGTAAAAAAGTTAACGACAAAATGGTCATTTGAGTTCTAGAGAACTAAAGTTTTCATATATGTGCATTTATTTGTTTATAATATTCGTAAGTTCTTAAATTTAAGGAACACCAAATAAAAAATGAAAATAATAGGAAAAGAACCTCTTTCATTACAGATTGTCATGCTTTTCTCAATCTTACCTTTTTTTTTTTTAAAAAAAAAAAATTATAATTATCTTACCTTATCTTTCAACTCTTTGAAAGGTTACCCAACCCCACCAATCCAAAATTCATTAATGTAAATAGGATGGCGTGCTCTTTTATGTACCTTCATTAATTGCTCGAAGCTGTTGGACTTTTTCCTTCTCTCATTTAAAGAGACATTGATATTATTATAGCTCTTCTTTTCCCACCTATATACAAAGAAATATAGCAAATGAGATCATCATTTCCAAGGGATTTATTACGAAGGCATGCTCAAGTCCCTCCATGCCTCTTTGTTTTCCGAATCATGCCAAACCACATTGTTGGGGTTCACACACACATGCACGTCATCAAAAGAATCAGAATCGAATTCTTTATTTAACAGTTCGTTTAGGGAAAATACATAAGAAGGTTCGTAATGATAGTTCTCGATCTAAGCCCCTTTTTTTAAAAAAAAAAAAAAAAAAAAAAAAAACACTTTACCGAGATCCATCATCACAAACCTTCCCATGAATTAAGTTTCCGTAGAGGAACTGTTCGATCAAGATTCTGATTTTGGTTTTTTATATTTTTTTTTCAGGGAAAATTTTTGATTATTTTGTTGATGTGCGTTACTTGTTCTGTTAAATCCATGCACCTTCTTATATTGACATGTCTTTTTAATCTTTTATTATCATTTGCTACTTCTATTAATTAACAATAATACATTACACATTTCCTTATGCAGTGCATGTTTTTTGATCCGCTTAAATTTTTTCATATTCAATGTTTGGTGACATTCGACCTACAGATGATTAGCACATGACTAGGACTATAAGTAGAGGTCATATTTTACTTGAATACTTAATTAGAACAAAACACCCGCGAATAAATTGAGAAACATCTGAATTTTTTTGTATCAAGGAATATGTTGTATGATTACTGTTGGTATAAACCGACACAGCTTTTACTCAATATGTTTGTATTGTGACGTAATAATTATATTAAGTGCTGGATAGAACAACCGATCCACCAGCCGAAAAAAGAAGGGGGAAAAAAAAGAGAAGAGGGAAAAAAAAAAAAAAAAGGAGCGAAAAGAGAAATAATAAAAAGGAACCAATAAAAAGAGAGCTCGTGAATTTCAACCTGCCATGTTGGTGACACAGAAGACACTAGAATTCACAACCACATATCTTCTAGAAGACGACCAACGCCAGATATAGACTGATTATTGATGTTGCCGAAAGTTCACCTTTGAAAAATTAGACATATGATCCTATAAGACCACCTTTCTATAACTATTTTATTCATTTATTTATCAAATAAATAAGGATAGTAAAGAAAATGCATTTAAGTATTAGTGATATTCAACATCACAATAGAAAATGATTTCCATCTATAAGTTCAATGCTTTGAGACTCTCTCTCTCTCTCTATATCGTTTGAACACAATTGATGTCTAACAAGCATCATAGAGAAAAAATAAGCATCAATAGAGTTAAACACTACAACTAATAGAAAAAGAGTTCCATCTGTAAGATTAATGTTTTGAAACTCTATTAACATATAGTTATGTTACAATACTACTTATACCTTTTAACATTATTTGATTAGTTATGAACAATATAAAATATTGTCGGTAGAAAGTGGGTCCAATGATACAATTATGTGATCTATAACGAGACTCTTTTTTTTTATATATATAATTTATTTATAAATGGTGGTGTTTACTTTACACAAGTTTGTCTTGAACAAATTTTTTTTTAATACATATAGAAGTTTTCTTTTGGCGCGCACCAAGTTGCGAGCCGCCAAATTTGGTGGCTGAACATTTAAATGAGCCGTAATTTGTTTGAGGAACTATATATTAAACATGTTTTGTTGAGAAAATTAAAGGATATATAAGTTTATTATTATGCAACGTAATATGACGAGGCAGAGGTCAACTCCTACACAATGAAGGCGGTTTTTGGTCATTGCATGGATATATCAAAAGACGCGTTGACATAAGCTATGAGAGCGTACACGAAACTTCTTAGCATCTTCATCATAAAAATGGCTTCTAGAATGATAAAATGAATAATAATATTCACCTGATGTAAGCAAATTCTAATTTGTTAAATGACATAATTAGAAGAAAACAATTATTATAATTCTTATCACATTACACCCTAAGTGGCGAAGAAAAACCATTTTTAGTTGTTGTTATTTAGAAGAAAAGAATTAGGACACCAAACTTTGAGTTTTCTCCGATTGTTTTCTTTCTTAAGCAGAGCCGATTGACTTGATTATCCAATATAATCACAAAGAATATTTTAATCCCAAACTAATTATCCTACTTCTAGAACTATTTATTCAAAGTGGTCAATGTACGGCTATTTTCATGTCTAGCCTCTTCACTTAAATATAAGCCGGCGTGTGACTTTCTGCTTTTTATTTATCAGATATTCAAAGTCTTTTATTTACTTTATTTTTTTTTTTTGGTGAGTCTTAAAAAAATATTTCTCAGTACCTTAAATTATAAGAAAAAAAGAAAAAGAAAAATTATGGTTGAGAATCTTGTATTTTTGATAATTCCACTTATGCCCTTCAGTCCTTCATCTACAAACTCCTATAAATTCCATTTATCTTACAGAGTCTCCACATTTCTACAAATTACTCAAAACTTGTTCTGAAAAAAAAAAAGAAGAAGAAGATAATAATAAAAGCTCAAAAAAATATTTGCATGATGTCGTCCAAGGTCAACGCCATACTTTGCATGGTATCCCTTATCCTCTTCTTCTCAATAACCTGCAGGGCTCG
Organism: Ficus hirta; assembly: GCA_038430175.1. Taxonomy (NCBI): domain Eukaryota; kingdom Viridiplantae; phylum Streptophyta; class Magnoliopsida; order Rosales; family Moraceae; genus Ficus; species Ficus hirta. The sequence goes on along the minus strand of CM076596.1, from coordinate 1,291,090 downwards.
ACCGGGACCTGCATTTTCCGATGTTGATTTTGATCCGGCGAAACTCGGAAACGCGGTAGGTTAATTTTCTCTTTAATTAATTTTTTGTGTCAATTTCTTTCTCTCGGAAAACATTTTTCATTTTTATATTATTTAAGAGTTTTTTTTTTTTAAATAATTTGAAGGGCGTTGAGGAAACAGCTGAAAAAGTCATGGAAGAGGAGAGTTGCGAGGGAGTTGGGGAAGACGAGTGCCTAATGAGAAGAACTCTTGCAGCTCATACTGATTATATCTACACACAGAAGCAAAAACCATAGGAAATTAGTATTAATATATATCCTCTCTAATTCCCTGCTTAGTAATATATATATATATATATATTTATATATACATGATTTGTTGAGAGAGGCTATTTTCTTAGTTTTCTAATATATTTAATTTCTTCACGTTTTGTGCATCTAGTTTATCCATTTTGTTGGATATTATCTATAGATTATCATTGATTTAGGGTCTGGTTGTAATATTAAATAAATCGTGCCCTTATGTAATCATATATATATATATACATACATATATGTATATATGTATGTATGTATGTACACTGTATTATTGAGTTGTTCATTACTAGTGAGAAGAGTTGGTATAAAAAACATGGAGCGGTGGTGGTATATATTTCAAATTTCATTTCCTCCATTCGTGGTTTTTGAGAGAGAGAGAGAGAGAGAGAGAGAGAGAGAGTAATAATATGAATTATATAGAAATATTAGTAGTTTCAGACATCTAGTCCTACTTCAACTACTTTGTCAAACTAGTTTCTGCGCTTCGTCTTGGATAAATTGGTCATGAATTGCTATTTTATTTAAATTTATTGTTTCTTACAATAAGTTGTAACACGTGTCCTACGGTTATTTCTTTAAATTAAATGATAAATGCTAGTTTATCTCTAAATATTTAAGTTTGTGTAATTTTAGTTCATATTTTTTTAAACTTGAATGATCCTAAATTATTAAAATTTGTTATAATAGTCATTTTTATTAATTTTTAAATGAAATTTGTTAATAATTTAAAAAATAATATTCATTAACAGAATTCGTCTAAAAATTAATGAAAAAAATTATTCTAGTAATATTTTATAATAATTTAAAATCACTTCAGTTACAGAAAAAAAGATCAAAGTTATACAAATTTAAAAGTTTATAACTCAATTCTAAAGTAAAATTAAATAACGATATTAATAAGGTAAGTTCAAGTCATTAAGTATTGCTGTGTGTTAGCCAATCGAATATAAAACATGTGTATGGTTTTGTATATCTCAAATGTGTATGGTTTCGTGAAATTCATTGAAACCGTGTGTTAATAAGTAAATAATATGTCGGCACAGACGGTCAACAAAAATCTAGAAATGATGATTCTTTGTAGCACAGGCCACATTATCCAACTTCGGAATTTATTTATATATTTTAAAAAAAAAAAAAATTCAAATTATTCATAACTTTTTCTACTACTAACTGAGTCTAAAAATAATAATAATAATAAGTTGACCAAAAGTAATTGTTTTTATTGTAACAATTAGAAACAGTACTTCTCATAATTAATTACGAGGGTATCATTTCATCTCCTAACTGTTTTTTTGATTGATTGGTCCTGAACTTTCAAAAACGGAGCAAAAAGGGGGTAAATTTGTGACGGACGTTTAAAGTTGGACGGATTTTAGTCACGTGCTTATCACGTGACCTTAATTTAATCCAAAAAGACTGCGATACCCTTAATAAATCAATAATGTTTGATCTGAACAAAATAAATCTCGCGTTCCTCAACCTCTTGATGTTTCCCACACTTGAAGACCACAAACAAAACCAAGAACAGTCCCTCCATTCAAAATCATAAAAATATCCAAAAAAAAACCTCAACAAAATTTTCTCCTCAAACAAAACCCAAAAACAGAGTTGAAATTTTCAGTAATAGGATAATGGACGAAATCAAATCAATAAAATGAAGAAATTCTAAGCAAGACCTGAATGAAGAACATATCAATAAAACCAAGCTCTGGGTTTTATTCTCCACTACAAACCCGTCGTGAACCCAGCTACGAACTCAAATCCACCACAAACCCAACAATCCACCCAAAACTGTAGCGATTCCAGCCACACGAACTCAGATCCGTCGTGAATCTAGGCCCTATGTCAAATTTACACCATTGCGAGCCCCCACCGCGGAGCCCACAGCTTCCCTTGCTCGAGGTTTTTGCGAGCCTCTTCGTGCCGGCACAACCCCTCCCACCCCTCAAGCGAGCCATGCCCTACAGACGCGAGATCGAGCTCGACGAGAGCCCTTCCATGTCGTCACGAGATCGAACCTCCACCGGCGCGGGTAGCTCGCAGCTCCATCGCCGACAGGAAGATAAAAAAGAGGGAGGTGAAATTTTTAATTTTTATTCAATTTTTTTAAAATAATTTATGTTATTTTACCAAAATAGCCCAAATATTCATATGTTGTGTTATATTCCGTCAAATAATAAACGTCCGTTAATAAGATGGGTTCGTTTGCACCCATTGAAAGAATTTAGGGAGTTTCTAATCAAGAAAGAAAGATTAGGGACCAAGTGGTAACTTTGTCAAAAGGTTGGGGACTAAATGGGCTATTTACCCATTAATTAAACACACAACTCCAACATGCATTGTAACGATATATTCGCCATCCCTCGCTAGTCCTTGCGCTGTGATTCCTTTATTTATTATTATTATTATTATTATTATTATTATTGTTAAGGGCGTGCAATTCCTTTTTCCTTCCTCTCTAAAAAAAGCAACAAAAAAAAAAGAAAAAAGAAAAAAAGATGAGATAGAACATGTAATTATACAGGCATGGCAAGCGTCATCATAGAGTGTGAGGACCCATGTCTATCGACTTTTGTGCAGGCTATTATAATTACAATCATCCACTGTATGTGGTTGGAATATTAACCTTTTGTTTTCTTATATATTAAAAAAAAAACGAGCAACTTTATATTTTGTGTATGAAATGTCTACGGTTCTTTAGGTAGTGACTAGTGATGTGAACTTATTTCATCTCAACTGAATTATATATATAGACAGATCTTTTGGGAAGGTGGTTTGGTTGAGAATTTAAAGGCATTGAGTTAAGTGCTTCCTACGAACTTATTACACACACACACACACGTAGGCGACCCCTAATATTATATATATATATATATACACACACACACACACACAATACACATAGGCGAGCCCTAATATTCAACTTCTCTCAACTAGTGGTAGAGATTGCGGTAGCGAGGTCAGCCTTTTCCACAAAACCGTCCACACTACCCAATTTAACCCAATTATGACCTCATCTTCCTATCTCGAACTACTCTACATATCTAGTATATATATAGCTTGGACCGTAATGAGTTTACTTTTTTTGCATGGATGGTCCATCAGCTGTACATGATTAATGATCATGTTCTCTCTATGCATAAGTGTCTAGATTATTCATAGTTAATGTATAGGTTTGAGTTGTTGTTCTCACATTGCTCGGAATATATAGATAATTTATTTCACAAAATATATAGATAATTTATTTCATGAAAAATCTATTTATCACATGTGAAGATATCCATTTATCAGAATTTAACCAAAAAAAAATAAGTCTAGATGATTCTCCATTTAATATATTAAAATAACAAAATACAATATGATTTATTTATATAACACTAAAACTTATTTGGTGTAATAATAATTTAAAATGACTAAAATTTCCATTGTTTTTACATTATAAAATTAGATTAAGCCTACATTTGGTAATAAAGTTTAACTCCAATTAAATTGTATCTTTTCATATCAAATTTTTTTTTGAAAGTTAACAAAATTTATAATTAATTTTTAAAAAATCAACAAACTCAAACTTAAAAATTTCATCTCATCTCAAACTCAACCCAAACACCAAACGAACCCTAAAAATGTGTAACAATAATAATATAAAAGATAATAATAATTTTTTAGATGACGCTATATTCTTAAACATCATTATTACTTTATTAATAAATATCATATTATGTTTAGCACTTATATATATTGTTAGGAGTATGATCCTTTTGAAAGAATCATAATGCATAACAAATATATGTATTGGCTTTAATGTATTCACATATAGATTTCTAATGACTTGTTCAATCTAGAAGTAAGAATGAAGAGGCTCTATCATGACGAAGGTCAAAACCCGCAACTTTTTTAGAACCTATTGATTAATTAAATTAGTTGCAAAATATTGAATGGCCTTAGTTTCACATAGTATAACTATGCTATAGTGCCCTATCGACAATTAATTTGATAATTGATTTTCTCTGTGACATAGATGGTGACACCATTATCTTTTACTTTGAAAATTGTCATGGTAAACTTTGCACGGTTTGTACCTTTACTGGTCGTATAGACGTACGTTTCATAACTTTCTAATTTTTGTTTATATATATATATATATTTATATATTACTTTCGTTTGTGGGATGTATGAATTAAATGTTAGGACCAATATATTTATCAAAGAAAATTGTTAGGACCAATATGGTACACATAAGACACCCATGTGGGATCCCCAATTAATGGTTGAAGATGGACAGTAGTTGCATTAGTCCCGAGCGCCTTAAAACTTGATGACTTGTGTATTCGTGAAGTTTATTCTCTCTCTCTCTCTCTTTTTGAGGAAGTATATTCTTGATTATAACAACATATTTTATATCCCAAGAAAAAAAGCCTATCACTTATGAGATATGACAAAGTATTTATCAAAAAGTTGTCGTTATTACAAAACCATAATACTTCTTTTGTTGTGATTGGATAATTACACATTTCATACAACTAAACCTGACAGTATCTATCTCTTAACCGCTTTTTAATGATGTCGTTTTAGTATTCCTTGGTTCTTGTCGTTTATACGTCATTGTCATCACATGTGTCGTTGCGGTATATTTCAAGTTGATGTTGTTTAATTTCTTTGATGTCCCTACTTCTAAATATACACCGTTGAGAATGTTGTTGCTTATTCTTAATTATGTCGTTTTATTGATATTCTTTTCAGTTCATGTACTGTTGGTTTTTTGCTCCTCGTGTGTTTTGATGATGTCGATATGCGGACATTAAATTTCACAAAACGATATCGAATTTTATGTTTCAGATGTGTTAAATTTCACAAAATGAATATTTGTAACTTATAATTTATCATGTAATAATTTTTCTTCATCATTTAACGACAAAAATTAGTGTCCTTTATTCGTTAATGCTTTGGTTAAATCTAACCATCAAGAATAAATATCCACTTTGAGAATGTTTACTTTGCATCAAAAAGAAAGAGAAATTGATTAGTCATTTTATTTCTCAAATAATCATGTGTTTACCTATAAAATAAGGATGAGAATTTAGTGGACCCACACAATTTAGAGAATGACGTCCTCTTGATACGGATTCTTTGTCAAAGGGAATAAATACCAAGTTTACTTGTATACCATTGTATACCATTAATAAGATTAAAAAAAAAAATGAAAATTTGAGCATTTCTCAATTCTTGTCGTTTGTTAAGACTAGTGTCGCTTCTTTTCATTGATGCTGCATGATGATGTTATTGCCGCTTTTCTTATTCGCAAGCCCTTATTTTCTACTCTCTTTTTTTTCCCCAAATTATTTCCTCTCTGGAGACTATTGTCAACTGCCTGTCCTTTCTTTTGGTATTCATGCTGATTTTAATATGTATTGTTTGTGTTTAAATATGTTTAACTTTTAGGAAACTTAATTTGGGGGCAAATTTTTGGAAGTAACTATTTTTGTGCAGTTTCAGTTTTTTATGTTCATGTCGTTTTTGGTCATCGTCGTTTCTGTTCTTGCATTTTAAAGGTCATGTGGTGTAGGCATTTAGCGGATTTCTTTTTGCTTCTTCGTATGTGGAGTTTACTGTCACTCAGTCCATTCTTTGTCGTTTTTCAGTTCTTGTAGTTTGTCGATTAATGGTGAGTTTAATGTTTATTGCTGCGACCATTGCCGTTTTCGGTGATGGGTAGTGCTGTCGTTTTTGTGACTTATTTATCGTCAGTGTTATTCCCGCACTGCTCTGATGTCGTTTTTCTCCATCTTGTCATTTTTCTTAGTTTTTACAATGAAAATTATGAAAACGGTCATTTAAATAATATGTTTATATTTTTTTTAACCCTCTTATTTAGATTTCTTACTGTCTATTCTTTTTAACCAAAGATGAAATAAGCTAAAATTATAGTAACTAAGATGACAGCGCAATGTCGTTTTTAAAAACAATCCTACAAATCGCCCGGAGGCCCAAATTCCAAAACATGGGCCCTCAAAGGTTTGTAGGCCCATCAAAATGGGCCCAATAACCGCTTGGAGTCAAAAGTCCACATTCTCCCACCACCCAATGTAAACAAAAACACCTTTCCTCTTCTTCTACTTCATTCCCGCTCATATCCTCCAGAAGAAGAAACCACAGAAAGAAAATCAGACCCAGAGACAAGAATCGCCATTGATGGGAAAAGAGAAAGAGAAAGAGAAAGAGAAAGAGAAGAAGTACTGGCTTCTGAAGACGGAGGCAGGGGAGTGGTCGTGGGAGGACCAAGCAGCGAACGGAGGGGTGAGCAAGTGGGACGGCGTGAAGAACAAGCAGGCCCAGAAGAACCTCAACTCCATGACTCTCGGCGACCTCTGCTTCTTTTACCACTCCGGCGCCAGGGCCCGCCGCGTCGTCGGCGTCGTGGAGGTCACGCGCGAGGCCTACTCGGACGGAGATGACGATGTCGTGGTGGACGTGAAGGCGGTCGGGGAGATGAGGAGGCCCGTGGAGCTGAGCGAGATGAAGGGGGATGCCGGGATGAAGGGCTTCGCCCTGCTTCGGCAGCCGCGGCTGTCGGTGGTGCCGGTGCCGATGGATGTTTGGGAGAGGATCTGTGATTTGGGTGGTGGGTTTGAAGGTGATGGTAAACTGGTTGATGAAAATGATGATGTTGGTGATGACGGTGGTGGTGAAGGTGACGGCTGATTGGGAGTCGTTTTGGGAATTTGGTCCTGAAATATATGTCCGTATATATATATATATATATGTATGTATATGTTGGTGCTTGTGAATAGTAGTGAAGCAAGAAGAAGTCTTTTTTGTGGTTCTTTACTTCTTCTGTGTTGGGTTGGGAGAAGGGAGGAGAGAAAAGGGTAATTTGGTTTAGGTTTGTAATCAGTGAGTTCCACAAGCTCAACAAGTAATGCAAAACTTAAGATCTTTTGGCTTAATTGCTTCTTGTTTTAGTTTTACAGTCCTTCTAGTTTATTTATTTATTTTGTTCTTAATGTGCGTCAAGATTTGGTCTTTGTTTGACTCTCAATTCCGGATTTTTTCTTTGTTGTGGGTTTCATGTGGTTTCTTGGTTTTTTGTCGTTTTCTCGTTATGTTATTTCTTGTAGATATCATCGTCCGAGGATATCGTTTTCAATTATTGGCGTTTCTGTAACGTCTCCTTCAAAAAGGTTCGTATCGAATTCAATCAAAATGATTCGTAGCTTATAGGTTTCATTTAATCTTCTGTCGTTTCCTCAGTTTGACATTTTTTTTTTAAATTTATAATTCTGGTCGTTTAATGAACCTGCTGTCGTTTATTCGTGATTATTGTCGTTTTTATCCTTCGGTAATATGTTGCCGTGGTTGTTCAGTTTTACCTCGATTCTTTGGAGGAGCTTTTGTGTATGACGATGTCATTTTTCGGCATTTTGTCGTTTCTCTAATGAAGTCGTTTTCAGGTAATTTCTTTGTCTTCTGTGTATCAGCTGTCGATTCCTCGTCTTTCCCAATTCTTGTCGTTTATCGAGACTCGGTGTCGTTTTTGAGTGAGTGAATGTCGTTCACGTTATGTCAAATGACGTGTCGTGTTGTGCCTGTGATTTGCCCTTTTATCCTCCTGTGAAAAACATCCAACAAGGCTCGGAAATGGTATCTTTCAAATTCATATAGTATTCTCAGCTTTCCAGCAATAATAATAGTGTTCTCAGCTTCAGTTCAAAGCTTCTTGTTGCCAATTCTCCAATGCAAATGCTGGCCCCAGTACGACCACGTTTTGGTGGGTTAAGGAACCCCTTATGGTTCAAGACCTTGAGTTTCCGAGCATTCTCAGTTTCATCTTCATCTTCTTCCTCGGATTACGCGAACCAGTCCCGTGGCGGTCTCCCTCGCTTCTTCTCTGTGGTTCTCCCCACTACGAAGGTTCTCTCTCTCTCTCTCTCTCTCTGAGTTCATGTTTGTGTTTGTTGTCCGAGAAAGTGGAGGAATCAGAAGTAACTAAAAAAAAGAAAGAAATTGGGGTTGAAAATATATTTGGGAAGTTTTTTGTCAAGACCTGAGATTGGTGGTTTCGTTAGTAGTATAGTACAGAATCCAAATGTTGATTACTCCTAGTAAAAATGAAAACTTTGGATTCCTAGGAAAGGGTTCTTCAACTGAAGCCCCTTAGAATTTTCTTTTTCTTATTATTATTATTTAATAAAGATTTTGAGCTTCAATTGATGGAATGAAAACAGGAAATCATGTTGTTATATTTTCCGTCAAAATGCAGGGTAGTGTTGTTCGAGTTCAAGGAGATGAAGTCTGGCATATGACTAAAGTTTTAAGATTGGGCCTCAATGATAGGTACCATTTCCCCTTAATCCTTAAATTTTGAGCTTAATGTTACTTAAAGAAAATAATCTTGTAATCTTTTTATTGTATTTTGTTTCACATTATTTTTTAGACATCATTCACACATAAAAATCTGACTATAATAGTGTTAGGACAAATCTAAATATCCACTGTTGTTTTAATTAAGTAGTTCACTTATGATATCCACATAACGTGTGCAAGGGTAGAGCTCTTCAATGGGAAAGGAGGTCTTGTAGAAGGGTGCATTGACAGGATTGACCGCACCGGGATTGATTTTGTAGCGTTAGAAGATCCGAAGTTCCTTCTTCCACAGAGCACACAGTGGCATGTATTTGCAGCCTTTGGTATGTTTTTGGCCACTTTTAGTAGAATTAGTTTATAAAAGTGGTTGTATATCTTGCTTAGGGGGAGGAACCATGCTAATGCTTTATAAACTGCCTCTGTTTAGGTACTCTGAAGGGTGGTCGAGCTGATTGGCTCATTGAGAAATGCACGGTATGCCTAAAATGTAGGTGCTTATACTAATTTGATTAGTGTGTGAGATCCAACTCTTTTTTGTTCGTTGTGTTAGGAACTGGGTGCGAGCAGTGTTACTCCTTTGCTGACAGAGCGTTCTTCTTCTATCTCAGAAAACCGGGTGGACCGATTGGAGCGTGTCGTTTTGGCAGCAGCTAAACAATGTAAGTGTTTACTGAAATCGTCCTGTTCAGTTTTTTTTTTAGCACTTTTTTCCTTTGACTTTATATTACATATATGACAGGTCAACGACTGCATGGGATGATTTTGAATCCTCCTATGAAAATTATGGACCTTGTACCTTCTGTGAGTTCTTGCTCCATCCTTTGTTATAATCCTAATATCTTGCATTTTCTTGCTGTTGGTTCATCTGCATAATTTCCAATTAACTTCTTCTCGTGCATCCGAGATCAAGATTTCATTATATATGGTATAAACGACTCCATTAGTGCATAATGGCCCATTTTGGATTTGTGATCTCTGTCTCTTTTAACTAACTTGCTTAAAACACGCCATAATTTTATTATGTAGGTTTCGCAGTCAAAACTATCGTTTGTTGCGGTAGCAGAAGGTACTCCTCTTGTTAGTGCATTGACTTTATCAAGACCAGACTCCCGAGGACTGATCATAGTAGGACCAGAAGGGGGTTAGTATGCCACAGTGCCTCCTATAGTCTTATACTTGTGTAGTGATTTGATGTCTGTGTTTCATGTTCGTGTCTTAAAACACTTATTTCTGTTGATTCTATAGCTCTATTTTCAAGTCTGATTTGCTCTTGCTTTTAGACTTCACAGAGAAGGAGTTGAACATGCTAACAGAAGCAGGTGCCACTAAAGTAGGCCTTGGGCCACACCGCCTCCGTGTTGAAACTGCAACGATGGCACTTTTAGCAACATTAATGTTATGGTCTGATTCTCAGCAAACAATTAACAATTGATTTCCTAGAGGCAAGTCTTCCTCTCTACTCTTATTAGTTTATCACCGATCAGTTTTTTAGGTTAGGTTTCGAATATTTTGACGAATTTCGACTACGTAAATCATTTTCGACCAATCATTACGTCCTCTCTACTTAACTATATTTGATTGACCATCATTTCAAATCTCATCTTGCTTTTATATTCCATTTCCTGTTTATTTACAATATATTTGGTACCTGAGTCAGGTTAGAACTTGTGAAGGTATTTTTCTCTACCGTTCCTCTTCTTAGATTGCTGAAGGCGAAAGGGAAACATCCTTAACTGGGGGAGGTTTTACTCCACATTGGTGAGTCTGAGTCAAAATTATATATTCACACTCATATCAATCAGTGAGACAGAGACTAAAGCTCTTCTTAATTGCAGACGTCTCTTGTCTTTATCAAGCAATCGGTATTGGATTAGATTTATTAAATGGTCGTTAATTACTGGTGTTTAAGATAATATAAAAAGCTTGACCATTTTTCTTTGACTCTCCTTGGCTGGTGCTCATAATTTATGAATGCGTGTTAAGAAATAAAATATTTTATTATTAATGTGCTACTTTCTCTTTATAAATTATGTTGCACTGACAGAACTATTTGTACGCATGATCTTTTTGAATAAATAGAGATGAGGAATTAAAGTATGCACTTAAATTTATTAAAAAAGTAAAGAAAAGGGGAAACCCAAAAAAAAAAAAAAAAAAAAAAAAAAAGGAAACCATAATCCAGCATAAATGGAAGATCAAACAAAAAATAAATTAAGTTTTTTTTTTTTTTTTTGGCTGAGAAAACTAAGTTAAAATAATTATTAAAAAAAAAAAAAATCCTTCTATGAAGGCAAAATGTTTTCACTTATTCACAACACATTTGAAAACTTGCTAATTTCATGGTTGAGTAGTTAGTAGAACATTGTGATAAATATTTAGTTACTTCTTAGACCATCTTTGCCATATATGTTAATGTCAATATTAAATTTGTTACTAAAATGCGTGAAAGATAACGATATCCTATTTTATGTTCTTATATATAATGGTATTACAAGTAATATTTTTTACTTTTTAAAACTTGTAAAAATGAACTTCTAGTATTTAAATAATTTAAAAAGGAGATATTTTAATGATCAAATGAAAAAGTCAAAATATCAATTAATAGGAATCAAATGTTCAAATTTGACATGATAATGTGACAACCTTACTATATGGTAATTTTTTTTAATCAGATATCAAAATTAATCATTGGCATATTAATTAATCACTCCATTTGAGATGCTAATAGAAAAGTATCAGAGTTTCAGAAACCTTACATTTGTAATGTGAACTATATATCCTGTCTCAATTCATCATATTTCATTAGATCCGGGATATGATATGATTCCAAAAGATGAACTGGATATGGATAGTTTCAATAAGATTTCATTCTTGAACAAAAATCAATTTTTTGATTTATTTCATCTATTTCATGACCGGAACATGGGGATACACGCTACATCACGATTTTGAATCAGAAGAGAAATTTTAAAAAATGACAGATCTATTTATTTAATCAATAATGGAGTCGGATTTGATGTATCATAAGGGATTTGCCCAGAAAATGATCTGAGGCAGAAAATATGGCCGCTCGGTAGTGGATGCTAACTTGTGTGGTCTTGGAAGTAATACAAAGTCATAATGACTAACTACAAGCGATCATTACGTTTGCTGAGATTAGTAACTGGTTCTGAAGAAGTTTGGGGCCACTGACTCGTAACCATCTAAGAGAAGGAACAAAGTCTATATGCTGGCCAATAAGTGTTTCCTTTACATTTTCTTGGCCATCATTCTCAAATCAAGAATCCGGTTTCTAGAATTTTGTACAGTAGTTGGTCATAAAACGGAATCTAAAATCTAAAGTGCATATTTAATCATATGTTTACTAAGAAAATCAATAATAAGAACAGTAAGCACCAAATAATATTGGCAAGGAGGAAAGAAAATATCAGATCTTATAACCTTTTTAGTATTGATTTCTGATTAAAAAAATGAATATCAAATTTACTTTTATGTCCTTAATAAGTTTTGATGTAGCTAATGATTCATTAATCGTCTCAAAGAGCATTTCAGTAATTACATCTTTAGGGAAAAAACGTAATTACATTGATAAGATAATTATTCTTAACTATAATAAATACTAAAAAGAGAATTGAATATTTCTCATTATATTATCCAATAGAAAAAGTAAATACTTAAAAAAAAACAATAAGCTTTAATTTTATTACTTATTTTTCATTTCAATCCTATCAATTTTCAATTATATTTTTTACGATTTGATAAAGACATCTTAAAAAATTATTCCAAATTAGTGGGGGGAATAAGTTTCTGTAGGCCAATTGGCTATTGGGCTAATACTGTTTTTAAATCCAGCAAGCAAAATAAGAATTTGCTGCCTCCATTTGTGTAATCCACTACACAATTCAACTGTCTTTTTGTCATCATGGATTTTTGTTGGTTCTCAGATGTCAAAACGTCAAACTCAGAGCATCAAAACCAGGAAAATCCAAAAAGTACAAGTAAAATTAGAAAGGAAAAAAAAAAAAAAAAAACGTATCGCAAGTTTGCACCCAAAAAAAAAAAAAAAAAACAAGGTAATAATAAAAAGAAGAAAAATAAAAAATAAAAAGGTATCGCACGTGCAATGGCGTTTCCCATTGGAAAGAGATGCCGGATATGAATTAATCGGTTCTGTACTCAATTTCCATTTCCCCTTAATACGGCTGTTTGACTTTAAAAAAAATTAAAAAAATACATATGTTGTAATATTTAGCGAACATTGTCAACATATCAGTGCTCTTCAAGCAATTTTTTTCCCCCAAAGAACCTCCATGCTTTTCAAGCATATCAATTTAATAAGGGTTAATTTCAAATTTGACCTTCAACAAATAGGGACAATCATATTTTGTCCTTTATAATTCAAAAAGCAACAAAACTTTCCCTGAATTTGAAAAAAATTTTGGTATACACATAAACAAGCACACACATATTTCTCACAAGCAAGTATACAAATTTAAAATAAATTGCAACTTTAGTGAAACGCTAAATTTAATATGAGCTCATTTGACGATCCATATGCGATTAAAACTATTAATAAATTATCTTTTACTAACCAATCATGTAATTTATATATGATCAAAAATTGACATCTCGACAGTATAAATATCAAATTGTAATTTATGATTAGCTTTTATAAGAAAGAGGAGTTTTATTCCATTTTTAAATTTAGTGACAGAGTGTGACAATTTTTTTCGTTTCCTTTTTTCATCCTTCCTCTATCTCTTTAAGATAGTTTTCAAAAGTGTCTTAAATATGTTTTACATAATTGGCATTAGGCAGTATCCAAGAATTTTCTGCAATACCAATAATGTATTTGTTGAGATAAACCATTCCAATAGTTATTAGTGAAATCTGAAAAAAAAAAAAAAATCCATTTGGTTGGCTAACTACTTAGTGAAATTATTTGAATATTTCACTATTTCACACAAATTCAACTCAAATTCAAATATAAATTTTCACTTTTTAAAAATCTTTACTATACTCATATTTCTATCTTTACATTTTTCAAATATTACCTTTAGTAAAAACTATCCAAATACACAATTCAAATTTTAGATTTTAAATGCAAATGCGTGGATCCAATCGAGCCACAAATAAATTAACCTATATCCCTTATTCATTGAGGGAAAAAAAGGGAATAAAATAAGGTCATAAAACGGAAGAATACTTCCAAGTTATAGCAAATTACTTGTATAGCTTCTGACCTAATACGAAAAAAATATTGTTTCCTATTTATTAAACGACCAACCACGAGGTACTATTGATTAAAAACAAAACTAACAAAAAAAAAAAAAAACGAGGTACCTAAACAGAACGGTAAAAAAAGATATTGGTCAAGTGAAGATCTCAACAATTTATATCTTATATAAACTTTTTTTTTCAAGTAAAATATATATATATATATGTACACTATTCAGCAACGACATTTTGACCTTGTTTTTATATTTTAAAAGATAAAATATTCAGCAACGACATTTTTGCTAACCGACGAAATCTTTTTCCAACGAAAAGCGTGCCACAATTAAGTGTGGAAGAAGAGGATAGCAGTTGAGTTCAAATGAGAATTATTACTTTTGAATGGTCCGATTGACGAAAAGTACTGAACTACCCCTATCACATTAGCTAAATTACAAAACCATGCCTCTTTTACGGTCACATTTTCAATGCGGACTCTCTGTCTCCTCTCTGGTGTCTAACCTGTGGTGCTACTGTAAAATAAAAAAAAATAAAAAAGAAAAAAAGAAAAAGAGACATAGCTATAGAAGTCAATTCACTGTAAACGGCAAAAGTACAATTTTGTACGTACGTGTCACTTGCTTGTACTACTATTCTCGGTAAAACTGCGTTCTTTCATCATGAGCTAATCATCCTTCATGATAGGTCAAATTTTTATGAAATTCATGAATTTCAATATCACACCAAACCCTTTTATTTTTTATTTTTTGGGAAGTACATTTTTTGTACAAGGACTTACAAAAAAAAAAAAAACTGAAAAGTTTGTTTTGTAGACGTTAAATCTATATTAGAAATGGTTTATTTTTCTTATTTTTTTTTAATTTTGATTAGATTCAATGACAGAAAGTGTTCACTATTAATGCGAGATATATTATCAAAAAGAAGAAAAGAACAAATTAAATACCTCAAGTCCAAGCGATTAAAAAAAAAAAAAAGTTCACTTGGCCATGCGAATTACTTGCATTAGTAGTAATATAAACAATTAGCAATTAATGAAGAATTTGGGAAATTAAATAGTACCCGCTGTAATGCGTAGGTGATCCAAGATGTCAAAAAAAGACCGCCGTGGCAATCCTGTGATTATGTACAAAAACGAAGGGGCAGTTTGGACTCGCTCGTCAATGAAAAAGCTATGCTGTGGACTTTGTGTGGGAGCTCAAAACCGGCAGACTTTGTACAAATCGTCTACTCTTCAATTGTACGGAGAGCGAAGAAACGACCCTCATTTTAGGCCAAATTTAAATCTTGTCTGTTTTTTTTGCTTTTCTTCTTGTGGTTAATATTTGGTAGGCGGAAGAGAGATAAATTGGGGGATGGCGAATCAGCTGGAGAGCCTGGTGGAGACGATAAAATCGAAGGTGAGAGCGCTGAAGATGAAGAAGCCGAAGAAGACGTACATAAAGATGGAAAAGAGCTCCAGTGTCAAGGTCGAGATCCGAAGCCGAAAGGCTCGCAAGCTCATCGACAAGACTCTCAAGGTCGCCGATCGCCCTGGCAAGCGTACCATCTCTTGATCATCATCATCATCCTCATCCTCATCAATCTCTCTCTCTCTCTCTCTCTATTTTGTTTGTATATAGAAATCTCTATATATCTATATATGCTTTTTTTATTCATGTTTTCCAGTCTCAATATGCCGTTTCTGCGTTCCTTTCATGTTTTCCAAGTTAAGCTTTTGGAACCGTTTCGGATAAGCCAGAAATGCGTGTTTTTTTTTTTTTTTAAGATTAATTTTGGTATGACGATGATAACGATAAATGAATGATATCGACGAGATTTCTTAGCATTTAGTACTTGGTTATTATTCCATGAATAATATTTCATTTTTGTTGAAGAAAAGAAAGATTATGAGATGCAGCTAGCGGTTGTGAGAGAGAGAGAGAGAGAATGATGGTCTCATAATTAATTATAACTGTGATCACCGACCACACCACCGAGAAATTTGATTTGATTAGTAGTTATTAGGTGTAGGATTTTTTAACCTTTTGTTGTTACTGCGTTTTTGGTATTGTTTATTTGGTATTGTTTTTTTTAACCTTTTAATTTTACTTGCGTCTTTTAATATTTGCTTATATACAATCGGGAAAAAAAAAAAAAAAGCTTAGATATTGTTAGCAGTATGGCAAGTCTATGTTTCCGTTGGGATGTATACTAAAAGATAAAGATTTCAAAAGAACTTATACAGAGGTAATCGATTTTTAATGAAAAAAATGAGAAAAATATAAGATATTAAAAATAAATAAAAAAAGGTTCTCAAGTGATGGAAGCCCCAACTTTAGCCCCGCCCTTATTTATATTACAGTTTTAGTTCATCTGGAATGAAAAGAAAAAAATTCACAAAATTATATTCAAGTACTGTTGATCACCTTTATATATCAGTAGAATGTGAACGAGACTGACAAGTGTGGTGACCAAAATAACGAAGAGAAATGTGGACGGACTTACCACTGCCATGTGTTTTGTGTGGCGTAATATTTATCTTATGTAAATATATATTACTTTTTGGAAAGTTTTTTTTTTTTTTTTTAAATTTGAGATAGGAATTTGAACTATAAATTTTGTGGTAGAGTTATGTATGCAATTATTATTTAATTATGATTAAAATCATATTATTAAAAGCATATATATTAATTACTAATTGGGTTAAGGATACGTAAAAATTAAAAAAAAAACAAAAAACAAAAAATAAATTTACCGTTAAACTAAATCTGCAATCCATCGTACATAACACTATATATGGCTAAGTGTAGAGAACATGCATGGTCTTGTCATGTGCGAGCCAGAAAATTGGTGGATAGCCCATTGCATGTCCGACAAGAGGCTGGTGGTGAGACTGTGGGGGGCACTTTCTAGTGGAGTACATAACAAACATGTGGTAATGGTATGGGGGGTACGTGTGTGGTCAATGGGAAAGGCATGGCATAGCTATACATTTTCTAATCTGACCAGATTTTACTAGATTTTTTCCCCTTAATTTATAGCCTTTTGAATTAATAGTCAAGAATGGATGGGAACGTTTTTCTTTTTTTTTTTTTTTAAAAAATAAATAAAGAAATGTAGGCCGTTTCCGTCCTAAATTATCATAAAAGTCGATATTCTCTAGGGATGACTGATCATCAAATTTCCAAGTCATAATTAATTAACATTTATGTGGTGAAGAATTTAAGGGAGAAAGTCGTTGGAAGCTAACATCCGTTACGTACATTACATCGTGACAAATTACGTCTACAACTACAACAATTTCTTTTCATTATATGGAGATTTGAACTGAATGCTATAATAAAATATGAAATTATTGCTAGATTATACTTATAATCACAATCTATGCAGTATATAGTCCATAGTAGTATTAGACTTTAAATGCTACCATTTTGAAGTACTCTCAATTACCCGAAAATTTAATATACAAATTAAATTCTATTTATGATCTTTTAAGCCCATCTCCGTAAGCAAAGTCTATTTAAATTTGAGTAATTGGAAGGTCAATATAGTTTTTGTTTTTGAAGGAAAGGTCTACGATTAACCACCTTTATTTAGATGCCTAGTTATAGTGTCTAGACCTATACAGACAATTAGGAAACTTAGGTACCTATGATAAGAAATCCCTATCTCAAATTATGCTACACTTATTCTTTTCCCTCGTGACAATAATTCAAGCAAATCATGAGAAAGGAGTTATTAAAAAAACAAAAAACTACCATAAGATACGAAAAAGAGACTAGTGGAAATCGATCTTTGGATCTTTCTTAGTATTGTATATATTTTCATCAGATTTTATTTCATTTGTATTGCCCAATCACACAAAAACCCCAAGTTATTAAACTTCTTTTTTTCTTTTGTTTGGTAACCTTATAAAGTCGTTCATGAGCTACAACGGACATTGCATATTTACGATTCGTTCTCCTATGAATACTTAACTTTCATTATCAACCAAAAAAAGAAAATAACAATGTTAAAAGATATCGGTAGCCAACAATTAACATGTAACCCAAAATATTTTTTAAGGGAAAGAGAGAAGAAGAGGAGGAGAAAATTTAGCGTTACTCCTTGGAAGACAGCGTTTGATCATGTTGTGAAGCTGTAATCCCACATGACATATTTTTAGTTTATAGCTTTCAACTATACCAGGTATTAAATCATAAAAAGGGATTTGTCCAACATGCATATTATCGTTACCTAATTCTTGCATTTTAAAGGTAAGTAGCTTAATTACAATGCATATATCGTCCCTTTTAAGGCTGCAAATTACAAGCATATTTCTAGCTAGAGATCTCAAGCATATACACTATGCCTAGTGAATCCGGATCTACTGTTCTGAATTTCATATCTCATTTACTGTCTTCCAATACTATTTTATTTAGAAATGTATACTAATAATTAAGCAATTAAACGAGTTATCAAAAAAGTATTTGAGAGAATTATGATACGAAAATGAGAGTAGATTTGAACTCATGACTTAGCTTGTTGTACATTAGCAATATGCAACTGAATGTAAAGCTTGAAAACTTATTCCAAACCTTGTTTTTATGCTGTTTTACTCTCTCTCTCTCTCTCTCTCTCTCTCTCTCTCTCTCTCTCTCTCTAAATTGATAAACCGAGAAAGGGACACAAGATTTCCGTAGATTTTGTAACTTCGTTAACCTCATTGAACCTGTCATCATCAAACGTAAATTGATCAACCAAGCTTGAAATTTCATTACAAACAGCCACATCAGCATTCTTATCTCTCCGCTTGCCGTCTAAGGCTTCCTATTACTTGCTACTTCCTAGAAAAAAAAAGTCCATCAAATTACTAAAATATATCCAAAAACCCCACACCTTAAACTTTTTATTTACTCAAAGATCAGTACTTATTATCCTTATCCGCTCATATATATAGATGTTACAAGGCAAACATTTTGTTCCAATTTCTTAATCTTATGATATCGATATCTTCAGCAAGCAAAACATGGGAACAGAAGGAATTAACAAGTGGAGCAAGTTAGAGCACTACATGTTGACACCAATTATCAGGATTCTAAGCAGAGCTAGAGACTTTTACATGAAGAGCATGGAAGACTGAGTGGGTAAGATGCATGGTGGTGGAGTTGCGTTTGGCCATCGTGCTCCACTATCGTCCGATGGCGAACATCTGAAGCAGCTTTTGAGAACGACAATGAAGAGGAAAGCGAAGACTGATTTTAAGGTGGCGGGGTTTGATCAGTTGCAAGGGCAAAGAGTGGTGAGAGCACATGAGGTGGAAATCGAGTATGGTGGAATAATGAGGGGGAGGAGGAGTTTTAGTGTGTGGTTGGGAAAAATTGATGAGGATAGGCCTTGTACTTTTGAGGAACATGAGGCACTTAATGTGTGTCTGTATCCCAGAAGCAGAAGTTTTGCTCTCAAGAGAAAGTATGTGAATAAATAAAAGAGGATTTATTTAAATGTTTGAAATCGCTTGTGTATATGTGCATATATTTATGTGTGTTTATAAATATATATATATATACACACACAATATGCTTGTATTATTTACAAATACAATTTACATGAGAAATGATCATGATATAATTTGCTTTCAGTTTCTTATTAATTCTTTCGTTATTGGAAGGTGTCCAGAATTTTACAAATGAGCCAAACTAAAACCTTAATTGTTTAGAAAATTAAACATAAATACAACCAAAGAGTACTAAACATTGCAAAAGCTACTAAAAAAAAGCGAATGCCCATTTAAAGCAAGGGCAGAGCCAGAAATATATTTCAGTGGGGGTATACATCAAATTATTATTATTTTTAAGGTAAAATAAATTTTAGAGGGGGAGTTTTTAATTTTAGTGGGTTTGTGTGAGAATTTTTAATTTTATTGGGGACAAAACAATAAAAATATAAACTAATTTTTTTATAGAATTAATTTTAGTGAGGATTATGTGAGAATTTTTTATTTTTAATAGGGGTAAAGTAGGGATTGTATGAAAAATTTTTAATTTCAATGGGGACAATTTATAAAAGTTATAAAATTTTTGGGATAAAATTAAAAAAATCCGCCCCTGATTTAAGGTAACATCAATTTTTTCTTGTTGATATATATATGAACTTAGTTTTAAACAAGGTATATATATAATTCATACACCTTGAAGTTTGAATGTATCCAATTGTATTACGAAGTGTAAAAAAAATCTATCCAAGGGAAACAGATACAAAATCGACATTCTAATTGAAAGGATAAAAAATTCATTGCATGCTCTATGCTTGTTGATATAAAATTAAGCAATCCCTTGAGAGAAAAATCTAAAACGAATGATAAATGAAACATACAACAAACAACTAAGACGTTTTTGATCAAAAACCCTTTTGGACCGGATGATCAGTAGAAACTGGATAGTTATTAGGGGCGGCATATAATAACGAGTGTTCGGGGTGTAGATGAGATTTCCCACGGTGTAAAAAACCTTGTCCGGGTGAGCGCCAAGCAAAGAAAGATTTGCACCACCACTTGCACTGCACGCCGGGACATTTCAGGTCTCTGATGGAGAATACTTGATGAATGCTTTGCACTATTTGAGGTTGATCGACTTTTCTGTAATCTCTGAAACCGGCAATTTTTCGACTAAAAAACCGTTGTTGCCTGTTTCAGAATGCAAGATGTATGGAGCTTGGTTGTATCCATTCTCGTATGAACCTGGGCATCTAATCTCGACCACAGCTCCTGGGAAAGAAACGAACTGCAATGAAAAACGTTAAAATGAACCATATCATCCAAAAAAAAAAAAAAAAAACTGGTATATATATATATACTTCAATACTACTTGATATATATATATATATATATATATATATATACCTTTGAGTGGAGACTGGAAAGTATTTATTATGTTCTGTTTCACATATATGTAGAACGAATCCTTGAATAGCAATGAGCTTGATCATAAGTCTTCTGCTCGTCATGACCATTTTGTGTTTTAGTCTGCTCGTAGCTTTTATCCGTAGCGACAAAATTTTCTTGTCCTTGCGGCTGGTTGTGATCGTGTTTACCGTCGATTAAATTGCCAAATAGGTGATCAACAACAAGACCGTGATCAAGAGGCTGATCAAGCTGTTGATATTGATTTTCAAGATGATGATATTCTGGATATGGGGTATAAGGCTGGGTATATTCAGCAGAAGCAGTGACAATAAGTAATGACAAGAGGGCCAAAGGGAGTAGCGGATCAGGCTGGTGAAAGCCATTATAGTTTGATTGTTATTGGTATATGCGAAAGCGAAAACAAAAATTCTGCCCCGAAGTAAAGGAGAAGGCTCTGGGTTGAAGAATTTGAGACGCTTTGCACTTTAGTCTTATATTTATAGATACCATGGTATAATGTTATGTTGCAGTACAAAGTTCGATTTAAAATAATTTGCATATATCACGTGTCAAAGATTACTTGGTTGCACGTGGATAAAGAAATAGACATGGACTTGATTATGTTATCTGTAATAAGGTCTGCAAATCAAATCTTGCCCGCCTTTGATTTTTTTTGCAACATTTATATAACAACAACTTTTTTTTTTTTTTTTAATTATCACGTTTTCTGAAGTTTTACAAGTGAAAGGCATTCTGTGTGTGTGTGTGTGTGTGTTAATTTGCTCTTCTATAAATGGACATCCTCCTTTTGGATTAATTTAATTTCACCGGGAGAAAAACAGTCGTACATAATAGTTATATGATGAAGTGATGATGTCATCTAATAATAAATTTTTTTTGAAAATGTGATATAACTTGTACACCTATTAGTTTAATATTCATTTTATGAATGAGTTTTTTTTGTTGGGGGGGGGGGGGGGGGGGTCATTCCTATACGTGGTCTCATCTCCTTATTCAATTATTTAGCAGAAAATCAAATTTGATTCTAAATTGATATTCATCTATTATTATTATTATTATTATTATTATTGCCTTTGTGGTAGACTAAGTATCAGTAGCATTATTTTAAGTTAATGGAATAATAATATTTTTTATTGAAGAAAAAAGGAAATGGTAATAGTTTTATCAGTTTTAGGTTTTTCAGCCCTACATACAAGAATAATTTCCTATATATGGCGGAGTCAAGTGTTTTATACTAGTTTCTCTCAATTTTCCATTCAGGGCTTACCCTGCCATCACTAACCCAAGTATTAATAGCCGAAGTTGGAACGGGGCTTAAAGGGGAGGTAACGAGACTCGAATTTGGATGGATGAAGAGGAGATGCCTAGTAAAGCTATCTAGCCCCTTTGCCATCCCATCCATCTCTGTGGGTGTGAATGGAATAATTATTTATATTCTAATAGAATTTGAATCATTTGTTAACTCTAATAAGTTATTACCTGATGTTCTTGACTCGCTACCAAGTTTTTTGTTTTCCAATTTCCTGTCCTTTATTTTAGCATTTGTCGTATGGGCTCGTGTAATTATTTCTGTTGATTTTGTTTTCGAGTTCTTATCGTTCCAATTTTCATGTCGGTTTCTCTATTGACATGCTTCCTTGATCCTATCATTTTCCAAATTTGTCTTGATTTAAAAGTTATTTTTCTTTCGATTCATGTCGTTTATTTGGTTGATTTTATTCTCCAATCCCATGTTTATTTCGTACAAAAAAATCCAATTTAATTAAAAATTCATGATCCCTCAATCTTAATGATTATTCTTTATTATCTGTTTCATGTTTATGGAAAATTAAATATTGAATAATGCATTATTTCAATTAACTAATTTCTGAAGTCGTGTAAGAATCCCAACCCCCCTCTTCCCCCAATTGAATCTGAATTATTTATTCCCCTTGAAAAAAAGAGAAACTAAATCAGTTGTCAACACTTTTTTACTTTTTTTTTTTTGAAATTTTGGCAACACTTTTTTTTTTTTTTTAACACTTTGAAGTTTGCTCTTTATATTTATAACACATGTATAACTTATAATGGAGTAAGTATGTAGTTCTAACCGTTAGGTTAAGCTTGTAACCACTGTAAAAATTTTAAATTTAATTATTGTTTCAAATTGATTAGGATTGGATTACCCTTGGCTGCTTGGTGACGATGAAATTAGAAATGAACTTGAATTTGAGATCTGCAAATCCTAAATTACCGGCCTTCGATTTTGGGCAAAAATCAGACGACGGAAACAAGTACAACTGTAGTTCAAAACGACATCTTTAAGAGAAACGACAAATATCCAAAGGACGACATTATAGCACCAACAAGCGAAGTTATACATAATTTACAAATGGCGATCATTTCGAAAATATTATAAGAAATAAAGATTATTTTTTATTTTTTATTTTTTCCCTTTGAGGGAAAGAAATGTGGAGATATAAACAAAGAACACTGATACTAGTCGTTAAAGGATTTTTTTTTTTGAAAAAAAAATGCATACACGATCAATAAATTGTTACAAACAAATATGCCCGGTGAGCTTATCAAATATAAAAAGCAACCCCCAAGACAAATCACGAAAGCATAAGTCAAATATTGGCAAAGAGGGAATACCAACGGTATACGGTCCCTCCTGCAACAAATAAATAATTAATAATAAAACAAACAACAAATGAAAAACGATCAAGATCTCTCTTTACAAACCCACGGTAATTAATAAACGGAACAGAAATTTAAACAAACTTAGTGAACTTGTAATGCTTTTCAGTAACCATTTGGGGCAGGATGATTATAGGCTGCCGGATAAGTGTTAGGGGCTGAATAATGGGTATTCGGAGTGTAGATGAGATTTCCCACAGTGTAATAAGCCTCGTGTTCTTCGGTGCGAAGCAACGAAAGGTTTACACCACTACTTGTGGTATGGGACGGAACATTGCAGGTCTCCAATGGGGAATATTTAGGGTATGCCTTGCACTCTTTGAGATCGATGTTCTTATTTGTAAGCTCCCCGATTGGCAATATTTTGTGGAAGTAACCCTTTTCATCTGTTTCGCAGCGTAAGATGTTACTATACCGAGCTTTGTTGTATCCATGATCGTATGAACTTGGGCATTGAATCTCCACCACAGCTCCTGTAGAAGTAATATATTTGTATACATATTAAAAGAAATATATATATATACATATTTTTTGTTCAGATCAAAATCTCTTAATCATAAGTAGTTAAACTATACTTGATATTTACCTTTGAGCGCGTCGTACTTGTTCGCCTCTGATTCACATAGAACGAAACCTAGAATACCAATAAAATCAATATTGGGGTACGGTACTTGATCATACGTCTTCTGCTCGTGATCGTAGTATGCCTTGTTGTTCTCGTAGGCGCTTGTGTATGAAGGTACAAAATTTTCTTGTCCTTGCTGCTCTTCGTGGCTGTTGCGATTTTGTTCATCGCCAATTAGATTGCCGAATAGGTGATCAGCACCGCCCAAGTTTGGAGTAGAGCCTAGTTGACCTGCTGCATTGCCATCATGTTGCTGATTGTTAGCATCAAGAAGCTGATCATGTTGTTGATATTGATCTGGATGTTGGGAATTATAATTAGGCGCGTCATATTCAGCAGAAGCAATGACAACAAGTAATAATGACAAGATCAGGGCCAAAGGGAATAGGAGGCTGGTGAGATGAGCCATTGTACCAGTGGTAGTCTAATTACTGTATTTTTAATATGCTAATTAAGTGGACGAGGAGGCTTTGGTTTTGATGAATTTGGAGGTCTTCAAACATTAGTCTTATATAGGTAATTGGTATAGTTGTATGTTGCTAAAAGTTCAAATTAAAAATATATATATATATATATATATATGTATATGGAAATATATGTGGCAGAGGATAAACTACTTGGTTGCACGTTGGTGACCAAGAAATAGACATGGTCTTGATTGTGTTGTCTGTAAGAAGATCTGCAAATCAAGTATTGCAGGGCCCTGAGAATTATATTATATGATATCGGTTTTAAAAGCTTATATGTCAAAGAAAACATTATGTAAATCCACTATCTGGATTCTGAAGATTTCTTTTTCTAGAAGAAATAACAAAAAAAAATCCAATAGTTTCTGGACCCCGACAAGAAAATAGAAGCTGTTTAATATCTTCCAAGAAATTATTTGCAAATATCAAACTACAGAAGAAATGCGTCAAATCAATTCTCTCTCTCTCTCTCTCTCTCATGTTATTTCTTTTTTTGGTTAGTCTCTCTCATGTTATTTCAAATTTTCGAGACTGTTGGTCAAAAATTGTGGTAGAAATAATACAATTAGAAATTAGTCCGGATAAAATAACTGAAAAAGGCATTTAAATTTATATTTGGCATTAACTCAACTTTTTAGTCCTTTTCTTTTCAATAATAAACTTTTAGTCCATTGGTTTTCTTTTTTGGTTAACAACTAAGCTTGCATTTGATTCGTCGGTTGGAGAAGAAATTTTTAACTTGAAGTTGGTTGACTTTTCAAAAACTAGTTACAAATTTTGTTGTATTTTTAGAAAAAAAAATAAAAATTAAGATAAAAAAAATTCAATTTAGTTGGAGTTAAACATTTAAAGCCTAAGTTTTAATCCAGTTACAATATAAATTAATTCATATACTGTATCACCCAAACAATGTAGCTGCACAAATTTTTGAATGAACATTACTAAATTCTTTATGTTGAATGCGATTCAATTTTTTTTTTTCCCTCCTTTAGAAGTTGCTCTGTTCATGTATATAGAGTTCTAACACTAATTTATTGCCGTCTCGTTAAAGTCGTATTTTCAGTTGATGTCGTACCAAATTGTTGTCGTTTTTCAGTTATTGCATGCCGTTTCACTTCAAATTACGTTTTTCGTTTATCCCTTTTCAATACCTGTCGGCTTTTCAGTGATGTGGTTTCCAAGTTCCAATATATATATATATATATATATATATATATATATATTTTTTTTTGAGGGGACTTTTCCCAGTTCCTACGATTGTCAAATTCATTTCGTTTTCACCTCTTGTCGTTTCTGTTTGATGTCATTTCGAAGTTTTTGTCGCTTTCAAATTTCATATACGTTTTTTCAGAAATAGTCGTTTGGTTCATGTCTTTCCTTTTTTATGTCGTTTCTGAGTTATTGTCGTTTTTCCAATCTCATGTGTCTTTTTCTCATTGTTGTTGAGGTTTTGTGTCGTTTTACTGTCAATGTTGTTAAGGAATGTCTCGGTCGTCTTCATATTCAACCCCATATGTGGTTTTGTTTCAACGTCGTTTTTGTAAATGGAGAACAGCATGTCGTTTCCAATAAAACGACAAGTTATTATTATTATAATTTTTTTTTCTTTAAGAGAACAAGTCGGTTACTTTGACAACATATATGCTTTTATCCCTAGCTAGTACAAATGATCTAGTTACTAGTACTGAACTACTAAATTTGTTAAGAGATCAATTACATATATAATTAATAGCTATCCCTTTTGTTTGCTTGAGTAATACTAAACTTTGTATAAATATTTACCATCACCATTTTTACTTTGATAATTCAACCAAAAAAAAAAATGAACATAGGGCCTATTTGACAGAGTGTTTTAGAAGCTATTTTTAATTTCTTAGGTCCAAAGCAGCTTCTGAAAGTGTTTGGATGATCTGTTAGAAGAGCTTCAAGTCTTCAGAAGTACTTTATGTCAAAGCCAAAAAATATGGCTTTTGGTTACGGCTCTTCTGAGTATATTTTAAAACTTATAACAAAATCTAAATTAGACATTATAAACCTGATTTTAATATTTTTATTATTTATTAGAATACTTTAAAGATCATTTTGATTTCAAAAGCTCTTTGATTCAAAATACTTACTGAGAAGCCACATCTTTTGCTTCTCTTCTTCTATTGGTTATAAGTAAAAGCAAAAATTCTACCAAACGAATCCATAGTGATTGTAAGCATATTCTAACGGTAAGTAATTCCACCGTAAAATATTAAGTTATATGCTCTCCTTCCAAATAAAAAAAAAGGTAATATCGTAGTGTAATATAAAGAATATTCGTTACATCGACAAATAAACAAATTACCGACTCAGCTTGCAACAAAACTCTCGTGCACATTAAATAGAGATACAACGTCTTCAAATACTAGAATAAATAATAATCCATTAGAATAATTTTTTCTTCCAATTCCCATTCCCAACACACACTTAACGAACTTAGACAAGAAAATGAAAATCAAACTTAATTACTAGAATGCTTTTTTAGTAATGCCCATTCGGGGCTGGATGCTCATTAGAGCTCACTGGAACGCCGTTAGGGGCTGAAGAATATGGAGTTTTCGGGGCATAGAAGAGAGTTCCAACGTTGTAGTAAACCTTGTCTTCGTAAACTTTGAACAAAGAAAGAGGTGCACCGGTGAGTCCGCTTTTGGTTGGGACATTGTAGGTCTCCGATGGAGAATACTCAAGGAATGCCTTGCATTCTTGGACGTTGACCGACTTCTCTTTGAGCTCTGAAACTGGTAATGATGCGAGAAAGTAACCGCGTTCATCAGTTTTAGGACTCAAGACGGAGACAAGAGCATCGTTATACCCGTAGGAGCTTCGACATGTAATCCTTGCAACAGCTCCTGCAGTACCCAAATCAAGAGGAAGGAAAAAGAAAATATATTATTAATATTTTGTAATAAATAAGAATTCTTCGCTATAAAGATCAAATATGATTACATACCAGTGTCTAAAATAAAAAATAAAATAAAAAAAAAGCGTTAGTACAATTGATAGTTACCTTGAATAGGGGCAAAAGTTGATTCGCAGAGAATAATCCCTTGAACACCAACAAAACTGATTTTGGGGTAATTTTGTCCTCCACGAACATGATCATAGTAGGGCGATTTTGTGGGGACATAACTGTTGTAGTTTTGTCCTTCAGGCTTTGGTAATTTCTGGTAGCTTGATTCTTCTGTAGGGATGAAATTGTAATTTCGTTGTGGAATTGTGTAGTACTGCTTGTTCTCGTGGTTGGTGGGGATAAGGTTGTGAAGGTGTTCATCAACTAGATTTTCGTCAACTAGTTGATGATGATCATGATCAAGCGGTTGAGAATTGTGAGGATAAAATTCTGGATTATTTTGGGTAGAACCATAATTTTCATAATTGGCAGTGGCAATGACTAGCAATGACAAGAGAACCAAAGGGCACAAAATAAGGCGGGTGAGAGCCATTGTTATGATTTTAGTGGTGTAAATTATTGTGAGAACTAAGTAGAGAGGACAGATATTATTGGTTCAATATTGATGATATGAAGGAGCTTAATTTGCACCATTCTTATATAGGGGATGGGATGATACTAATTTTTAAGTAAAATATTATTTTAGGAAAGATTATTTGGTTGCACGATGACAAATATTGGCAAAGGAATAATATGATCGATAATGCAAAAAGTGATCATAAAATCGGATTCGCTTATCGAAATGAAATTTGAATAAGTGATGAGAGCACGTAGGAATCATGCCCACCACCCTAATTCATGCACATGAATATTTTTTATTAAATTGTGCCTAGCTAGATCAATTGTCTAATTAATATAGTACATTCTTAATTATAATTCAAAATTTACTTCCGTAACACTTGTGCTTTTTATTCTTTGTACAATTATTTGGATGCTTAATCATCCCTCTCTTTGTTTTTTTTTTCCCCCCTAATTACGACTTTTAAAAGTTAGTTAGAAGCAACTTAAAAAAAAAAAAAAGAAAGAAAAAGAAAGAAAGATTTGTGCTAGAACCTCAATTCCAATCTCGATTATTATTATTAATCAATGTGATAATCATGTAACTACCTATTAGAAAAAATGATACTCACATGTTACTTCAGTTGGTGTTTTAAAATTTAAATCAAAATTTTTAGAATCATTTGATCATCAAGAACATGATCAAGGAGTACTTGATAAAACTATGATGGAAAAATAGTTGCCTTTGAATTTAAACGATGAAATAATGATCATCATAGATGTGTTTTTTCAAGTCACGCACTATATCTGCCTTGCCGTATTACTAGATTAACATTATGGTCATATTTTGCAAGAGTTAGCAATGGGGTATTTCAACGTTTTCTCATCTCCTCTGTATATGTTCTATTATTTCGTAGAAGAAAATTCATTCTAATTCTAATGCTATCTTAGCCATTAACTCGCGAATCTCAATCTTTTTAATGATATTCTACACAAATTTTTTTTTTTTCATATTTGTGGTGGACTGAGTATTGACTGAATTAAATTAATTTATCTCTCAAAATCGAATGTATATGAATTGTTTTTCAACTCTTATAAGTTAGCACTTTCTTCTTATTAAATCTTCATTTATATTTTCTATTTACAATAACCAAAAACATACCCAACGACAAAATAATTCTATTGATTCTGACTTGCTCTCATCACCCTATTCAATCGTTTTGCACAAGGAAATACTGTAATTCTATATATTGATACTAGTCTCTGACTAGGTATTTGTCTAAATGACAACCTCAAAAGTTGAAGCAAAAAAAACCTTATCCCATTTTAACATATGAACGATCATAGTCATTCCTGATCGCTCCTAATTGTTCAAGGTCATTTTGTTAATAAAATTTTTTTTGATAATATTTAAGAAAGTGGTTAAGTCATTTTGTAAATTGCATCGTCTTTGACTGATGTGAGAAAACTAGCTTGACATAGGCCATGAAATTTTTAACCCGTTTGGATAAAATGTTCAGATTCAAAAAAGATTGGATTCATGTCATTTCTCCTATCTATTTAGGAAATCATAATTAAATAACTTAAAAGTGCATAAAAACATATATTCCGCATTTACTTTTAGTCTAGTTGGTCCAATATTACATTTATTTTAGAAATGAGTTATATGTAAGAATACCATAAATTTGACACCTCCTTATATTTATATCTACTATAACATTAAAATTGATAATTTTAAGTTAGAGTTGACAAAATTTTAAACAGGTACTCAAAATTATAATTAGAAATGAGTTATATATGTAAGAATGTCATAAACTTGGAACTTTCTTATACTTGTACCTATCATAGCATTAAAGTTGATAATTTTAAGTCAAAGTGGATAAAATTATAAGAAAATACTCAAAACGTACCTCTATCACCTAATTTTCTCATTAGAAATTATTAGTACAAAAAAATTAATCCATATAATATCACCCAACAAGCGTATCTACACAAATTAATTCTTCTTCTTCCTTCTTCTTCTTCTTCTTCTCCTTTTTTTTTTTTTTTTTGAGGAAAGGAAATTCTAAATTTTAAATACAATCTCATTTCAATTCCTGTCGGCTATATATATAATATATATTAATTATTCTTGTTGGCTTTTTCGATTGATATACGTACGTGGCTTCCAAGTTCGCATCGTTTTCAAGTTTCATTTTTGTTTTCACCACCTGTCGTTTCTCTTTGATGTTGTTTAAGAGATTTTTTTTTTTTTTTTTTTTTGGTTTGGTTTGGTTTGGGTTTTTTTTTTGCTGGAAAAGAAGTTTCGAATTATTGTGTTGCTTTCAATTATACACTTTTTTTTTCAGAATTTGTTTTTTTCGATTCAAGTCATTTTTTTTTCCATTGATGTCGTTTCGGAGTTATTATCAATTTCCAATTATCTCAGGTCGTCTTTTTGTTATTGTTGTTTGGTTTAATGTCCGTTTACGGTTGATGTGTAGTTTCCGCGTTTTGTCCTATTCATACACAATTAAACGGGATTCCTATTAGAAAAATATTTGAAAAATTAAAAATCTTTATAAAGAATATTCATTACGTTAATAAATTAAACAAGTCATCATCACTACTCAGCTTACAACAAAACTTTCTTGCACTTTAAAGGGAGACACAAGCTTATCGTCAAATTATAACAACCCAAAGAATAATATTTTTTACTCTTTCCCATTCAAGTACGCATTTAACCAATATAGAAACAAGCAAAACGGAGCATAAATAAAGTAGAAACAATAAAATGAAATCAAGCTTAACTACTAGAATGCCTTTTTAGTAATGTCCATTCGGGGCTGGATGCTCATTAGAGCTCACCGGAACGCCGTTAGGGACTGAAGAATAAGGAGCTTTTGAGGCATAGAAGAGAGTTCCAACGTTGTAGTAAACCTTGTCTTCGTAAACTTTGAACAAAGAAAGAGGTGCACCGGTGAGTCCGCTTTTGGTTGGGACATTGTAGGTCTCCGATGGAGAATATTCAAGGAATGCCTTGCATTCTTGGACGTTGACCGACTTCTCTTTGAGCTCTGAAACTGGTAATGATGCGAGAAAGTAACCGCGTTCATCAGTTTTGGGACTCAAGACGGAGACAAGAGCATTGTTATACCCGTACGAGCTTCGACATGTAATCCTTGCAACCGCTCCTGCAGTACCCAAATCAAGAGGAAGGAAATATATATATATATATATATATTATTAATATTTTGTAAGAAATAAGAATTCTTCGTTATAAAGATCAAATATGATTACAGGTTTAACTTAACAGTAAATTCATACTGTGTCTTAAATTTAAAATAAAAAAAAATGTGTTAGTGCAATTGATAGTTACCTTGAATAGGGGCAAAAGTTGATTCGCAGAGAATAATCCCTTGAACACCAACAAAACTGATTTTGGAGTAAATTTGTCCTCCACGAACCTGATCATATAGTAGGGCGATTTTGTGGGGACACAACTGTTGTAGTTTTTTCCTTCAGGCTTTGGTAATATCTGCTGGTAGCTTGGTTCTTCTGTTGGGACGAAATTGTAATTTGGTTGCGGAATTGTGCAGTACAGCTGCTTGTTTTCGTGGTTAGTGGGGATAAGGTTGTGAAGGTGTTCATCAACTGGATTTTCATCACCTAGTTGATGATGATCATGATCGAGCAGCTGATAATTGTGAGGATCAAAATCTGGAATATTTTGGGTAGAACCATAATTTTCATACTTGGCAGAGGCAATGACTAGCAATGACAAGAGAACCAAAAGGCGGGTGAGAGCCATTATTATGATTTTAGTGCGTATATTAAAAGTAAGAACTAAGCAAGAGAGGACAGAATATTATGGTTGAATGTTGATGGTATAATGGAGCTTCATTTGTTCCGTTCTTATATATATAGGAGATGGGATTGATAAGTATGTTACTAATTTATCAAATTAAATATATGTATATTATATATATATATATATATATATATATAATAGGAAGGATTAAGACTTGGTTGCGCGATGTCATTGGTATTGAAGGAAAATGCCGACCTCTCGTTGGCACTTTGCTTGATATTTATCCTACTTTTAATTTATATATTAATATAATGATATTGAAAAGTGAATATAATCCGATTCGCTTATCGAAATGATTGAATAGGTTATTAGAGCACGTCGAAAGCCCACCCCCCTAACTTTATGCACATGAATATTATTTAATCAAATGTGTCATGCCGAGATGATCATTCTTATTAACATATTTATAATACATTTGTAAGAATTCAAAATTTCACTCCATACTTTGTGTTTATCTCGTTCTTTGTAGAATTATTTGGATGTTTAACATCGCTCTTTATTTTCTAATAACTTTTTAACTTTAAGAAGTGATTACAAATGGATTAGTGGAAAAAACTTCAACTTTAATCCTAACTTTTTTATACAAATTGTACTGATATTGTGATGAATTATCATTTTTTTTAGTAGGTGTAGATGTAGTTTTCTTATTATTAATTAACATGATTATGTTTTAAACATCTTCAAATAAAAGATTAATAAAGGTTCTCATGTCACGTTAGCCGTCAGTTACTATTAAAGAAATTGACATACATTGGAATTGATATATGTATCATTATTGAAAAAAAAAAAATTCATCCAAAATGATCGTGCAGTATTAATTAATATGGAATATAGAGATTGGATAACCAATTTAATCAATTAACTATTTACATAATGCCGCGTAGATCTTTGAATTATTTGCCATCGTGCAACCAAGTAATCCTTCTCATAAATTTCTATTAAATAGTAAGATGATTATGTCACCCCTTCATATATAAAAGATTTGCTCAACTTTGTAATATATATATATATATATATATGTTCTCATCAAACCCATAATTTTCTCCTCTTCTCAGTACACGCAACATTACCAAACTATACAAATCCAATTGATGGCTCTCATCCGCATCCTATTCTCTTCGTTTCTTTTATCACTAATAGTACTTGCCTCAGCCAACTACGAATATAAGTCCACCCAAAATCATGGTATTAACAATCATCACAAACCAGAGCTGCTTGATCATCATGAACATTATCATTCACATCGTGGCAATCTTGTACTTGATCAACTACTTCACAATCTGATCTCCAGGAAATCGAACTACGTGCATTGGAAGCCGCAAGAAATACAAAATTCTGTTCCAACAGAACCGATAAGTTACGATCAGAAACCGAAGACAGAAGCACAAGAACACAATGTCCCGGCCACAAAACCATACCATGATGAGGAGAAGAAGATTAATCATGATGATATGTTCATGAAGAACTAATCCCCAACGTCACTTTTATCGGAATTCAAGGGATCATTCTATGCGAATCGGGCCCTAAAAAATATTTGCCACTTGAAGGTAACATCCCGTACTTATACCCAAAATAATAATAATAATAATAATTCTCTTGATTTTTAGTAAATTAAAGTCTAAAAAGGGGATAATCTGTGTTAACATTAACCCCCCTAGACATTCTCAAAAATTTCTTAGAAACTAATAGGAATGTTCGCTGGAGGTCCTATTGTCAGGTCCTACCCGACAAAGAGTTCTCGTGATGCAGATTCTTATTTCCTATGGAAAGATTGATACAAACTTTCTTGACTTTTTCCTTTTTTCGACTACTGCAGGAGCCAAGGCAAGGACTACACGTCCGAGTTCGTATCAGAATGGATACAACGAAGCCGAATATTTCTCTATTCCAAGCCCTAGAACTGATGAACATGGTTTCTTTCTTGTAACATTGTCGGTTTCCGAGCTCAGAGATAAATCGATCAATATCCAAGAGTGGAGGGCGTTTCTTGAATATTCTCCATTGGAGAGCTGTAATGACCCAATCAGAAATGGACTTACTGTTGCTCATCTTTCTCTATTTCACACTTATACAAACAAGATTTGTTACAATGTAGGATCTCTTATCTATAAGTCAGAAACTCATTTTTCAGTGCCTGATTATAATCGTCCAGCCCCTAGTGGTTATTGAAAAACATCCAAACTAGAACATCAGTAATGCCGTTCTTATCTTATGCGTCATGAGAATGGTTGGCACAAGCTTTGGATCAAAAGCGACTCGTCTATAATATGGCCATTTTACTTCTCAAATCGAGCCGCGGAGTGAATGGATCGAGCGCTGTTTTACTTTCCAAAAGGATGGATTTCAAGTTTTCTCAAGTTTATAGAGAAGTTAATTGTTATGCTGACAAGTTGGCTGATGATCTTGGTGGAATTCCTATGATTCTTTTGATCTTTTGGTCATGTCTAGGGAGTATACTTTGGGTTTACCATTTTGTAGATTCTCTTGATTGAGTTTCTGTCTTGTATTCTTTTGTTTTTTCTAATAATAATATTCTCCTCTTTTTAATAATAGACCCAAACATCCATTTAATTAATATCACTCTAAAAATATTACCCTCCACACATAAGATAAAAGGCAAGATTGGTAATTTTAGTTTTTGAAAAAGTTGCTCTCAGTTGTTCTTATTGAAAAGCTGTTGTGACATAAAGTTAACCGAGTGTTTGGTAAATTGTACTTGCCTTAACATGAGTAGCTAGCATAAGATTCCCTTATAGAAATTATATATATATACACCCACTCATATATATAAGAGTAGCTAGCACTAGCATATGTTAAATAGAGCAGCTATTTGTTGCATAACTCCATGAATGGAAAATAAAATAAAAGAAAGAAAGAAAGAAAGAAACAGGAACAGGAACAGAAAGAAGTAATAGTAGTCAAAACAAAGAGGATAAAGAATTGTTACATTTTATTAATGGCAAGACCAGACTTTGATATGCTCTAAAATGATCAGCTTCTATATATATATAGATATATATGATCCACTAATACAAATACAAGTACACAACTTAATAGTAAGAAATTGTAATTAATGATGCCCAATTACATTTTTGAAGTATATTTAAATATTATGAATCCTTTTCCCAGCACAAAAAGTACATTATAGGAAAAATTTAAACAACATACAAAATCAAAAGATCGGAAATGATCAAATCTGATCAATAGTGACCATCAGGGCCGGCAGAATGATCATCAGCTGGGACTGAATTAGTGTCCGAGGTATAGATGAACGGTCCGACGGTGTATAACGTCATCAACTTCTCCGGTAGGAAGCGGGGCAATGAAAGGAATGCGCCGGTGATTCCACAGTTAACATCAGTTGGGACATTGCAAGTCTCCAGGGGAGAGTTTTCTAGGAACGCCTTGCACTCTTTGAGCTTCAACTTATCCGGTCCAATGACTTCAGAAAGCGAAAATGTCACGAGGAAGTAACCATCTTCATTAGTCTCATTGCTCTCGGTGTAGAATGGAGCTGCCTCGTATCCATTCTCGTCCTCCGCAAGACATGTAATCCTTGCCAGAGCTCCTATATTTACATCATCAATTCGAAGGGGAAAAAAAAAACGGGTTAGGGAAATTAAAACAAAGAGAGAGCTAGAGAGATACTTTATAGAGGAGACAAAAAGATAGTTTCTCTGCGAAAGTATCATATTGATACCTGTGTTTGAAAAATCTCAATGAGGTGCATGTGTCATTAAAAAAAAAAAAAAATCATTCAAATATCTTGAATCCATTGCTTGAGGCACAAATTGTCCTTTATACCCTTTTACTCTAAAATAATAATAACAAGGAAAAAATAACATTTAAAAAAAAACATAAAAAGTTAGATTTTAAAATACAAAGGGATATGTCCATATATGATTATCAATTATACGTTTATCAAAAGGGTAAAATTGTTATTTTATGTCTCAGAAAATGAACCCAAGGGTAGCCATATTATATTTTCTTAAATAGCAGCGTAAATTAACAGTAATTTTATACCTAATTCTATAATAATTAGATGTAGAATTCGAATTCCCTACACTAAGTGAAAAAAAAAAAATAAATAAAAAGAAGAAGAAGAAGAAAGAAAGAGAGTTTCCCATATATCAAGTAATAACCAAATTGAAAAATGTTTAAAACACAATATATATGAGAACGATATTTTTCCCTTCTATGTATAATTATATATATGTTATAATAGATGAAGGATGGGGAGATCATGTGTAGTTACCGGCAAGTGGCAAATATTTAGGGCCTGATTTGCATAAAATGAGACCTTGAATACCAATATTTCTGATATGATTATGACCATTAGAGTACTCGTGATCTGGTAAATCCGTGTGTAAGCTGTGGTATTGATATTCTTGTCCTCTGGGCTTCGCTTGATCTTCTTTGACGTAGTCATTTGGTTGATTCTCTTCGAAACCTTCTGGTTCCGGCGCCGGTTTCTGCTCAGCATCATAAGGAGGAAGTGCTACTTGTTTTTCTTCCGATTTCAGCTTTTCGAGTTCTGGTTTTGGACCGTATTCGTAGTCAATAGCATTGGCAAAGACTAAGAGAAGCATAAAGGTCAGGCAGGAGATGATATTATTGGAGCGAGCCATATTGCTCTAATTAATTGGTATGTGGTTTTTAGGGTTCAGTTAATTTATGTGTCATCACCTTTTTTATAGGGACAAAAACATAAATCCTATCATATAGAGTTTCTATAAAAAATAAAAAATCGGTTTGGAGAGACAGACTAACTTGGTTGCATGATGCCAAATGGGAAAGTAGATAGTGTTCATGTACACGTTGGAATATTGTTATACACATAGGTATATATATATATATTCCGACGTGGGTACTAAACATGCACCTATAATATATACAGGCTGGCCTCTCAACGTGGAGCCAATTATCTGTCATTCTCGGAACAAGTCACGAGCCTTTTATCCGAGAGATGATTGAGGAGTATAGAGCCGACTCTGTATCTTTTATGCGGTGGGATCTATAAAGTTGTGGAGTATGAAAATTAATAATCGAAAAACTGTTCTTTTAACTTTTTTTTTTTTTAAAGGAAAGCTTATATATTGTTCCACTTAGACAACAAAGGATTTGGATTTTTATATATAAAAAATACTTGATCTCGCTTAATTATCAACCTTCCAAAACCGAATTACTTATCACATGTTTGAAAAAACAACTTGCCTTTTGAATCGATCTTAAACCTAATTACTTATCACATGTTTGAAAAAACAACTTGCCTTTTGAATCGATCTTTGTATTAGGAAAGACCACTGTCGTTTGTACTGCTTATAGTTACGATATACTCAAACACGAGCACATGTAGATAGTAGATTTATAAATTATAACAGGGACAAATTAAAATGCATGACAGGATCAATGTAGTCAAGAATATTAAGATAATAATGAATATGTTTATTGATTAATTAAGCTTACAAGAAATCTCTCAAATTAAAAAATCCAAAGTGGACATAATTACCATCCAATACTAGTGATGATAATTAACAAATAAAAAATATTTAAATCAAATCTTCAAATAAGTATGACATTTTGATTAATAACCACCAGGGACTATTGAGTGATCGTCAGCTGGGAGTTCCCTAGCTGGTTTGCAAGGGGACGAGTACGAGGTGTAGATAAAGGGTCCGACGGTATCTTGAGGAAGAATCCGTTTTCATCAGTCACATCAGTTACAATGGTTCAAGGAGTACTAGTTTTTCCATATCTGTTCTTGTTTTCCTTAGCCTCGCATGAGATCCTTGCCTCAGCTCCTGAGAGAATAAAATATTCAATCGAAAAATATCAGATAATGTTGCTAGTATGTTACACGAACACAACGTAATATATATACATGTAGCATAAGGTGCGAGTTTCGGTTCAACCCTTTATTCTGAAAGATAAATTTTCAGCTTTTACTCATGTCCTTTTCATGTTGTCTTTGTTAGAGTGGGAGAAAAGAACATAATACATATGTATGCATGTTTGTCTCCACTAGCTAGAGCTAGCTCAACAGGTGAGAGGAGATGGGTTTGGATAAGTACTCTCAAGGTCGTTTTCACTTCTCTTTAATATATGAGAATCATAGACCCCATAGTACCGTTTAAAAAAAAAAAAAAAGTTGTACGCACATATGGTTGTACGGGTACATACCTTGAAGTGGGACATGTGATTGCCCTGAATTGCACAGAACAAGTCCTCGAATAGCAATATATTTGACGGTAGGTATATAATGTCTTTGGTGAACTTGATCATAGCTCTTCGGTTCTCCATTATTGCACGGTGATTTGGTTGGAGTAACAACACTTTTCTTTCCCTTCTGGCTTCGGTTTCTCGTAGTACTCAGCTGGTTTTGAAGGGACAAAATATTGTTCACTTACTTCTGATTTCTGATAGTACTGATCGGGAAGCAACTTTTGTTGATCATCATGAAGAATATGATGATGATCATAATTAGGACCCTAATTAGTACTAGTAGATTCAAGATCCAAGATATCGGTTGGGACTAAACTGTTGTCGAGTGGTTGTTCATGATCAAGCAATGTCTGCTTGTCATGATGCTCAACATTTGGGTTTTGGGTGGTGTAAGGATAATTGTAATTAGTGGAGGAAATGACCAGTGATGATGACAAAGATAAGTAAAGAAAATAGGAGGCGAGTGAGTGTCATAATTTTTTAGTAGTGAAATACTTAGATCACTTGCTTTTCACTCTCTTGTTGAGTAGTAATTTATGTACTAGAATTGGACGGAGAAAAAGAGATTTGCACTAGAGTCTTATATATAGATCATGTCCTAATTAATTATATTAATTATATATAGATCATGTCCTAATTAATTATATTAATTATTCTATTAATTAGTTTATTGTTTTTGCAAAAGTGTTACTCATGTTGGCCAAGTAAAGCCAACAAACACTGTTCTCTGTATTAAATGTAATATTTTGCTTGCAGATCTTGTAGAAATGTGCTGGCCTCCTCGTATGCATTGAATAGTGCCTAAATCAACTACATGAGACCCAATTAGGCCATTACAAACAACCACCTCTCTATATATCTATTTTTTATTTAATTAGTGGATAGGGTAAACCATTTTTTGTTGTCGTTGTCATTTAATATCATCATCATCATCATCAAAATGCATGTAGTATAATAATCTTGTTTGATGTATAAAAATATTAAATGCATATCTGATTTGATTATAAGTAGTTTTTGGTTTTAAATATTTCTTTTTCTTTATTTAAAAAATTGATGTAGAATATAAAAATGTTCTTTGCTGTAAACGAGATGTCGCTTCTTCTCAATATAAAAACATTATCTCCGCAAACCCCTACGATTTTTCTTTAGAAATAAACCACATGTCGTTTCCAATTTATATCTGTCGTTCAACATTTAGACCGTATGTCTATTGTATAATGTCAAACCACATATTCCTTTTTTTAATTCCTTTTTCAATCAAGAAACAACATGCTGTATTGAACTCGAGAAAACGACATGTAGTATCTTTAGTGTTGCTTGTTCTTCAGCAAAAACTTTGAACGCCGTTTCTTCTCATCTTTGGCGGTCTTGTTTTGTTTTTGTTTTTATTTATTTATTTATTTATCGCTAGCTGGTAAGATAGCAGTCGCGTTTTTCAAAATAAAACGACAAAACAACATGCCTTTTGTCAATGTTGTTTCTTTGTCGAAGCGTAAAATATGTTTGTCGTTTTAATTTATACCGCAAACGACCTAACGTTCTAAAATGATCTTGCCAAAAAATATATATATATATATATATATATTTATGGATCAATCTTTTTCTTCTCCTGATTTCCTTCATATTTGGGTTTATAGGAAAATGACCTTCTTTGATGTTTTTTTTAGTAAATATCTCAAGTTCTCTTAATGTAAAAAACTTGTCATTTTTCTTTAAATGATCGATTAATTATAGACTACTTGATCTCTATCATTGAGAGACTTGATAATCATATTTGTAATTAACCAATATGAATTAGTAGTTTAATAATCTATCAATGATATATCATTTGATCCACCAGCAAAAAAATTACCTAAAAAAAAAAAAAGTTCGGCTACTTATTTAACGGGACGGCCAAAATATGGCCAACACCTAATTTTTCCTTCATATAATTTTTCTTAATTTTATATCTTTCTTTTCTTCTTTATTTCGAAATAACCAAATTTGTAATAAGATCAATTCACTTTTTAAAGTTGAAGTATATAAATTTTATGAATTTAATTGATTTGTGAATTCTTTGAGATTCTAAATTTGAAATATGAATTTATATTAAAAAGTCAAAATTTCGTGTATAATCGATATATTTAAGAATGTATATACACTGAATTCTTTTTTTTTTTTAAACACTCGTCTCATCCCCACGTCACTTTTGTTTTAGTTGGTTAATTTTTATTGCAAGACTTTCTCCTTTTGCTTATTATCATATATGAAAGGATAAATTAAGACACATGGGCATGGGCAAAACAAGGTCTATGTTGAGTTTGTAAATACCATATAACTCTTAAACTCTAAATAAATTAATAAATTAATGAACAAAGCTTACAGCAAATTGTCTCAAATCAAATGGCAAAAAATACATAACAACCGGCCAATACAACTCATTAACAAACAAATAAACAAATAATAATCAATCAAATATCAATCCACAACCCAACTTAAAATTATTTAAAAAAAAAAAAAGAAAAAAAAACATATCCGAGCTTCATCAATATATATGTATTATTAATAACCACCAGGAGCGGCTGAGTGGTCATTAGGGCGATCTCCAGTTGGTTTGGAAGGGGACGAGTACGAGGTGTAGATAAAAGGTCCGACAGTGTAGAGAATCTTGTCGTTCAGTATGCGAGGCGAGGAAAGCTTGGCCCCACTTTTTCCATAGTTAACATCAGTTGCAATGTTGCAGCTGCACTCAGAGGGAGGAGCTTCAAGGTAGACTTTGCACTCATCAATATTCAACTTAACTTCATGAACATATGAAAGTGATATTATCTTGAAGAAAAATCCGTTTTCATCAGTCACATCAGTTACAATGGACCAAGGAGTAGTAGTTTTTCCATATCCATTTTTGTCTTCCTTAACCGCACATGTCATCCTTGCCTTTGCTCCTGAAGTACTCACAGAGTTTTAAAAAACATACATATATATATATATATATATATATATATAGAGAGAGAGAGAAAATAAAGGCTGGAAATCATCTTGATTATAAGAAGATTGTTGAGTAACATTTCATACCATACCAAGTTTTTTTTTTTTTTTTTTAATTGTAGAATATGTGATTATAAACAAAAAACATTTGATACACTAACAGTTTCCATAGGTGGAGGTGAATCCTCCAACCAAACAAACTCATAATCTATATTAAGAACATAAGATGCCATGGATTGACCAGCTCTATTAGCTTCGCAATACACATGACATAACTTAGCATCTGGAGGAAAAGATATAATAAGCTAGACACATCTACTAATAAAAGTCCAAACTCATTAAAGAAGAAGAATCCTTCAAAACTTATATTATTATCAATGTATCTGACTCCACAAATTAGAGATTTAGATCAATTTAATTAATGTAAGGGAGTATAAGGGAGTCCAAAACTCTCTTTTTTTTTTTTTTTTTTAATTGTAAGCAAGGTAGGGGAGTCCTGAATCTTTCTTTTGCATCTCCCGGGAACCCCAATTTTACTAAGAATCCCGTTTAATTACTAGATCGTACACTAGCTAGCTAGGTTTGTTAAATTGTTGTAATATATTATAGGAACGTACCTTGAAGTGGGGAATATTTTTGCCCTAGGTTGCATAGAATAAGCCCTCGGATAGCAATGTATTTGGGTTGTACAGCTCGGTATTGTGCTTGATTATCATAGTTGATATTCTGTTCTCCATTGTATGATATTTTTGTGGGCACAACGTAGTCGTTCCCTTCTGGATTCGATTTCTCATAGTACGCC
Organism: Ficus hirta; assembly: GCA_038430175.1. NCBI lineage: Eukaryota > Viridiplantae > Streptophyta > Magnoliopsida > Rosales > Moraceae > Ficus > Ficus hirta. The sequence continues at coordinate 1,249,207 of CM076596.1, read as the reverse complement.
GGATTCGTTGGATCGGTAGTTTCTTTTCCTTCAGACTTCTGGTACTTCTCGTAGTGATCTTGTGTACTAGTACTAGGGTGTAATAGATCGTCAAGAAGTTGATCATGAAGCAACTTTTGTTGATCATCATTGTTGTCAAGTGATTGATCATGTTCAAGCAGCGATGTTTGCTTGTCATGCTCAACATTGGGGTCTTGGGTGGAGTACTGATTATTTTCGTAATTAGCCGAGGATATGACCAGCACCGATGATATGAGAAGCAAAGAGAGTAGAAGGCGGGTAAGAGCCATTACTAAGGACTGTTTGATCTAGTGACACTGGTGGTTTGGATGGGGTGGGGCTCTTGGAGAAGGTTGCGGGTTCAATCTTGTCTTGTATAGAAAAGATTCTGTAGAGGAATACTCGGAATGGCCAAGTAATTGGATGATGAAGCGCAAGAGATTAGCATGGATATATATAGCCTTGTATACGCCACTCAAATTCAATTATTTATGTTATGTAATTCTCTAGAAAGTGTCTACTTGTTTGCACGATGCATGTCAACCACAATTCACAAGAACCTGCGTGGCACTTTAATATTCTATGTATCATTAGATATACAATGCTGTCTTGCAGATTTTGTGAAAGTGCAAGCCTCGTCTTGTGCACACCAAATCTTTATCGTATCAAAAAGATAGATTAAAAAGATAGAGTGACAAGGATCAAATTATGCTTGAGATCCATTGAAGAATACGACCCGTATAGATCTATATTTACTTAAGCTTAAACTTCGTATTCAAAAGAGAAAATGGCTTCAAGATATATAAATGAAACCAATTTTGGATTAGGTTTTTTTTTTTTTTTTTTCTTTTTTACATTTTTTGAAGTGATGTTTCTTATTGTCTTTCATTTTTATTAACATTATCATTGAGGCTGGATTTTAATTCTTTTTATCTTTGTTTTTTCTATTTTATCTATTTAATAAATTTGAGTGGGGGATTTTCCTCTCCATTTTCTTTAAAGAATACAATAAAATCATTCAATGGAGTATATACTTGATTAATAATAAATGCGCAGGAAATATGAAATACTTATAATTAGTCTTTTTGCAGCTTAAAAGGGGAATAATCTTTTGGATTTGGGGGTGGGTGGGGGAAGGGTACGACAATGAAATATTAAAAGACAACAATCAGGTTAACGAGAATAACTATGATAAGAAAGGGATATTTTCAATCTATACCTTGCATTTTAAGCTCATAAAAATATGCACCACATGTATTTTGGATATTCTTACCTTTAGATTTTAAATTCATATCAATTTCTTACCTTCTAGGTCAAATGTAAATTATAACCACTTAAGTAATAATGACTTTTAAAAACTAAGCATTAACTTGCTTATCAACTTGCTCACGTCATACCCCCAATAAGTAAAGCCGTTAATTTAAGTGGTTAAAATTGACGTTTGATTAAAAAAAAAAGTTATATATATAAATTTGATATGAAATTAAAATCTAAATATAGGTGTATGTTTTTTATAACCTTAAAATTAAGGTATAAAATAAAAATACCCCCATGTAGAAACGACATCATAAAAAATAAAAAAAAAACTATAACAAACGGATAAGCGACAAAATTTAAAAGGGACAAAGAAAATTAAAAATAAAAAATAAAAAAAAAAGAAGAAGAAGAAAAAGAAGAAAAAGAAGAATAAAACAATAATCCGGAAACGACCAAAAGACAGAAACAACGAGAAAATGTATGACGACAACTACTTAAAAAACGGCAGCGTGCAGCCTGGTAAACGACACAAATTTAAGAAACAACGATTTTTACCATAAAGCCTCAAAATTATAGAAAAAACGACAATGAAAAAACCGACATCAACTTGAAAAGCTATAACATCTTCCTGACAACCAAATTAATCTTAAAACGACAATGAACCTGGAAAATGACAACAACTCGGAAAAGGGTCAAACTTGAGAAACGACAAAATTTTAGCAACGACGAGCAAATTGAAAAAGGCAAAAACATCATCAGAAATCAACGACCTTCTTCGTTTTCTCTTTTTGTTTTCCAATCAATCACCGAAGCAGCCAAACTTAAACAGCAAACACGTGTTACTTTCAGAATGTCGTTTTATACAATTATTCCAGTAGTGATAGGCCTATTCTCCAAAAAAATAAAAAATAAAAAATAAAAAGGGTAATGGCTCTCATCTACCATAAAATCGTCAAACAGTTGTCGTTTTCCATTTGAATTGACAATGCCGTTTTTCAGTTAAAATGATATTGCTACATTTTGCAGCCACGCGTGGTTCGTCAAATGATCGAAACGACCTGTTATTAATCATTATTTAATCATAGAAAAATGAAACGATTCTTGGAATGATTTATAAAAATATCTAATGAGAAAGTCTTATTTACATAATAATTATTCACAAATTTTATTTTGCAAAGCGTGCCTTATGCTTAGTCTAAATTTAAATTTATTAAAAGAAAAAAAAAAGTCATTATGCTACTTTCACTTTCTAAGATTGCCATTCTAGCAAATCTTCCGACTGTTCACTAAACAACCTTTTTAGTTGTAAAAAGGTAAAATTAAAGTGTAATCTAATTTCTATATTAGTTTAAAAAATTTTAGAAATTATCATATGAAAATACGAAGATTCGTGGCATCAGGAAAACAAATAGACATTCTTTCTTAGCAAATACAAAATGCATGGACATATATATACACACTTTGATGGGTTTATGATTGTTATGTATTATTGAACAAAATATATATTCAGACTAGTAAGAGGACGCATAGATGAAAGGTCCGACAGTGTAGAGAATTTTGTCATTGAAGATGCGTTCTGAGGAAAGTTGAGCCCCTTTTTTTCCATTGTTAACATCCGTTGCAACTTTGCATGTGCTCTCTGGTGGAGGAGCTTCAAGGAAAACCTTGCACTTCTCAATATTCAACTTAACTTCACGCATATACGAAACTGAGAACGTCTGATCAATGAATAAACCGTATATATCAGTTTCATCCGTTTCGATGGAGAAAGATAATTTAGGGTTCCATTGTTCTTTTCTTCCGTGGCCTCAAACGTGATCCTTGCCTTCGCACCTGAAGTATGATCAAGAGATAAATAAGAGAATGAATCGCATAAAGATTTCTGAATTTCCATTGTTCTATTTTTTTTTTTTTTTTCCTTTCCATGTTTATTAATAAATTAGAGGGCGGTTTAACGTAAAGAAAAAAAAATTAATTATTATATGTTCTTTCTATATTACGTTTGTAAAAATATGTGTGATCTTGTTTTTATTAATGTATTGAGTCTTGAATTCAAGTTTCAAGGAATAGTATAAAAACTTTTTGTACCTTGAAGTGGGGCATATTTTTGCCCTGATTTGCATAGAATAAGCCCTTGAATAGCAATGAACTTGTTGATGTGGGGATTAGGACTCCTGTATCATGATGTATTGCTTGATCATAGTTCTTCTGTTCTTCATAGGTCAGTAATTCGGTAAGGGCGATCTAATTTTCTTTTCCTTCTGGATTCGATTTCTCGTTGTTTTTCTCCGATTTCATAGGGACGGTAGTTTCTTCTCCTTCTGACTTCCAATGCTTGTAGGGATCTTGTGTGGTGGGCCTTAATAGATTGTTGAGTACTTGATCATGAAGCTGCTTCTGATGATCATCATGATCATCATTAGTAGAGATTAAATTGTCGTCAAGTAGCTGATCACGACGAGTAAGTTGGTAATCGTAATTAGCGGAGGAAATTAACAGCATTAATGACGTGAAGAGAAACGATGAGAATAGGAGAAGGGTGAGAGACATTACAAATTGTAAAGAAATAGGAATGGCTCATCGATTAGAACTTGTATTATATAGAGAATGGCATAATATAAATTAATTATGCTACAAAATTTAAATCTAATTATAATTTTTAGAAAACTAAAGGGTTATTTGGTTGCACGATGGCAGGCGAACAAATGCAAGAACATAATTCGGTGGCTGATGCATGATTAGTTCTCCAAAGTGTTCAAACTCGGAATGAAAAATAAATAAATAAAAAACAATGAATAAAACAAATAAATTATTATAAACCAATGTGTTTTTGGTATTTTTACTTCGTTCTAAACAGTATTTTAAACTATCAACTCATAATGAAATTAACTAGATGTGAAATTGTCACTAGACTATATGTGCAATCACATAAATAAGTAACTTACGTATTAATTTGTCAATTACAGGTAAATATTGAATGCAAGTAAAAGTCGTTTTTCTTTGTTTTGGGGGAGGGTAAGTACTGAAGCCAACACTAGGCCATTTGAAAATAAATAAATGAATAAAAATGAATGTCATCCTTGCCGACAGCCCAAAGATAACTGCCTCTTTTGCAATATTATTATTATTATCATTATTATTATTGGTTGACAAACAAGAATATTGGTCGACCATTAGTAACTTTTTGCTGTTTGAATAAACAATTTTTTCTTTGACATTCAACTTTGTTACATAGTCAATCGATTTAGATTTATTATGCCCACCATAATTTGGTACCATATATATGATATGCTTAGCGGTTTTCATCCACTTGCATCAGTGACTTGATTAACAATTAGTTGATGGAGCACTATTATCTCTTGAATTTATCGAATTTTGGTAATTATACCCAAATTTTTTATTTTAATAATTAACCTCTCAAATTTGTTTATCTGTTGCAATTAGTCACTTTTGAGAAACGACTATTAAATTTTTCAATAGATAAAGCAATTGGACGTTTAATTGGCAAAATTAAAAATTTAAAAAGTAAGTTGTCAAAACCCGATAAATTAGGAGCGTTGCTAAATACCCTTAATTGATAATGGTTGTACTTTCTTCTAAATGATATTTGATGCATTTTGTTTTATTTTTATCATTACACAGATGTCAAGCTTTTGCTCTAAATTATTACGGCTTACCAAATTCTTTCAAATAAATGCATGATCAAACTACGGCTAAGATCCAACCATTATATAATTATTTACTCAAATTGAACATGAAAAGTTTTGGCGGACTTTTTTTTTTATAAAATATTTTTCCTTTTCAGCCACTCATTTTGAAATTAGTTCATTTCCATAATTCATGTAATGGATTAATCAAGTTGATTTATCCAAACATTCTCGTTTGGTGTAGACTAGAGCAGTCCTTTTCCCGTTCTCCAAAATTATTAAAAATTATTGAGATGTTAAAAGAGAAATGTAAGAGAAATAACTGTTACACGTAGTGCAAATTACGCAAGAATTTGCAACTTTAACAAAATTGACATGGGATTGACAGCTTCAAAGAAGAAAGTCGTCTACAACTCTTTTTGGTAATCTAACCCGTAAACCTCGGATTACACGGATTGAATTTACGGATTTAATCGAAAAAATCTAGGAATTAAAATATAATGCTTAAATATGAAATAGTTCAATAAAATTATAATACAATTAACTTCAAGTTCAATCATTAACTAAATTGTAACATTACAGTACATAACATCAATTAAATATGGATTAAACCCAAAATAAAATGGATTAAAAAAAGCAATTTTGGACGACATAACATATATAACAACTGAAGTAAGATTTGGGTACAATTCAATCTTGGAATTTTTTTTTTTTTGGGAACTTGGGACAATCTCCGTTTTAGACCTTAATATGTACATATTTATTAAATTTTTTTAGAGAAAAAATAAATACATATATATATAAAATATATATATAGTTTGGATTGATGAATTACACAGATTAAGAAATCATCAACCCGTAATCCAATCCGTAACATTTAATTTGAGAAAATCTCAATCCGTAACTAATCTGTTAATCTCTCAACTTAATTTAATCCAACGAATTAGACTGAATTATTCATTTATCTATATGTACTAATTACTCCTTTGTCCGTATTTTATTGTTCGGACAAAGGGGACATGAATTAAACAAAAACTCCACATTAAAATCTTTTATTATTATTTATTCATTTGTATCTTTGACTTTTTTTTCCTAAATGAACTAAGCCTTTAACCAAGTTTAATTTGATTTAAAGTCTAGAGTTCAAAAAATTGTTAATTATATGATAGTATAGTTGATTTAAAGTCATTTGAGAAACAAAATTTTAGATGTGAGTACTTGAAATTAAAAAATTGAGTGATAGTTGATGTATTCTTAATATATATATATATATATGTAGTAATTAAAAAAAAAATTCAAGTGACGAAGATAAATAAGAGATAAAAATTGTTAAACATTTTATCATAAAGAAAGATTACAAAGAGTCATAAAATTTTAAAGGCCGAAAATAAAATTCTTAAAAAAATTCCAGAAAGAGCATATGCGGCAGGCCCATGACAGCTCCACTCCGTAATTTTGTATTGGAACTAATTAAGCACGTCACATCTATGTGCTTTACTATCCTTAATTGCGGCGGCTACCAAATTAATAAATCTTTAAGAGAATCTTAAACAAAGAAATATAATTACTCTACTTATTTATTGTATATGATGAGTTCAATATTAAAGAGCAGATATTTTAATACTATAATTAACTACAAAAAGATCCCCAGATGATGTTCACTTTTTATAAAAAATGTGATGCTTAACAACATATAAATATATATATATATATATATCCCAAAGCATTTTTCTTGTAAATTTGTAATAAATATCCAAATTACTTTGACTGCTTACGTGGAAATTACAAACACGGCAAACCTCTGGATCAGTATTTACAAGTTAATTAATTATATCTGTGCTTAATTACTTAGCTAATTATTTGCTCGAGGAAAATCTATTGAAAATATTATTTGTAGAACCCCCTATGTTTTTTTTTTTTCCTTGGTAGGAAAAATAATTTTGCTGAAAAACGTAAACAGAATAACTCATCTATTTATGACCCGTTTGTATAAGTAATAGAGACGGAGTTTTGAAAGTTCTAGATAAGTTATGTTTTGAAAATATGCATTTAGTAAAAATAAACCATTTGAAGTAAAAAAATATAAAACCTTGATATATGTTTGGAATATATACATATATATATATATATTAGTATGGATATTATTTCATTTCGATTTATACATGTAAAGTTATGAACTTTTAGCTCCCGTTTGGATCAGTTGGAGCTAAAATTTTTAAATTGGAATTGATTGATTTTTCAAAAACTAGTTGTAAATTTTATTGACTTTTCATGAAAAGACAAAAAATCAGTAAAAAAAAATACATTTTAATTGAAATTAAAATAAAATACCTAACAAACCCTTGATGTTTGAGGTTTTTTTTTTTTTTTTATGAGAAAGAGCGGTTTAAAAAAATAAATAGTAAAATTACAATAAAAAGACAAAAAAGGGGAAAAAAAAAAAAAGTATTTGGAGACGTGCCCAAACAAGCTTTAGCGTATCCATTCGTTCATAATCGTCCGATTGCTATGCAAATATCATTACTCAACTAGGTTTACCGTGTTTTTTTTTTTTTGTGATAAAAAAAATAAGAGAGACCAATTTCATTTTTATTTTTGAAAATTAACTTATATAATAAATGAGTCAGCAACGAAGTTAGGTTGGGGTGAGTCCCATTGAAATTTTTTGTTGTTTTAAATTTATCTCAAAAATTTTATAATTTTTACAATTTAACCATATTAAAAATAAAAAATTCTTACGTAATCAGCACTATAAAATTTTATAATTTTTATAATTTGTTCTTACTAAAATTAAAAATTCTCATATAATCCCATTAAAATTAAAAATTCTTATATAGTCACAATTAAAATTTATTTTATCTTAAAAAAATCGATATATATCTCTATTAAAATATATTTATAACTCTACACCTAATATAAATTTTTATTTTTTATTAATAAATATTTAAAATAATATCATAATATTATTATATTAATTTATTATATTTATTAATAAAAATATAATAAATAAAATAATAATAAAAAATTAATATTAAAATTGAGATTTAAAAAATTAATGTTTTTAATATATCGTTTGGGGCAATAACCTAGGGTCATCATTTGATTGAAAGAATTTCCTTATATTTTATCTTTTTCTGTGAACAAAAAAAAAACCAAAATCACTGAAAACGTTGATACGAGTCTTATGACAGCGTCTTAATGGGCATATAACGATTTTTTTTTTTAAATCAATAAAATTACAAGCTGTAACAGCAAAGGACAAGTGGAGAAAGAAGGTCATAAATGTCATTTTGATGTAGCTCATCCTTATCATTTTACCTGTTTGTTGACCTTTTCCCTTCCCCTGCTTGCCTGTCACGCAAGACCGCTCACTGCTTTTGAGATATATATTATATATAAATATATATATATATATATATTTGGTGTAAATCTGTACACCAACTCAAACAGTAGACCTTCAAGGCAGGTAAAACCCAAGAAACATCCGAACATCCCAAAGAGTTCTAGAAAACCCAAGTCCTCTTACTCCTACAAAAAGCCCCTTACTCTCTCTTTCCTTTCCACATAAACATCCTTAAAACCATTCTTCTACTTCTATTTTCCACGTCCCATTTTGCTCTCTAGTTCTCGCTTCAAAACTTTCTCACCAAAACCCAAAACTTCCAAGCGAAAAAAAAAAAAAAAAATTTCCCCTCTTTAAAGAAATGTGTGGTGGTGCTATAATCGCGGGCTTCATCCCTCGTAACCGGGACCGCCGAGTTAACCACTTCGATATATTCCCTAACTCACCTTTCTTCAAGCCGAGTCACAACTCGTTTGAGTCCCATTTTGGCCAACTCGGTCACGAAGCTCCTGTTCCTGCTAAAAGACCAGTGCCCTCCTCAGGTATCATCATTTCCTTGCCGTCTCTGTTGCACTGTTCTAAAGTTTTTTCTTGTGTTTTGCGGTTTTTTTTCTTTTCTGAGTCGGTAATTTTCGCGAACAGATGGTGGGCAATCGGAAAAGCCGGCAAAGAGGCCGAGAAAGAACCTGTACAGGGGCATAAGGCAGCGTCCGTGGGGGAAATGGGCGGCGGAGATTCGCGACCCGCGAAAAGGGGTTCGAGTTTGGCTCGGCACCTTCAACACCGCCGAGGAAGCCGCCCGAGCCTACGACAGGGAAGCTCGGAAAATCCGAGGAAAGAAAGCCAAGGTTAACTTCCCCAACGAGGATGTTGAAACTTACCCAGTCCAAACTCACCGTACCCAGACTCGTCCCAGAACTAATCTTCCCGACCCTCCTCTGTATCAACCACCCCTCAACACTTTGGAGTTTGGGTTACGTTACGATCTGAACCAGATTGGAACGTTTCCAAATCCAAGCTCCAATGGCTCCAACACTTACGAAGAACATGCTTACTCTCCGACAGGATCGATTGGCCAAGAACAAAATCCGAACAGTGCTTGTTTCAATCCTCAGACCAGTGTGAAAGAGGAAGAGCCGAGTAAAGAAACAGAAGTGATTGTGTTGGAAGAGGAAGAGAACGAGGTACAGAAGCTGTCGGAGGAGCTAATGGCGTACGAGAACTACATGAAGTTTTACCAGATTCCGTACCTGGACGGCCAGTCGGCGGCTCCGAACGCTGCTCAGGAGAGCGAGGTCGGCGAGCTCTGGAGCTTCGACAACGACGACGCTCCTTCATCAGGGACAGAGATGTGATGCCGTCTTTCTTGGCGTATTGGCTGTCGTTTAGTGAAAGATTGTCGTTTATTTCTTTTATGTGTTTTGTTTGTTGGGTGGCTTGTGTAAATTGGGCGGAAAGGATTTAATGATTTTGGATTTTGGTCATTTGTTCTTTACTATTTGGTTTTAGTAAAATTAGGTGCTTTAAACTTGTCACAAGCAAGCAATGATTAAAGTAAATAAATATGCAGTTCTCAAAATGGCTGCTTTTTGTATTTAAATTGTGTTTGAATTCATAAAAACATATGCATTTAAAAAAAAAAATTTTCCAGCTATTTGTTTTGTTATGTTCGGTGATTAAAGACTATTTTGTTCATATTTAATTGGTACCCAGCAAGGCACCACCACTTATCTACGAAAAAGAAATCAATTTTTCTAGCTTCTTGACGTAAATGTTCTTAACATCGATATGAATCACGGAGCAATTTCCCAAAAAAAAAAAGGGGAAAAAAAAAAAGAACAACCACTTCTGGCGCCAAAAAAAAAAAAAAACAAGGAAAGAAAGAAAAAAATAGCACAACTAGATTCAAATCTATCGATAGAAAAAAAAAACATAAGAAAAAAAAAAAGAGGAATATTAATGTTTAAGTTATCGTTAAATACGTCATATTATTTGTGCAAGCGGACTTAAAAAGTTTTAAGTTAAAAAATTTTAGTTATATGTCTTATGATATAATCGGTATAAAATTATTATTAAATTATAATTATAATATATCTTCTAATTTGATACTAAAGATTTTAATTAATTTTTTAGATGGTGTGGAATGGTAATCTAGGATTTGGGTGTGTAATGGTGGTGTTCAAAGCGTAATTATCTTTTATAATATCTAGTTTAGTAGTAATGAGGGAAACATAATCAGCTAATGGTGGCACGGTGGTGGGGGAATATCGAGGAGAGAGAGAGAGAGAGAGAGAGAGTGGCATTGAAAAGTGCGATTTTGCCACACTCCCAATCCCAGCAGCGAGAGCCGCTGGTTTCCGAAATCCGCTTTTAATTTCCTGTCAAAACAAAACCGACGCACGTGGGGGGTATTGTGGGCGCACCCTGTTTTGTTATTTTCTTCGCGTGAAAAACCTGTACGTTTCTTTCCTTTCATGGGGTTCGTTCGTACAACATCGTACTATGTACTGTCATACATTTGGTGACAAAATTTATAGACGTTTGGAATAAAAAATTTTATGAAAATTTTAAGTTAAAATTGATTAATTTTTTAAAAATTAATTATAATTTTTTTATTGATATTTTAGAAAAAAATAATTGAGATGAAAATTTTAGATTCAAATCTAAAAATTAAATACATGTTTATAATATATATTTTATGTTTATTTTATTAATGAATATTATTATTTTAGTTATTAAATTATTTTTTATTAATTTGATATACATGAGAGTTCATGTAAAAAAAATAAACATGACATATATATTACTTAGGGCTTGTTTGGTATCCAAACTCATCTCAAACTAAATTGTATTTTTTTCATCATGTTTTTTGTCTTTTCTGAAAAAGTTTTTTGTCTTTTCTGAAAAAGTCAACAAAAATTACTATGCAAACTTAAAAATCTCAACTCAACTCAAACTCAACTTATACACCAAACACCCCCTTACAATCATATTCGTCCCGTTAAAAGGTCGTTCTAATAATAAAATAAACAACAATACTTATTTAGTAAGGTAAGAATATAGTTTTTATCATAAGTTTTTTTCTTTATTTGTCTAAAATAGTATAGTACTATTCACTTCTCTTTCCTTTTTTGAAATTTTATTAAATAATCTTAAATCTTATATTGGTCTTTTGTGAGATATTGATTCTTAACTTTTACTTTGAAACATCGCACTATCCTATATTTTATGTTACTCATCCATCAATGATCAATTAGAAATTAAGTAGAAAAACGTCACTTAAGGGTGATTTTGTTATGATGCTTTGTTTGATGACCTTTTTTTTTTTTTTTTTTTTTTGATACCTTTCGTTCTGCATATCGTTCCTGGTAGTAAGGTTTTACGGATTATTGATGGATAAGTCATTTATATAAGATCATAAAAGTTTGAGATAATATGATGGTTAAAAACAAATGTCATGACTGACAAGTAATTGTATGTTTAATTCGATGGTCAAAGATGCAAATAACTCATTTTATGGAAAATAGCTTCTTCTTTTTTTTATTGAACGAAAATTGTTCTTTGTATGCATGCATGGAAGGTACTTTATTATATACAGACCGCATTTAATGGAAGTATTGAACAATGGTCTGGTCAAATTCAACGTAGAGTTGGTAAATTACGAGTCATGTAGCATATCAGTCGAATATTAAGAAACATAATCCTAGCAAGACAACATTATCTATTTTTTTTCAATGACAATATTATATAACTGCAGTGCCAATAGAAAGTTTAGTAATAAATTTCTTTGTTTCTCTTTTATTTGTTGGCTGCTACAAAGCAATTGATCAAAAAGTAAGAGATAAAAATTCATTAATTTTTAAGGACATAAATGAGTCAATAAGAAAGGAGAAAGGGGAAATATTGTTTCTATATAAGTATATGTTTATTAATTAATATCGGGCTCACATGACAGGAATGAAAAAATAAAGTCAATTTTAAAATAAAGTCAATTCTAGAATTATGAATAATAATGTCTCAAAAAAAAATCTCTAATAACAATGTCAATAAAATAGCATTATATTTCGAAAAAAAATAAATTAAAACGACTTACGTATTTAACATTTTTTTTAATTGTGTACTTCAATACATATCAATATTCCAAGTGGCCTCCTTTTTTGTTACAAATTTTTTAATATTGGAAACTAGTAATAGTAATTATTTATTTATAAATAACTTTAAAATGGTAATATTATAAATATTATATACTAAAAATCAATAAATCAACCAATAGTAACCCAATATCAAAATTTGACACTCAATGTTAAATTCAACAATAAGTATAACAAATATCATATCTAACTCCAAAAATATCAATAGTACAGTAGATAGTAATTTGCTTATCTAAATGTCAAATTTTCGCATTGGCACATTAATCTGATACTGAATTAGAAATGTTATAAGTTTTTTCTTCTTAATTATAAAAAAGCTATAGATAACTTTTGTACGTAGTTAGTAAATTTTTCATTAATGAAATTAATCAACATTAAAAGAATAATTAAATAATTTTTCATTTTGACTTCCTAATATATTATAAATAAACATTTTTTGTTATTTTCTTCCCCTTTTCCTAAGACCTTTTGTTTGTTACATTTATTACTTATCTTCTCTCTCTCTCTCTCTTCCTTCTGTTGGAATGACATCTATTACAAATATACAATTTGGAGGCTAGTAAACATGTTTTGAAATTTCATCTGCAGACCTGGCAACGAAAGAATTCCATTTAAATGTTGGCCCGATGGCCATTTTTTTAAATTATTTATATTCAAACTCAAGTAAAAAAAAGATCATTGACCCGAAGAATATCCCCTTTCGGTCAAAATATTGGATGATCCGTTGACAACCATATTTTTTATTTTTTTGACCGTTGAAATCCTAATTCCGTGGTTTCGTTCCTTTTTGGCATCAAATTACAGAGAAATAATGAATAACAGGGAAAAGAAGAAGAAAAAGAAGAAATAGCCATATGTTTGGGCCTTTAATAGATATTCTCTTTTCTGGATAAAATTATTAAAATAATCACATTTATTTTTTTTATTTATTGACCAGTATGATATAAATTTTTTTTTTTTTTGTGTAATATTACACAAAAAAAAAATTTTAAGTACAACCCGGTAAGTGTTTAAGTGTTTTAGAAGCAACATACCAAGCCGACCAAACAGGGGAAAAAATTTTCGTCGGAGAACGAGATAACCTACAACAACACAGGGCCGAGTCGATTAAATGCATGACATAAAAAACAATACATCGAAACGTAATTACACACGGCCAATGATGGAGGGGATGATAACTCACCATATAGACATGTTCTTGTACATCTCCGTATGTTACTAAGACATATATATGAACCAAATTACAAAAAATATGGCATCATTAGATCAAAACCCTACTATTAGAAGAAATTAAGCACCAAACTTTGTGAAGATAAAAAGAGACGCACCTTCTTTTGCACTAGGAACAATGGCTGATTCTTTAGTGTCACTGTTTGAAGTCACGTCTGCCTGCAATATATATACATACACATGCACATATATATATATATATATATATATAATATTTTGTTGAGCAAAGCATTCAAAAAAAAAAAAAAAAGGGACAGTGTTCGTAATTGAATTCGAACCTGGAAGACCGGATATCCATGAGAGGTTGGGTTCATGGTAACCTTGATGCATTCAATGACATATTTAATCGTTCCCTTAAATTCTCAAGGGTTTCTTCGATGACTTCTTATACACTAGTCTTAATTTTCTGAGCTGTAACAGATCCATTCTCAAGTGTCTCAAGTGTTTCTTGCTCGTTTCTGTTTGTTTCTGGGGAAAGTGTCAGAAGAAAGTTTCAAACTCCCTGGCTTAGAGACGACAAGGAGAATCTAAAGAGAGGAGAGAAACTGAAGTAGAAAACTTACCGAAGGAAAGAGGAAAAATTATTCATACGTCACAAATAATGTATCAAATGTGCACAACCATGGATTTTTCCTTGCTACATATTATCCTTCTCATATAGTGATTGAAATATGAATTGCTTTTTTATTTTAAAAAGATAAACATAAATAATCGTATATTGTTTTTTTCTTTTCTACTAAACCGAAAGTAGAAACATATAAGAACATCCTTGATTGCTCAAAGTAGGATCCAAAACATGAAAACCCACACAATTATTAAATAATTTCACTCTGTACAACATTAATATTTATGTATACGGATGCACAATAGAGCTAGTGGCGGCACGTGGCCCCCGGACCAAAACGACACACAACTAATGTATATTGATCAGGTTTATGAAGTGCCCCCACTGAAAAAAACGACAACAAGCAAATGTATATCGGCATGCCTGCAGAAAGTGTATTGAGCTCTTTATGACTTGAGCTTTTAAGAGACGCTAGTTGGGCTTTGCTTGGACTCCTCCACTGTCTCTTTATTAAAGTTCTAACTATTCATTTGTATTTTGAGTTCGCTATCCCTCTTTTTGTATAATGTACACCCTTTTTTTTTTTTTTTTTCTTTTTTCTTGTATCTCTTTGTTCTATCTTCTTTCTTGCTTATTTCATTTCTTTCTAGAAAAATCATACTGCTACCATTTTTTTCCACTTCCATATAATCTTTTTGGTGACCATCTTTCCTCTTGTTTTATTTCTTAGTATTTTTAATATCAAACTTTTTTTTGCTCCTCTGAATTTAATTATTCCGATAGCAACAATTAACTAATTGAGTTATTTGAAATACTTTTATTTGCAAAATATCATTACAATACATACCCGATTGGTTTAATATTTTATATTTTTAGTAATGATATTGTTTTTTTTTTTTAATTTTTTCTGAAAGTTGCATAATTCTCAATAAAGTTTTGTTACTAAAATGTTAGAAGTTTTATATGAGTTTGTTATGTATATATATATATTGTTATATTATTGTACCCCACTATATTCGAATCCTAGATCCGTCACTCTATATATATATATATATATAAAAGGTTGAATTGCATGTATACTAAATAATCAATCTAAGACATCACTAACCATACAAATACGATTTAAATTTTATTAATCAAATACTACTGGCCAACCAAACTGCAAAGTGCGAGTTAACTTCCAGAGATGTAAAAATTCAGGGAGAAAAAGAATGAAATGAAATAAAAAAAAAAAAAAATAGGAGAAGCGAATTAATTAAAAAAAAAAAGAGAGAGAGAAAGATCACCAAATAACATATAGATATCTCACACAATATCATCTAATAATACATACAATTATTAAAAACAAAATCAAAACAAAGAAAACAAATGGGTTAAGGAATAGAAAAGAAGGCTAACCTTCTGATTAATAGTTTTCAAAATTTAGATTTAGATGTGTTAACGTATTTTGATGAATGAGAGTGCTTCTGTAATTTAAAGAGGTAAGAAAAAGAGAGGGGAAAAAAATTATTTGAATTCCAAAATGCAAGGTCAATGCTTCGTCTCATGAAGGAAATTGTAATAAAGTGTTCATTAATGAAGATGGAAATAATTTCTACATCACTGTGTATCGTCTTCCTCAATCCAAGGGAGTGCGTTGAATTTAAAAAGTCAATCAAGACAAAAGAAGGGAAATATCCTCCAAATTTAAAGACGAAATCCTAGAAGAAAATCAATAAAGAAAAAAGGTGGCACGAACTGAAGTCTCTTCAATTCTCCGCCAAAAAAGTAGATCTGATCATCCATGACCATTAAATCAAGCACACTGAGAAAATACTCTCCATAGACGTCCAATATATATAGCGGAAAACCACCTCAAACATCACACAAGACGCAGTAGCTCATATATTTAGGGCGGGGCGAACCTATAAAAAGTTTGCGTCTCTTATTTTATTTTCTGCATTTTATTTATCATTCACACGTAAACATGCTAGATTGACCATAAACTAAGGATAATTTGACTCTTATAAAACATTCTTCTTAAACTTGTTATATATGGAGAATAATTATCTTTCTGCAAATCCCAAAGGACTTTGTAGCTGCGACTAATAAGAAGCCCACGCCAGTTCAGAAAATTATTATACAAATTCACAGTAATCCCATCATTTAGCTTTTTGGACACGTATATACGACCCAACCCAAAATAAATTATACATATACACAAATAAATTAGTGAACCATAGCTTTGGTCTGCCATACGAAGAGTTCTCAATTTGTTCTGTTTTTCTTTTCCTTCTTTAATTTGCCGAATAGCTGTCATGGAGAGAGTTTAATGCTACGAACTGCTGAGGAATTTCTCCTATATATGCAAACTTAGTGCTTGGTCAATTTTGGTATGAAAAAAATGAGATTCATGATTCTGCAATTTTGATACTATAATAATTTCTCCATCGTCTACTACACTCTACCTTCTGTATCCATTAAGAGAAAGTGGAAGGCCATTCTATATTTTATTTATATTCTATTAAACTTCCAATGAGAATTTCACTATTTAGATGGCTAAGCCTAACATTGGCAATTCCCCAATATCATAACAATCTCCATTTACTTATATATGTATAACTTAATTAATGCCGATCTTAATGTCATTAATTAAGCGTATTTTCACATATAGTGACTGCTTCACTATTCATTATTAGTCGCTAATTAAGCTTGAACAACAAACTTCATTTACTTGTGTGAACTATATTTTAAAAAACGCTTCTGTGACCTACTTAATGCTCATCATATTGTCATAATATAAAGGGGAAAGCATTTTTTTCATTTTTTTCGTATAAACCAACAGTTGATAAATAAGATACATAATAATACCCTAGAATAGAATGAACCATTCCTTATATTGCATGCACAGAGTTAGGTTGTTTTAATCCTCGTACATATACTTTCATGTCCGTTTTCCCTTGTCACTGCAGCTACGCACGAAACTGTCCATATATATATACTCTTTCGTGATCAACCTCTTCTCTGACCTCATTAATTAACATATTTTGTACCTTACTAGGAAATAATATTAATCTAAGAATATGGTTTGAATTCCCACTATAAATTATACATTACCTAGCTACCACAATCATCACAAACATAATCTCTCTACTTATCACTTAGTTTATTATCTTCGAAAAATGGATTTGTTTTCAGCTTTCGTTTACTCTCTAATAATCTCCTCGTCATTCTCGCTTGTTTCCAGTGAAACCCAGACTTTCATAGTCCGAGTCCAAAACGACCTTAAACCATCACACTACTCCAATGTCGTAGACTGGTACAGCTCCACTCTCAGAAGCCTCAGATCAACAAACGACAACGACAATAATAATACGTTTCTCCACGTCTACAAAACCGTCTTCCACGGTTTCTCTGCCAAGCTAACCGGAGAACAAGCCCGGGAGCTAAATCAAAGGCCAGAAATACTCGGCGTGTTTCCCGACGAGGTTCGAGAACTCCACACCACAAGATCACCTGGATTTCTTGGACTTGACACGAGTGCGGCAGTTGGTTACAATGGCTTGCTCAATCTTTCCGACTGGGGTTCGAACGTCATCATCGGAATGATCGACACCGGAATATGGCCCGAACGGCGTAGTTTCCACGACGACGGCCTCGGGCCAATCCCGTCCAGATGGAAAGGCGAGTGCGTTGGAGGGGATTCCTTCCCCAAGACACTCTGCAACAAGAAGCTCATCGGAGTGAAATACTTCAACAGCGGAAATAACGAGACGAAGAATTCGGCGAGAGACGATATAGGCCACGGGACTCACAAGGCGTCAATCGCAGCCGGCCGGCTAGTCGAGAAAGCCTCGTGCCTCGGCTACGCCCCTGGCGTCTCCTCCGGCATCGCGCCGAAGGCGAGGCTCGCCGTCTACAAAGTCTGCTCTGCTAAAGGCTGCTCCGAATCCAGCCTAATTGCCGGCGTCGATGCTGCGGTGAACGACGGCGTCGAAGTGATCTCGATCTCCATCGGCAGCGGTCCGAAACCCTACGATCGCGATCCGTTAGCCATAGCGGCGTACGGCGCCGTTAAAACGGCATCGTCCTCTCAGCTTTGGCTGGGAATGGCAGGCCAGATAAGGGATCCGTGACCAACGCCGCACCTTGGATCATAACCGTCGGAGCAGGCACTATCGACAGGACATTTCCGGCTGATTTAGTGCTCAAAGATGGTCCCGTTGTCACCGGGTCATCGCGTTACGACGGGAAGTCTTTCCCGGCAGAAGCGAACTTTCCGCTGATTTACGCGGGAAATGCTTTTTTTAAGCCGCCACGAGGCGGCAAAAACGACAACGAATCTGCTTGGGGTTACTGCGTGGGGGGGACGCTCGATCCGAAGCTCGTGAAAGGAAAGATTGTTGTCTGTGACGTGAACGATGTCATACCAAATGTCGATCAGGCAAGGGTAGTGAGCCAGGCTGGTGGGGTCGGTGTCATAGTTGCCAACGTGGCACCAGCTGGAGAGAGTTTAGACGCCGTACGGTTTCCCACACCCGGGATTTCCATCACCCAATCGGCACGGGCCACGGTAATTAAATATCTAACAACTTCTGAAAACCCACATGCCACAATGCGCTTCCGCGGGACCCAGCTCGGGGTCAAACCGGCACCGGTTATCCCTATCTTCTCCTCCCGGGGGCCCCACTTTGTGTCCCGGATGTGCTGAAGCAGGATATGATCGCGCCAGGTGTCGACATCCTAGCGGCTTGGCCTGATGATATCCCGCTGAGTGAGATTGACATTGATACGCCGCGCACCAAGTTTAACATAGTCTCCGGCACATCGATGTCCTGGCCCCACGTGTCTGGCATTGCGGCGTTGCTACAAGGGGCCCACCCGGAGTGGACCCCAGCTATGATCAAGTCAGCAATGATGACCACGGCCTATACAAACGATCGAGATCGAAAGCCCATAATAGAGGGGACGAACCTTACAACTGCTACGGTGTGGGACTTGGTGCTGGACATGTGGATCCGGTGAGGGCCGTCGATCCTGGCTTGGTGTGTGATCTAACAGAGGATGATCACATCAGATTCCTCTGCGATAGCAATTACGACAACAGGCAGGTTAGTCTAATCGTGCATAAAGCGGTGAATTGCCATGAAATAGAGAAAACGTATCCTTGGGATCTAAACTATCCAGCGATCGTGGTTCGAGTCAACGCATCAAGGCCGTCCAAATTGAAGATTTCTGTCCCGAGAACTGTGACTCATGTTTGTGATGGTGCGTCCACCTACACTGTAAAAATCACCAATCCCAGAGGCAGTGTCGTGAGAATTAATCCTAGAAAGATGGTGTTTGGTAAGAAGGGTGACAAACAAAGTTACGTGGTCAAGATTTTGGTTGACAACACTCCACGTGGAAGGCCTGTGAGTGAGTATGAAGTACTGACGTGGACAGATGGGAAACATCGGGTTACTTCTCCCATTGTGGTTACTTTTGGGTTCATTAGTGGTATTTTCTTTTTTAGGAACATTAAAAAAAAAAAAAAAACCATAAAATCATCTCCGTAAGGATAACAGGTTATAAACTTATTTTCAAATCTATTGTTCACACATTAATTACTATGAACCGATATCAAAACACATTATTATAAAGCATGTATTAATTTCTGATTAGGTTAGAGTTTGTGGGCAGTCAATAATAGACAATCACATATTTGAGAATGAATTGGAAAGAAGAAACTTTGAACATGGAAATGCTCCTATGTAAGTGTAAGAAAGGAGATATGCCAATCGCAAATGACTTCTTAAAGAAACCAAAGGTCATGAGAATGATGATTATGAAAAAATATATATTGATCAAATTTGATTTATCTAACAAGAAAAATGTGTTCTGATTTTGCCGTAAGAGGGTTTTTTGTTTTTTTTTTTGGGTATGTGTGTAAAAAGTTGGCCTATTCTTCAAACAATTATACGTGGATCTTTTTTCCGGTCCAGCACAAAAGAAAACCAACAATAGAAAATTAAGTGAAAAGTCATGTTTTTAGTACATTGTTATAATTTTATCAATTCTAATATTAAAGTTGATAATTTTAATATTATGAAATGATAAAATTATCAACTTTAATATTATAATATGTATAAATAGAAGAGGGTGTCAAATTTATTGCACTCTTACATATGACCCAACCAATAATAGAATATGGAAACCTAGGCTAACTCGCAATTTAGGTTTTTTTTTTTTTAAATGTTATTGACAAAATTTCTTTGGGGCATCCTAGTAACCACGAGAGAGGAGAAATCAACATGACAACTTTTAAAATGAAACTAATAAAATAAATTTTTTTTATTTAAATACTGAAACGATTAACTAAAAAATCGATTATTTTCTATCGTTGCAAAGTTATTTTATTAATAAAAATTTTTAAAAAATTATTTAACAAATAAAAAATGTTGAGTCATTCTATTCCCAGAACTAATAGAGGATGGTGGGCTTCTCATTAGTATTTTGAAAAATTATCATCCTCGTTAATTTTATTATTCTTTAGTTTATTTTAAAATATATTATTTTAAGTTAAAAAATTTATATCCTCTAACAATTTTTTCTTTTGAATTTGAAAATGAAGGAATTTGAATTCTGCATTTTAAGGTGAAGTCCAATGCAAAATTACGTACAATCACGACTTTTTTTTTTAAATAATAATATTGCATTTTTTTGAACTTGAAGTGAAGTATTCGAACTCTTTACCTTATAATGGAGTTAGGTGTGAAGCTAACGCTATTTTTTATATGCAATTCCATTAAAAAAAAAAACTTGAGTATGTTATAATTTGACTATTTAACTTCTGTTTGGTTAGTCAGTTTAAGTTGAAGTTATCTGATTTTTCAAAATATAGTTAAAATTTTTATTAAATTTTAAAAATAAGATAAAAATAAGTTATAAAAATAAGTAGTTTGCATCGACAATTCAAACATAAGCTTAGGAATAACAAATAAGGGGCGTTATCGTGATAGTCACGAAATTAGAAGGTCCTACCTACTACAATTATTCAAAATTTGTGATGCATTTTAAGAGGAAAACCGACTCACGGGGTAAATAGTGAATTTTTGAAAATTCGTTTCCTGATATACAAAACCCTTCCTCTGCGGGGCGGCTAACCAAGCAAGCTGCGAGGCGACACTTGAGAGAGAGAGAGAGAGAGAGAGAGAGGAGAGAGAGATGGTTTCGCTGAAGCTCCAGAAGCGGCTGTCCGCAAGCGTTCTCAAGTGTGGGCGAGGCAAGGTCTGGCTCGACCCCAATGAGGTCAGCGAAATCTCCATGGCCAACTCTCGTAAGTTCTTCCCTTCCATTTCTCTTTTTCATTTACCATCTCTCAGCCGCCGCCATTGATGTTTTCCGTTACCTTCGTTTCTGCTCCATTTGGTTGATTAGAATTCCTCCGAACATTAAAAATCACAGCTTTAGTCTGTTAAGGGATTCGATATAAGGACCTGATTGAATGATTATTGTCGTTTTGCGATTTCCCAAACATCGCCGTCTGATCTACATCTGATAGTTCTCAAAGCTAGGGTTTCTTTTTCATCTGCCACTTCCATTTCGATTTCGACAATATTTTTTCTCTGATTAAATATAAATATTTTTGTTGGAATTGCCTTGTTCGTAAAGTTTGTTATTTTTTCTTGAGGAAATTGTACGATGAAAATTTGCTTGATTATTATATAGATTGGGATTTTAGGAAAAAGTTTAACTTTTTGGTATAATTTCTGAATGATCATTCGGTGAAAAGGAAAAAAAGAAAAATGTTGTTGTATAACTATAACTATTGTGTGCAGGCCAAAACATAAGGAAGTTGGTCAAGGATGGGTTCATAATCAGGAAGCCAACCAAGATTCACTCTCGATCCCGTGCCCGCCGAATGAAGGAGGCCAAGAGAAAGGGTCGTCACTCTGGATATGGTAATCTTTTGTTTCTGTTATTTGTGACAAGTTAAACCTTTAGTTTTGGTAGTGAATTTATACATGGCTTGCACCTTGCTATATACTTGTTGTATAATGCACTAACCACCCGATACTTGCGCGTTGGCTGGGCACACATCCTCTAATGAAGATGAAATTTGTAATTCCAAACTTAAAAAGAGAAGGGGAAAAAATTATTATTTGGAATATATTGGTAAATTGTGAGTCTGCTTCTGTTTGACGAACTTTTATATTGCCAAGCAGGTTTACAATTGTTTGGCAAAGATTGGTATCTTGAGTATTGTTAGCGAGTGACACGTGTTTATGAATTTTAATTTTAGGTAAGCGTAAGGGTACAAGGGAGGCAAGGCTGCCCACTAAGATCCTGTGGATGAGGAGGATGCGTGTTCTTAGGCGCTTGCTTCGCAAGTACAGGGAGTCAAAGAAGATTGACAGGCACATGTACCATGACATGTACATGAAGGTGAAGGGAAACGTTTTCAAGAACAAACGTGTGCTGATGGAGAGCATTCACAAGTCGAAGGCTGAGAAGGCAAGAGAGAAGACTCTGTCTGATCAGTTTGAGGCTAAGAGGGCAAAGAACAAGGCTAGCAGGGAGAGGAAAATTGCTAGGAGAGAGGAACGTTTGGCCCAGGTATATTATTCTTTTGCACCTCTATTAAGAAGAAATGAATTTCTAGAAACAACATCAGAAAACATTTCGGGTTCTTGTCTCGGTTGGTGAAACTTTGAATAAATTACTTGTCATCGTCTGTTGATCCAAAAGTTTTCCAGTTTTACTTTCTAGGTACGTATTGCCTTTAGACAATTATAGTTTCTCACTTAGTTACTCTTCCTAACTTGTTTACAGGGGCCTGGAGAAAAACTACCGGCTGCAACACCTGCTGCCACTCCAGCTGCAGCATCTGAACCCACGCAGTAAGTATACTCTAGAAAACAATTTCCTGAACGGGTTTGTTCATTCTGATGTTGTTGATTTACACGGTATATGTGTCTTCCTCTCAGGGGACCGAAGAAATCCAAGAAGTGAAACCTATGAGAAGTGTACTGGAGGATGTATGACTATTGCGGGTCCTTGCTTTCTCCGTCATTTTTTTTAGGGTAGTTTTGAAGAGTCAGTTGTTTTTGTTTTTGTTTTTGTTTATGTTACTTAATATCCTAGGTGAAAGGAGTTACAGAATCTTTGTACTTCTTCTGTTTAATTTAGTATTTTGTTCTCTATTGATTGATTTTTCTGATGTCATTTGTGTGTGTGTGGCTTCATCAAATCGGTTTTTCAGCTCAGTATGAAGTGAAAGATTTTTGTTTTTCTTCACTTATCATCAACTTTAGAAACCTTCACCATTGTTAGGGTATTGTTTGTCCTCCACGACCAAATCCCCTTAAATGGTCAAATAATTAATTTTCACGATAAAATTATGTAACTAGATAAAATAATGTAAACTGATGATAGGCTGCTTGGTGGTTTTCATGGTTGCAATCTGACGACAAACTCACTGGAAAGTGATATAAAAAAAAAATTAACAGGATTATAAATCTAGGTTATTGAAAGTACTGGTGAAGTCTTTAGAGATGTTTTGTGCCGTTCATTAGTATTATTATTATTTCTAATTTCAATGGGGGATTTAAAATCTATACTTTTTGACGGAGTTTGCTTGATCGCTTTAGTTACATTCTGACAAACAAACAGGGAGGTTTTTTTTTTTTTTTTTTTTGGCTAAAAAAATAAACAGGGAGTTGGGCGGGTGTATAAGGAGCCCATTTTGTCATGCCAAGTAAATTCCTCATTATCTAATTATTAGATAAGAGTAAATTCTTCATTGGAGATGTATGCATCAGCTCAAACTTCAGTGATCATACATTATCATCAATGATCAGACAAAATAATTACTGAGGAGATACTATGAATTCTACAATTTAGGTTGTATAAGCGGAGTGGCACCACCGTTTCTGCCTTCATTTCGACCAACAAAGATTATGTTCAAGCTTCTAAATGTATTAGTCGGCCCCTGTGGCTTTTCAAGTTTCAACCCCCATAAAGAGAGACAAAATATGGATTTGCCGTTTTGGCAAAAGCTATTCCATCATAATCTCTCAAGACTGGCTTACATCCAGAGCGATAGACACTTCTCCGATTTGCTCGTTTCTAGACGGGTCACTGGGGTTGTTGCAGATGCCTAGTTTTACTACAAATGTGGCCGTGCTTCCCTTGTCGAGGCCATCACTCTCGATCCAAATATGACCCCCCATGAGATTTACAAACCTGATTCATCCATTTCAAGAAAATAAAACCAAGGTGCTGAAGTCGTCTAAAATTAACGCAGAAAATAAGAAGAATAGATTATGTCCAGTGAATTTAGAATTAGGATTAAAGAAGGATCTAGGGGTCTACCGTTTACAAATGGCGAGTCCAAGTCCAGCACCCGAATTAGTCCGACCTGATCCACTTCGTGGCTGAGTAAATTTAGTGAATAAATGGGGTTTATCTTGTGGGAGAACACCACAACCAGAATCCTTAACCTGTACCAACATGGTTGATCGGACAATAATGAACGAACAAGTTAGAATACGAGTAACCAAAACAATTACAAACATTTTAATACTAGTAAGGTTAATGCATCTACTCCTTGCCAGGGCATCATTTCTAGCAACTCAAATTAAATATAAAAGAGATCACATGAGAGAATAAATGAAACAAAAGAATAAAACAGCTACCCTGCAATCATTAAAACAACGCTCTTCCGAAAGAAATGGACTCATATAGATTTGCAATTAAAAGAAGATGCCATGCCTGAACTCGTAAAAAGAAGTGACCATCACTTGAAGCGGGATAAAATTCAGACAGTCGCAGCTCTCTTAAAGCTTCAGGTTTTTCAACAGATGCTATAATTGAGATGTAGCCTTCCCTTGTGAACTTCACCGCATTGCCAGCAATATTTAAGATAGTTTGCATAAGCCGCTTCTCGTCACCAATGGCAAAGACAGGAAAATCCGGGGCCAGAATCAAATTCAGTTGCAACCTTTTCACGGATGCAATAGGCTTGATCAGGTTTATGACCTGAAATACCAAAAAAAAAAAAAATTCTCCAGTGTTACAAAATCACGCATTGATATTAAACATTCGATTAAAATGAAATAATGAAACTGGAAGAGTTACCTCTCCAAAAACCCCATGAAGATTAATTGTTCCAATATCTAGCTTTAGGCTTCCATCTTCGAGCCTAGAAAGATCAAGAACATCATTAATCAAAGTTGCCAAAAGGTTACTACTTTTTAGTACTGTCTCTATCATAACCCTTTGCTCTGGAGTTAGATCAGTCTCTAGAAGAAGTGAAGATAAGGCAATAATCGCATGCATCGGCGTTCTCATTTCATTGTTCATGACAGCAAGGAAATCATTTCGAGCGTGGATTGCCATCTCTGCTTCCCGTTGAGCTAATTTTAAAGCAACATTTTGCTCCATGAGCTTATCTCGGGATCGCATCGACTCTTCCAAAATAGCAGCATGTGAAAGAGCCACAGCTACCTGTAGAAGTATATAACGTCAAAAAATAAAAAAGGAAACAGCATTATTTAATTGTTTCAATTTTAGCATTTCTTTCACTTGCATTATAGCATATCAGATGTTAGTTACAAATTCATTAAACATCAAGGGATCAAATTTCATAAGACAAGAAAGGAAAACACGACAATTGCAAAATTACCTGGTCTGCAACAACATCAACGAGTTCCAATTCATGGTCTCGCCATTGTCTAGCACTATCTGTAGGGAGAATCAAAACCATGATCGCATAGCTTTTCGCAGAGACGTCGGGCCAATCATTGATTTGGAAATTTGACAGATGTAGAAGAGGTACCCGCACAGCTACGACCTCCGGTGGCACATATCTCCCCACAAGTGGTCTAATTCTGGCTAAAGGGCAGGTGTAAGGTATGCGCATTGCTCGAGCACTATTGAAAACTTCACTGACTATCGGAAGATTTATCGGAATAGAGGATCCAACTTGAATGTGGTAGTTTAAAGTATGGGAAAGTTGCAGATTCAGACCAGTTCGAGACGGCATCCATAATGCACATTCTTCGAGACCTAAAGTCCTACCAAGCTCAACAAGGGTAGTTTTCAATATTGTATCTCTGTGAAGTGTGCTTCTAATTTCGTGAGTCAGCATTCTAACATGCCTCCCAGTTTCTTCCTGAGTAAGAATAAGGCCCATTTCTCTGTCGAGCTCTTCGGCCTTGTCCTTGAGAAACTGTTCCCGGGTTTTGACGCTTAACAGGTCAGGTATGATGTGAACAAGCATAAGTGCAGTTGCACATGAGACAATAGCACACGAAATCTTTGCAATAGTCATGACCACAGCCACAGCCTTGGAGTGCATAGAGAATGTCCACAAGTTTATAAAGTGGGTTGCTCCGCAAAGAATGATAAAAGCGCCGAACTGCATAAGCACCCATCTGTATGGGAAGAAGGCTGATTTCTGAACAAAGTATATGAGCTCCAAGGGAATGGAGAAGTAGGCAAGGGCTATTAACACATCTGATATGTACTGATATTTCACTAAAAGTTCATCAGGTGGCCATTGTGTGTCGATGCAATCACAGGACTCCATTTCCCAACTTCTCCCTCAACAAATCTGAGCCACAGAATTCATCACCAACATTAAATCGTCAAAAAAAAAAAAAGGAGGGGGGACGCAAAATAAAAATATTACCACTCTAATATAAATAATTATAAATGCTTCCCTAAATGAAAATCTTCTCAGAACAAGGACAACATCTAGCCACAGAAAAGAGGCTGAGGAGCTAAGGAAATAATCTAACAGTACGTTTAAAATAAAAATAAACCAAAGCAAATTACTTTTGATTAATTTTACAGAGTTCATCCCTCAAACTTAAGCATTGCCTCAGGTAAATATTAACAGAATTATCAAAGAAACAGTTTGAAATTCAAAAAGGGAAAATATAAATCTTCAAAAGAACTTGAAAATGAATAGCATTGACAAATTCAGGTGTAAGATATGCAGCTTTTGAGCCGAGAATCTCATGAGGAACAGATCAACGGGACTTTGCTAACCCATTTACATGGAAACAAAACAAAAAACAAAAAACAAAAAAAACATAAACAATCTATAGAGAGAGAGGGAGAAAAAAAAAAAAGAAAAAAACATACGCAATCTATAGAGAGATAAAAAAAAAAAAAAGAGAAAATACAGAAAATATAGTAGTAATTATTACCAAGCCAAGAAAACAGACTGAACGTGAATGACAAGAGATCAGTTTCCGAGCAATGAGATTGTGATCTGATCCGTCTGTTCCCGTGGGATTGTCCAAAACTCAAATGGGTTTCACATTGAGAAGAAGAAGAAGACTGGAGTCGATTAAAGGCGAAGGCTGTCACACACACAAAAAAAGTGACGCTTTGGAGAGCGAGAGAGAAGTGAGAGAGGAGAGAGAGAACATCACGGAAAAGATGGTAATGCACGTGTTCAAAGAGGGTGTCGCACGTGCGTGGATTCATGAAGAATGTTAAGGAAGTTTGTAAGGATTTGTATTAGTGAGATAATCTTATATATTAAACAAATCTTGGTCGTCTAAGTGTGAGTTAATTAATATTCCATTTTATCTAAGGGCTATATTTTTTTTAGGGAATATATCCAACGGCTTTAATTACATTTTGTGCCAAACCAAAAATACAGAAATGCAACTTTCCAAAAAAAAAAAAAAAGGACAGATGCATAATCTGGAGAGATACTATGTATTAGAATATGTTTGCAACTAGATGTTGATGGAATTTGTTAACTTTATCTACTGTTTGGTGGGACCCACCCTAATTTATTAAATATTTAATTTAGGTGCTCTAATTATTACTTTTTGTCCATTATTGACCACCCTCTTCAAAATATTGTTTTTTCCATTAAAATAATTTGACGATTACCTTAGGCCTTTGACCTAGATTTTTGCTTTTGAAAATTGTGGAATAATTCTTACCATAATTCTTTTCTAATAGCACTTCTTCTTTCTTTTTTCTTTTTTCTTTTTTTTTTTTTTAAATAGGGAGTTTCATATTGGTAAGATATCAATTATAATGCATATTTACTAAAATTAGATCCGATCAACAACAAATTTTAATAAAATATAAGTAATTAGAAAAATTGTCAGTTTTTTAGGGAAATAAAATTGAATTTTTTTTTTTTATTTTAAGAAAAGAGGCTTATAGGAAATAGAGGTTGGCATGCTTATATAATCCGTGAGGTAAATATATTCTCGTATGATATATGGATCCCTTATAAAACGGATTATCTATATACCCTAATCAACGTGTTGAGAGACGACTCGAAAGAAGACTAACATCCTATCAATCCATCTAAAAGATGTTAACAAAATTAATAGATTTTGATACAACGACGGAGTCACTTGATAACAAATGTGGATGATTTTTGTTTTTATTTTTATTTTTATTTTTGAAATGTGTTATAAAATTTTTTTTGTGATTCCCCCCTTTTCACATTAAGATTGATTTTTACATACATGCTTGTACTTATCTTCAGACATATATATTTATGTTTTTGTTTTAAAAATAGTATATACCTCTATCAAAGTAGAAAATTGACACTACTTCATACAAATCTGGTGATTAAAAATAAAATTAATTTTAAACGTAATAATGTTTTTATGGTGCCCATTCTAATTCTTTCACTTAATAAAACAAAACAAAAAAAAAAATTTCTTTCTTTATAATTCGACAAAGATTTGACGGTAAATAGTACCCTTTTTGACGAATAAGCTTCAAATTGACTTGGCTCAGTTGAAAATGATTCCAACCATCCCCCTTTTAACTAGAAGCAGACTTTATCATCAAAGAAGACACACAGATTACAGACCAATTTGACAAAGTTAGGCCACATATTTAATATATACATATATATATATATGTATATATTATAAAAGGAAACACAATCGTCAAAGGAAAGATGGGTTTGTGTCCCCAATCTCTGAACCTGAAAAAGGGTTGGCCAGATTCATCGCACTTCTTTAATAATGCTTTGCAGCTTTCATCCTCTGTATGTATATATATGTTTTACGTCAATATAAATACTTGACACATCACTCCACCTCAACCCAACAGAAACAATATATTTCTAGATGTGACAGCCATGTGTGTGTGTGTGCGTGTGTGTGTGTATATACAGAACCATCAGCCCATAATAGACCAAAAAAAAAAAACTGCTCAATAAATGGAGAGGAAAGAAACGGCCACTCAAATTACAGGAAGAAACCATGGACAAAATTTTCTTCCAAATGAAATAAATAATAAATTACAATTGGTGACTAGTAGGTTTCACTCACTTTATGACACATAAGATTTACCTACAGCACGCTACGTAAACATACCGGTAAGTCTCAGTTTTGAACCGTTAGATACGTAAACTTGTCTGTCATGATGTGATTATGACTAGATACCAACGTAATAAGCTTCTCATTCTAGTGGCTTGACTCTCTTTAACTTGTTCTTTTTCTTGGAAGTTTTTGATTTGTTGGGAAACCGTTCTTGGGAGTCTAAAGCAGCCTCACTCAGCATTTCTGACCAAAGCACTTCAAACTTTTTGCGAAAGCCGTCCTGAAACCAGTCCTGTATTTCCGCATATAGTTCCCTGGGATTCTCCATCCAGACCGCACTTAACTTGGCACAACTATCTATGAGCTTGACCTTTAACTTGGTCAACAAGTTTCCTACTCGCCTTTGACCTGATGCCTCTGGCCTCAAAATGCTAGCAGGAGAAGCCGACATGAACTTGCGCACGGACCTTAAGCAAGGCAACACCTGCCCTTCGAGCAAAGCATAAGCGAAAACCGCCACTCTTTGGTTAGCATCACTAATGGGCAAGCTATGTGGTGCAAGCTCCCACAAATGTGGTCCAAAAGTTGGAAACACATAATGCATTACTTGGTCAGTTCTAGGCTCATAATAAGGCTTGGAATCTGTGGAAGGCGCCGAGAAAGTGCATAGAGAACGAGCATACTCAACAAGCCATTGCGGTTTCACCCTTGTCACCCCATGCATGTATGGCCGTTTCGTTTGTAGTAGCTCACTGTAAACTAGAAACTCTGGAGCTGAACTAGAGACGGATGACCAACGGTGGAGGAAGACGTTTTCTTTAACCATGCAGGCCTGATATCGAACCGCACGAACTTTCCCATCGTCTTCCAAAGACTTTGAACTTCGTCTAATGCGTTTTGCAACTCTGTCTGCCCAACCTGCGCATATGGATTGGCCTAAGAGCTCTTCCTCATAGAGTGAAAGAGGGTGCTTATTGTACAACACCCTCCAAGATTGTTCCACATCGTCTTGAGTACCGTAAGTCCATGAAAACTCCTGCTGCTCAAGATCACAATCACCTCTATGGCTAAATACCAGCTGAAGTAACTGCTTTCTCAGCTTGGACATTTCCTCCATGGTTTTAAGGTGTAGACAGTTCTCACTGCAGAATTCCGTTTGGCTTTCAGCAAGTTCAAAACACTGCAAAGTATAGGCCACGGACAGAGCATCGCTACTGGGATTAGAGAATTTTTCCCGATACATTTTTGCAGCTTCTTTTAATTTCTTCCTCTTCAATTTTTCTTCCTTGTCTAAAACTTTATTGTTCTCCGAAGCCTCAATACTCCCATCTTGGTCTAAGTCGTTTTTACTAGTGTTACTATTTTCCAGCTGCAGGACAAAGGGATTTGACAAGCTCAAAGCTGCAGCAGCTGCAATCGCATACGCCAGAACTAGATTTGGTCGAGAGTCGCTTTTCTTCTTCCTCATTATCTGAATAACAGTAAGGAGCATCCTGGAATGCCGAGGACTCATGGGATAACGAGACATGGCCTTCCCTAAAGCTGTTAGTTTTCCATCACTATCAAGTGCCTCAAGGACCTTCAAACATCGTTCTGCTTCAACCAAGACAGCAGCCTCGGGAGGAGTTGGAAACGGAAAATTGGCAACCTGGAGCATAGGAAAAAAAAGGTTGTCATAAAACCAAAAAGTGGTAGAGCAGTCGTTCTTTTGAAAATCATCTACAACAAAGAACGAGAAACAAATGGAAGACCACAAAAGATAACAGAACCAAATACAAGCAAAACTTACCTTGTCAATATGCATGGATTTCATGAGGAGGACAACACCATCAATGGGTACTTTTAATATTTCGGCGGGAGAAAAATCAGGGAATATGTTGCTATAGGCTGCAGAAGAATATAACCGGTAACAATGGCCAGGACCCGTTCGTCCAGCTCTTCCTGCACGTTGAGCAGCTGAAGCCTTACTTATCCACTGAACTTCATATGTTTCCATGCCATTAGAAGAGTTGTACTTTTTCACTTTCTCTCTTCCTGTATCAACAACATACTTTATTCCAGGAATCGTTAAGGAGGTTTCAGCCACATTAGTTGCCACAACAACAAGCCTCTCTCCTTCCTTGACGTCATTAAATACACGAAGCTGTGCTGCTGCAGGCAACATGGCATACAGGGGAAGCACACACAGGGCACCAACAGATGAACCATTCCCGCCCACGCTAGTTTTTGCTGCGCTAGGATTGTTTTGATCTAAGCGAGCTTCCTGGGTAACAGGCCCAAGTTGAATCCCATTAGAACTGGAGTTTAAGGCAGTCTGTCCTGCCAAAGCTTCAAAAGCAGCTTTCAGAGAAGCAAGGTTCCCATCATCTTCTAGCACATTCATGTGATTGCCATCATCAATTTCCAATGCTTTCTCTTGCGACGAATCACCATTATCATCTATAATTTCCAATTCGCTATCTGATTCTGTATCAGTTAAATCTAACTCATCCTCGTCTATATCAGATTCATCATCATCATCGTTTGAGCGAAACATGTCAGTCTGCTGCTCTTCTGAATCTCCACGAGCATCAAAAGCTTCATTGATCTCCTTTAGGCTTATTCCCTCAACAGATTCGATCTCAGTGACGGCTTGATCAGTCTCAACGTTTCCTTTGGATACCCTCAATGTCAGTTCCTTTGAAGCTCTACGTAGCTTTCGGCACAAATATTCCACTTCTCTCTGCCCAGTGACAAATACTAGAATACCTCCTTGTGGCAGCCTCTTGTGAATTGCTAAGACCTTTTTATATGCTTGACCAATATAATCCACAATCTCTGTTCTTTTTAAGAAGTGTACAGTGACTGGAAATTGTCTCGTAGGAACTTCAAGTATAGGGGGAGGATTGCAAAATAACCTTTTACCCGAAACAAAGTCCTCCACTCGCAATGTAGCACTCATTAGCACAAGTCTTAATGGGAAAATCTGATTTTCAGGATTTATTGTTTGCCCTGAAAGCATTAATTTTTGCTGCTGTGCATATATTTTCTGCAAAAAAATGCAAGATATTAGTAACGTGAATCATTTAAAAATAGGCATAAAACTCAATTGATACAGCAAGTAAGAAGATCATAATAACCTTATACCTGACGGCCTTGAATTACACGCGAAAGCATTCCAATAAGTATGTCTGTGTTCAAGCTTCTTTCATGAGCCTCATCCAGAATTATAACAGAGTAATGCCTTAACAAAAAATCATTCTGCCAAAAAGAGAGAGAGAGAGAGAGAGAGAGAGAGAGGGTAAGACATTTATCGAGTGATCTGGAGCCTCTTATCTTTTTCTTTTTCTTTTGCTTTTTTTTTTTTTTAAAGAACATAACACAGAAACATATTTAATATTTATCCAACTTTGTCTTTCAAAGACTCCTATTCTTCTGAACTTCTACATTTTGCTAGTCCATTGTCTCCTTAAAATTGGAAGCATTCGCGAATTATTTATAGCCTGTTTCTCTTATTTAGGAATCACCACACAAGTACACTAAAGTTACACTAAGAAGAGTGCAGCAAATATTATGACATGACAATTGTAACACACACACACAAAATCGTTCAAATCATTACCCATTAAAAAAATTGCATTAGTGAGTTAAAGAAAACCTGAAGTTCTCGTAGCAAAATCCCATCTGTCATAAACTTGATTGAGCTATTGTGGCCAATCTTTTTGTCATACCTAACTTGAAACCCAACCTCTTTTCCTAGAGAGAGACCAAGCTCATGAGCAACTCTCTTAGCCGTTGCAAGAACAGCAACACGGCGTGGTTGGGTAACGCCAATAGTACCGCCTCGAGCAACACATTGCCTTGAACCAAAGCCAGCTTCATAAAGGAACTGCAAACGTCAAATAAGTTAAAAAAAGGAAATTGGAAAGCTCAAGGGAAATTGAGATGGTGTAAGAACTCCTTACTTGAGGAACTTGGGTTGTTTTACCACACCCAGTCTCTCCACATATAATGACAGTTAAATGGTAATTAATAGCTTCCATTATCTCCTGCTCCATCATGACGATTGGAAGATCCTTCCTCGTTTTCTCAACATCAGCTGGCCTTGATACGTGGACTACTGTTGGTGTCGTATCGCAAAGCTCCACTTTTGGGCTCTCAATGGTCCTATCCTATACCACGTAAAACCCCAAATCTTCCATTAAGAACACTAAGTCAAATTGTTAGATAACTAGCATATATCTTTCTCCAGTTCCACATTTTGCATTTGATCTTCCCATTATATCAACCACAACACTCAGCAAGCAAAAAAATATCAACAGAGAAATAAACAGTCCAAATTTGTATTCCAGACATGAGCATACAATAAGCTCTAAGTGAAACATAAGCTTGATCAGGCACCACGAATGGAAAGAAACTTGAGATGGAAACCATGAATTTTAAAACTAGTTACAAGTTTCAAATGGGATAAAACGCTCGTCGATAAATTATAAGGACAAAAAATTATGAGATATACTAGACCATTCAAAGTAAACTATAATAACATACTTTAGGCAAAACTTAAAACTTTTCAAAGGTCTTCCTTTGACAAAGACACTCAAACCTTGGAAGAAACCTAAGTATAGTGCCGTGGATATTCATCTCTTAATATTAAACATAGCACTCATTATACCCAACCCGAGAATCCCCAGCCCACATAAAAAAATAAAAAGGAAGGAAGAAGATTATACCCAAGACAATCCCCACCCTGCATACACATACACACACACACAACCCAAAAAAAAAAAAAAGAAAAAAAAAAAGGAAGAAGAAAACCGCAGGACCAAAATTTCAGGTTTCTTTAGATGTAGTTTCGGATTATACTCTATACAAATCTTTTGATTAAGTTGTCAACATAAACATCCATCTAGCCGCGTATAACATATTCGCATTCTTTAGAAAAAAAGGTTAAAAAGAATTTGCAAACGAACAAAGACCTAGAACTTAAACGGGACTTGATTCTTGTTATCTAGAGCCACCCACTATAAATCCATAAATCATGTTCTTATAATGCACTTCCATTCAGTCAATATGTACTCAACCTACCACAACTAAACGATTACATACCACTAAATTTGTGTTTTTGGTGCAATTATCAGCCCCATATCCTTCATCCACACTGCGCTCGTTCTCATCAACTGGATGTCGGGACAAGCACAAAGAAAGAGTAGCATTTTCTGGGAATCCTCTTTCCACCACCACTGGCTGCACTTGATCAATCTTGTTAAGATCCTGACTCGACTGAGGTTCATCCAACTCAGATTCACTCTCGGTGAAAACATTGTCAGCATCCATTTTCTCAAATGGTTGCTCACTATGTGGAACATCATCGGAAACTTCCACTACCCTCTTACGTTTTCTCTTCACCGTTTCAGCCTACATAGGTCAACTATCAAAAAACTATTCCAGTACAATCTTATGACGCTGCTAAACACATGCAAGAAGATACAAACCCGACCAATGTTTCTAGATGACTTTAGAAGAGAATATGCATCCTCAGGAATCTCATATTTCCTACAAAAATTCATCATTCACGAGTCATTAACTTTGATACAATTTTGAAAAACAATTCTACTCTCATCTACTAAGAAAAAATAGGATAATCATACTGTAAAGTTTCGAGACTTTTTGATAGCAAAAGCGCCTTTTCCTTCTCTTCCTGCACAAAAAAGATGAGCAAGTCATCCCAAATATGATCAAACAATAATCCAAGTGAAATCACAAATTCACAATCACAAAAGACATTCACAAACCAACCTCCAACTTCTTCAGCTTCCTCTTCTGTGATTTGCTCAATTTTGGGGCCGCCTCGGTCTTGCGTCTTTCGCACTCCTAAAAAAATCAAAAAAATAAATAAATAAATAAATAAAATAATAATAATAAAAATCTTAGCTTGAAATATACTTATACAGCAAAAAGAAAGAAACACCAAAACTTTTCAAATTGCAGACATACCTGCTGCTTCGTGCCCTTCTTTTTATTCTTTTTCTTACTTTGCAAGATCAAGGCGTTGCTATCATCACCATCCAAACTACCAAGTAAAAGGAACAAAATTTCAGAAATTTAAAAAATAAAAAATATAAGATATAAAACAAGATTACCAAATACCATATTTACCACAACGAATCCTGGTGTCCTCCATTCTTCTCCATGGTCAGCTCCATTCGTCTTTGAACCTTAATTTCCGACGTGAGTCAGTTTGGGAACCAACCAAAAAGCTTAATAGCAAATTAGGAAAAAAAAAAAAAAAAAAAAGTCTGGGCAGTGGGCACTTGAGTAGCTGACCTGAAGCTGCTAAAGAGTCTCGGCGACCAGCGAGTGGCGGCAAGAGTCTCGGCGGTGACGTGACGATGATGGCGTGAGGGGCTGATCGGCGCAGGTTTCGGCGGCGGCGCGGCAGCGGCGCAGTCTTCTGTAGGGCTGGGCTGGGCTGTGCTGACCTGAGGGTGAGAAGCAGGGGAGAACGAGAGAATTGGGGGACTTGGGAGAGGGGTGGTTAACGACACCGTTTAATGGCTCTCAATTTTATTTATTTTTCTTTTAAGACATCATTTTTTTTAAATATTAAATATACTAATCTCTAATATTTTTAAATATTAATATATTAATCTCCAATAAAATTATAAAACACTTATTTTTTAAATCTTAATTTATAACTAAAACCGATAATCGAACCGAATAAGAGGGGATTCAATCTGGTTTCTGATCAAATTAGTTTGATTTTGAAATCTATTACGATTTTCGTCTCGATCGATTGTTCTGTTTGTTTCGATTTTCCTAAACAGTCTAATGTATACATTTTGTTAATTAATTAAAAGTAATTTCGTAATTAAAGACATCGAATAAATAAAATACATAATATTCCGAAATTCACCCACAATTTAAATTGAAATTCCCTTTCTAACCTTTCTTTTAAAAAAACATATCAGAGTTGGGCCAGATAATGAATAGCCCTAAAGTATATCATTTTTATTACAGAAAATTGTCAAGTAGCTTTTTAATCTAATCAGTAGGCATTTCGAAATGCTAAATTTTTCTTAAGAAAACCGGTTTCGAAAATCCAACATCCAATATCATCACACAAACAAACAAAATAGGAAATAAAACATAGACATCCAAACCCAGTCCAAAGAAAGAGTGTTTAAGCTTACATGCTTTGAAAATAAAAGACTGAAAATAAAAGTACAAATACATAACCACTAGACCGCAGTGGTCTTGTAGTAATCCCGACTAATTGGCGCTACTCCCAATACCTTTTTGGGGGAGTCAAAACAATAAAATATGAGCTACTAACCTAGTAGGATACAGTTGACTCGTTTTAAATATTAATTAGAAACATTTGGCTAGGATATAATAAATAAAATAGGCCAAAACAATATGAAATAAATAAATGCAGAATTAACAAATGCTGAACATAATAAACTTACGGGTGCTAGCCTGACAACAACCAACAACCGATCGGTGACAAGACACTATATGAGCGTCTGAACAAGGCTTACAAGTAAAACTATCAACTACCGGTATCTAACCGGACATTGTTTGAAATTCATTTAACATACTTGGACAAGACAAGACAATTCTCAAAATGTCTGATTTAAGTCTCTCAAAGTAATGTATATATATATATATATATATATATATATATATATTCCTTTGACCCGAAAACATTTAACATATATATATATATATATATACTCTCCATTTAAAATATTTTGTAAAACATCTGATTTTCAAAATGTTTACTAAACCAAGATTTCGTAGCAACATTTAATAAAAGCGGGCTTAGGTATCCTACCTCGTTGGTAAAATAAATCTATTGATAACTTCATGAATACCAATGCTCCTTACTCTGGTCACCAAAACCTTAAATCAAACCACACAGATATCCTAAGTATCTGACATAACCTAAAACTCAATTATACTAAACATCCAGCTTAATTAGTTTGCTTAAAATAATACTGCATTAAAATATTAATATTTCTCAATTTACGTGTAAAGTGTGAAAATCCAAGTTCGGGTTTAAAACATCGTTATTTAAGTTTAAAATAGAAAAATAGAGCTAACTCGACTGAAACAAGGTCCCTGCAGGTGTTCTGCCTTTGTCCGGTTGACCTGACAAGGACAGAATGTCCTGTCTTGTTTTGTGGCCATCCGATTAAACGAATAGAGTATTTGATTGACCGGACCATCGCAGAATAGCGAGTTCCCAGCTTCGGCCTGACCTGCAAACAACTCTAAATCCAATTCTAACAATTTCCAGATTTCCAGAATAGTAAATAAACAATTCCCAGAGCCTAAATAACTAGTTTTAAGCTTCAATCCATCTAAATGAATCAAAATTTCATTTGAGTTTCATGTTTTCAAAACTAACAAAAATAAAGAATTAAAACTGAAAATCAAGTTATTTAAATAAGGAAATGAGTTTAAATCGAAACTACAAAGTTCCAGAGGCTCGGGTTTAAGTGTTAAAGGCTCGGGGTTCTCGGGTTTTTCTGAAAATTTTGGTGAGTGAGTGGGTTAGGGACTCGGAAAAACGGGGGGAGAGGGAGAGAGCTCGGGGGAGAAAAAAGGGGAAAGAGAGAGGCGAATGAAAAATTGAAATGAAATGGGGCTTAGGGTATTTATAGATGAATTTACCCTCCGTAGAGGGAACTCAGCACTGGACTAAGGCTAGAAAGCCGTTTTTGGCTGCAGAGAATCTTGGTTGGTAGAAAGCGGTTTACATAGCTATAGGTGTCTGGTTGACCGGATAAAAGGTTTAGTTGACTGGCCAGGGGCATTTTGATAATTTTACAAAAGTTCAGAGGCAAAAATGTAATTTCACAAAAATATTTTTAAAACCTTGAAAAAATTATTTTAAATGCAGTTTAATTATTTTTAAACACATTTTAGTACACTAATTAATCTAGTTTAGCATAATTAATCATGATTAATTCTAAAAGACGTTACAACTCTACCCCCGTAAAAGAAAATTTTGTTCTTGAAATTTAAACGTACCTTCGTCGGCGAAAAGATAAGGATAAAGCTCATGCATGTTAGATTCTAATTCCCAAGTCGCTTCCTCGACACCGTGGTGTTGCCATAACACCAACGACGACGAGGCGTGGAGGCTTATCTCCATGGCTGCAGATTTCTCCTCTCCCATTGCGATCCAGCTTTGGCGACGAACTTGCGATCCGGCACCTTCGAGATCTAGCCGCCTCGTGAGCGCCGGAGGAGGAAGTCGGCAACTGGTTAGATCGGAGGGGGGATGGCTTGGCGGGTTGTCACGTCTGTGGGAGAAAGAAGAGGGGGGCTATTATGGGGGAAAAGAGAGAGAGTTTTTTTTTTTTTTTTAATTTTTTGAATTTTTTTAAATGGTAAATCAGTGATTCACCCATAGTTAATCACTGATTGACTGAAAAATTGATGATGTTATTCATGGTCAGTCAATGATTGACTATGGGTCAATCAATAATTGACTACAAAAATTTGTGAGTTATATTACTAACAATCAATTAGTGATTTATAGATGGTCAATTAGTGATTAATCGATGGTCAATCAGTGATTAACTATATAATATGATTAATCAGTGGTTGACCATTTACATAATTGATTGACCATTTAAAAAAAATGGTCTTTTAATTAATTTATAAAAACTTAGACTTTTTAACTAATTTTTAAAAACTTGGACCATTTGTTAAAAAACTTTTTAAAAAAATGTCATTTAGCTATAAACCCCTTATATTTATGCATATTATAACATTAAATTTGATAATATGCTTGTTTTATTATACTAAAATTATCAATTTTAATATTAGAGTAAGTAAAATTATAATGAAGTACTCAAAACATGGTTTTTTTACCTAATTTTCTCTAAAATATAATATGTAAGAATACCATAAAATTTGACATATCCTTATACTTATACCCATCATAATATTAAATTTGATAATTTTCTCATTTGATTGCACTAAAATTATCAATTTAAACATCACATCGCTTTTCACCTGATCTTCTCTAAAATCTAAGCCCAAGCCCAGCCCAATTATTAGCGAAAAACGATCAGCCCAGCCCAGCAGGCTAGGTGCAGAAAACGACAGAACTCTAAAACAACAATTATAATAAGAAAACGACAATTTTCAGGAAAACGACAACAATAAAGTATGGTTGGAGTAA
Source organism: Ficus hirta (assembly GCA_038430175.1). Taxonomy (NCBI): domain Eukaryota; kingdom Viridiplantae; phylum Streptophyta; class Magnoliopsida; order Rosales; family Moraceae; genus Ficus; species Ficus hirta. The sequence continues at coordinate 1,209,556 of CM076596.1, read as the reverse complement.
AATCACGTTAAATGGAAGAGACAAAGGCCTAACATAAATAAAATTGAGACATAATTTCATGTCGCATTGTTGTCGTTCATCGTCGGTGTCATTTCTTGGTAACATTTTGTTATCGCTTATTTATTTTTGTCATTTTCTCATGATTTTCAGCTTTCTTATCTATCTCGTTTATCGTAGTCCTTTTGATGTCATTTCCACAATATGTGGTTTTTCTCTAGGTGCCCCCTTTTTTTTTTGTTCCACTGTGTTTGTTATTTTCTTGTCGTCCTTCATTCTGTTTCCGTTGCTTTTGAGTTTTCGCATTGTTGTCGTTTTTCACATTTTGTATAATTCTATATATTTTCGTCGTTTCATCTTGTTGACTTTTGTTAGTTTTATTGTCACTAATTTTATCGATTTCACCTCGGTGTCCTTTCTTGGTGTCATTTCATGTCGTTGTTTAACATTCGTGTCGTATATTTCATCTGTCTTGTTTTGGCATTTGTCAGTGGTGAAAAGCCTGATGATAAAATTTAAAAGTGAACTAGCATTGCTATGTTATCAATCCTATTCAGAAAAAAAGGTGTACACATATCTGATCAATGCAATTAAAGGAAATTATTGAATGTAACCTGTACACACACCCTTCAAATCCCAAAGATTTACCACTCATCATTTATGTCTTAATGATTATGTCATGGATGATTAACAATTATTAGTTTTACATTAACAGAGAAGAGAAACTACAACCTACACTCAACTTCCATTAAAAAAAAAAAAAAAACTACACTCAACCTTATTAAAAAGGGGGGAAAAAAGCGAAAAATAAAGAAAATTAAAAAATCAGCCACAATGACAAACTAAAAATTAATAAAATATATCTTGAAATCATTGTCTTTTCGAACTTCAAGTTTATAGGCACTTTTCTTTTATAAATCAGCGATAATATTTATTTGTATGTTATAGAGTCTATCCATTTTATCCCAAGATTTTAAAATAACAATCTCCACTTCTTTTCGACTTCTTTTTGCGAGTATGTATAATTATCAAGTTTTTTTTTTTACTAGTCATTTGTGGTGCTCAAAACCTCTTCAACATTGCTAACTCTATTTGAAGTTGGTGCATAGTTATTTTAATACTCATTGTTATATTATTTTCTTGATTTGACAAGTGTGAACGCTCCTTTTGGTTTCTCAACTTGTTCCGCTCAAGAAAATATGGTTATGGGTATTGGCTTCCTTCATAGTTTATTACCTAATTGAAAATTCTCAACAAAAGGCAGTATGATTGAAACAATATAGCTGATCGATCCATAATGTTATTTATAACTAAATATTTTTATTGATTATATCATGGATAATTAACAATTGTAATCTATGTATAATAGAAATCCAACCTCAACTTGAACCATAATTATTGAATTCCGAAAGAAAGTGACTTTGAAAACACGTGACGTAGTACATTAGATCATATCGTCGGCAAGTGAATCTCCAATAGTAGCAATAATTGAAACATAACATGAGAATAGATGGAAACAGCAATCAAAAAGTAACCATAAAGCCAGTACCAAATATTGCAAAATATTATCTTCAATTTAGAAGATAATGAAAGATTATGAAGAATCTGGCTTATATGACATATGATCGTGACCACAACTACAAGAGCATGCATGATAATTAACAAATTAAGGTTCTACGAATCTAGTTAGCTAGATGATTATCACAGACGATGATATATTGCTTTCAGTGTACTTAACAATCATTATAAGGTGGCTGCCTGTGGTTATCGATCACAAGCATTAATCACATGGAGCCCATGTCAAAATTGACATTGTTGTAAAGTATATATATGTATACATATGTGTAGTAATACTATCATACGATATATGACCTTGAAACATGTGATTGTTGTATATATACGGTGGTTTCCATCATTTTCATGCCTGTAAAATTTCACGTTTTCTAGCTAACATAAAGTGCATGAACATATATGTTAGCAAACATGCATGTTAGTAATAAGCCTTGAAATATGATGTTGCCCTAATTTTCATGCAGGTGAGACTTCACGTTTTTTCTCTAACGTATAGGATGTGTTAATTAAGATGCACTGTATCACTTTTGAAGTTTAAATATTCATCTGTATCATTATAATGTGAAAATTAGTATGTGTTTGGTGCTTAGATTTAGATTATAGAATTTGAGTTTAAATTAATTATGCATTTATTAAGGCATTTGAATTGCTGAAATTAAAACTTGAAATGTGTTCGGAAAAAAAAAATATATATATATATATATATCAATATAGAGCTTATTTCGTTCGTCTCGAAATTCTACATAATTTAAAAAATAATAATAAGACTTGTCTATGTAAAGTTATGAACTTTTAAAATTTACGTCACAAAACTATGTGAACAATGAAGCTAAAGGAAAAAAAGACAAAACTTAGATTGTAATTTTAAGGTTTAGATTGTGATACCAAATAACCCCTTAGTTTTAAATTTTTCATAAAAATAATCTCGCTTGATCGCTGCGTCGAATTGACTACCAAAGGTGACACAACGAACGTGGTTTTATTTGAATTGCAAATCCCATAGATTATTCATGTGTAACAAAGGACTTGGGCATGCGTTTTTAATATTTGAGATACAAAATGGAATATTAAAGAAAATATCATATAATAATTTTATTAGGATATAATCTTTTAAAAATATGCTGTATTCAAAACTCGAGTTAGTATATGTGTGTGTGTGCATATAAATATAAACTCAAGTTTAAATTTTTTTCTGCAATCTTTATTGATTGAACTTGAATTCCGCTATTATCCAATTGCTTTGATCCACTCGCTAGCTAACAAATTACATATTGTATATATCTTTGTAGGGTCAGATTCTAACGATGAATAAGTCAGTATTGAAAGCGCTTTAAATTTAGTAACTCGTTGAAAATTGACATTCTAAATTTTTAATGATCAGGGAATATTTTACCAAAAAAAAAAAAAAAAAGAGAAAAACAAATAAAAACAAAATCTTCAAGGACCACAATTTTCGATCAATAAAAGCAAAACTAAATCCCCTCAAAGAGGGGAAAAAAGAAAAAGGCAAAACTATATACCAGAAATTTTGATTTATCCAAACATTAAAACCTACCAGAAAAAAATTGGCAACTAAGATAATATTTCATAAAGGGTCAAAGGTCAAGTTAGGCAAATCTTATAATAACAATAATGCACATAATATCCTAATATATCCAAGTTAATCCGATGGTGAAGTATAGGCCTCATTTCCATCTATAAAATGACCCCAAAATGCGTTGCCACTAATAACTACTCTCAGAACAAAACAAAACAAAACAAAAACAAAAACATTCTTCTTATCTAAGCTGGCCACCATGCTTTTTGTAGGAGAGAAATCTCATCAACTCTTGATGATCTCTCTCGCCATTGTTGTTGCTCTAGCCTTAACAACACCGGGCTCAAGCAGTCTCCACGTAAAGCGAAGCCATCCTTCCGTTTTGCATACCACCGCGAAAACAAACCAACTCATTTACCACGGAGGACCCCTCCTAACCAAGTCCGGTACCATCAACGTGTACCTCATTTGGTACGGAAGTACCTCTCAAAAGGACAAAGCCACCATTACAGATTTCTTCTCTTCCTTCTCCCCTACAAATGACCATTCCATTTCAAGAATACAACGACCACCCACCGTCTCGAAATGGTGGAAAACGATCCAATCCTACAAGGATAAAGCCGGTAGCTTGGTCCCTGGTGCCGTTAGACTCATCAAACAAATCAGCAACGAATATTCTTTAGGGAAGAACATCAAGCGCGCCCAGATAGCTGATTTGGTCCAAAACAAGATAGACAATAATCTATTGCCGGTAGACCCTAATGGCATATACTTGGTTTTGACGTCTAGCGATGTAACGGTGGAGCGTTTTTGCATGAGCTCGTGTGGTTTTCATGACACCAAAATCGTACCAGCAAAGGGTAATCAAGTGGTTGTTGGACATGTTGGAGACCCTTCATTGCAGTGCCCCGGGTTCTGTGCTTGGCCTTATGCAGTACCTGCGTATGGCCCGCCGTTCAAGCCCCTCGTGTCTCCCAATGGTGTTGGCGCTGATGGTCTCGTTATTAACATTGCAACCATTCTCGCCGGAGCCGCCACAAATCCCTTCCGGGATGGTTATTACCAAGGACATGTTGAAGCGCCGCTTGAGGCCGTCACTGCTTGTCAGGGGAAATTTGGCGAAGGAGCTTTTCCTGGATTCCCTGGGAAGTTGCTGGAGGATAGGACGAGCAATGCGAGTTACAATGCTTATGGCGCTAATGGCCGGAAGTTCCTGCTCCCGGCAATGTGGGACCCAGTCAGTTTCAGTTGCAAGGTTGTTACTTGAAGTCTGTGTTAGGTTTCCAAGTGATGATGAATTATGTAGAGGTTACGTAGGATATGAAAGCAGGTATATTGCTGAAAGTCATATATGAAATATTATAGAAATTAGAGAAAATAGAATATAGCAAAGAAAGTTATCTTTGCTAGTAGCAAAATATTAAGTTAAAGCATTTGTGCATATCCATAATATGGATGCCAGAAATGATGCAAGGTAATGAGTTACAGAGAAATGATGCAATGTAATGAGTTACAGATTATGGAACAGTAAATGGATTTACTGTCTGTTTATAGGTTAAAATTTCATTCAATTAGTTTCTGGGAAATACCTACTAAATTTTAATTTCCCTTTATTCCAAAATTATTAAACGACAATAAGGGAAAAAAAAAAAACATAAACTTATTTTATTCCGGCAAGCGATTTTCCTGAATACATTGGGGAGGCTTTTTCTTTATTGACATAATCAACCGGACATAAACCAATCAAGGCTAAAACGTCCGAGAATATTGTTCTTGAAACTTAAGAGTAACGTCGCTTTCAAATTGGAATCTCCTTATCCAACTTGCACAGAAAAATCTATCTGGAAATCCGAATTACAGCGATTGTTGCTGAAATAAGGGAAATTGATAAATAGTAGCTTCAGATCTGTATAAGCTTATTAGTCTGAGGGACCAATCATCTTCTCGGGCACAACAAGCGTATCAAATTCGTCACTGCTTAGTACTCCAAGTTTCAACGCAGCTTCCTGTAGGATTGTGTGGTAAAAAAGATTTGATATTATAGCTATCAAAATGTCCAAAGCAAATACGAAACTGAAACACGTCTTCATTATTGCATAAACAAGGGTAGGAATCATCACCTTCAATGTACAACCCTCTTTGTGGGCTTTTTTAGCAACTGCCGCAGCATTATCGTATCCGATTTTCTGTAGAAAAGACAGGAACGTAACTCAACATTAAACACGATATGATAAGAAAATGTAGGTATGAAGTCATGAACACTAGTAAAAACTTACAGGGTTCAAGGATGTCACGAGCATCAGAGACTGCAAACAAATGTCCAAAACCAACAGATAATCAATCAGCTTTGGATTAAGATATGACGTAGGCATACCATGAGAAGTTGTCTAATTAATAAGAATCGACAAGAAACTAACCTCGTGAAGTAATTTCGCAATTCTCTCCCTATTAGCTTGAATTCCTCTGACACAGTTCTTTTCAAAGGAAGCAGATGCATCACCAAGCAATCTCACCGACTGCCAGTGAAGAGTTCGAAACAACATATTAAAATTTAAAAAAAAAAAAAATGTATCAGCAAAGAATTGCATTATAGCAGAAAATGATAACGATTTAAAAAAACAGAACTTACATGTAAGAGACCATTGGCAATCAAGGGCTTGAACACATTAAGCTCAAAGTGACCATTTGATCCACCCACCGTAACGGCCACGTGGTTGCCCATAACCTGCAACACATAAGAAACACCCCAAATGATACTGATACTAGTTTATAAATAATCGCAGGCAGTCAAAATAGTATGGAAATTTAAGCGTCGCCATAAGATGGCTAATGACTTCTTAGTTGCTTAACCATCTTATATGAACTAAAATCCGTCCCAATCTAATTTACCTGGGCACACACCATCGTGAGAGCCTCGCACTGAGTTGGGTTGACCTTGCCCTGAAAAAGAATGTGCCTGGTCAAAATGGCATGTTTAATGGGATTAAACTACAGAAAATAAGCTTTTGCAAGGGGAACAAAGAGAATTTACAGGCATAATACTGCTTCCAGGCTCGTTTTCAGGAAGAATGAGCTCCCCGAGGCCACATCTTGGACCACTGTACAAGCAAAAGAGGGTGAAAATCATGTAACCGTAAAATTGGGAATAGAAGCGAAGGAAAAAAAAATCATGTATACCCAACACAAAAAACAACCTTCCCAATAACCGTATGTCATTAGCAATCTTCATTAGAGAGACAGCAACTGTATTGAGGGCTCCGCTAGCTTCAACAAAAGCATCATGAGCAGCCTGAAAAAATAAAAAAATATAATAATTAAGCATAGAAAATATTATGTTATATATGGGAACTGTTTGATCAATCTAATGTCCTTTCCCACCACAAGTTCAATAAAGTAGGAGAAAACATATTTTTACTGGAGACTAACCAAAGCTTCGAACTTGTTTTCTGCAGTCACGAAAGGAAAGCTTGTTTCCTCAGCTACTGCAGAAGCTATTTTCACATCAAACCTAGATGCCAATCAAATATGAAAATACCATTGAGCTAAGCACGAAAATACAACAAAAATCATAGAATAACCAAGGAAGCACTACAGGGTCTTGTTCTGTATTTATGAAAGAAAACCCTGAGCAACTTATCAACTATCACTTTCTACATTTATCTTAAGTTTTAATCACTTCTACAGTGTTTCCACATCAAAGATTCACTTACCCTTTCTTTGTGTTCAATCCCGTGCCCACAGCAGTACCACCCTGGGCAAGCTGCTCGAATTATAGCACAATTAATTACAACCCTGAAAGGAAAAAAAACAGAGGGAAAGAGAGAACATTTGACAATTAGATATAGAATGCTAACCTGATATATGCGAGGTAGAGCGCACTGGACTCTGTCAATTCCATACTTCACCTGCAGCCAAAGAATAAAGCTATCTGAGGACACTTAGAGGAGAAAAAGTGTATAAACTTCATCATGTCCATCTCAAGAAGACAAACTGACACGTTACTAAATCAGCAGGTTCAACAGAATACACAACTTACTTGTGTAGAATAGCCACTGAACTCTTGCCCAAGAGTTAATGGAGTTGCATCTTGAGTATGAGTACGTCCAATTTTAACGATATCGCTGAACTCAGCAGACTGTTTAAACAACAATAAAACTATTAAAACACCATGGGCATCTTAACAAAATATTGAAAAATATATGCTTGCAATTCATGCACCATATCTTGATTTTCTTTTAAATGAAAATAACAGAAGTCACACCTTTGCCTCTAAAGTATTATACAAGGTTTTCAAATTTGGTATTAATCTTGAATTGATCTCCATTGCAGCTGCAATGTGCATGACCTGCACAAAGAATTCACAGACCTCTTAAAAATGAGTCAAAGAAACTAATGATGAGCTTTAAAAAAAAAAAGAAAAAAAAAAGAGCAATATGAACCGCAAATATTGCACATAAAATGGTGGTAGTCTTGCGTCAAATATCAAAAAAGAAAGAAAAGACACTAGAAAAGAAAAGGCTTACAGTGGGGAATGTGTCATTAGAAGATTGAGATCTGTTAACATGGTCATTTGGGTGCACAAACTTCTCACCACGCTTATGGCCGAGAAGTTCAGCAGCTCTATTTGCAATCACCTGGCACCAGACCACCAAAATCACATAAACAATCATATTAATATCTGCAGGATAAAGCTTAATTAGGATCTTAGACATAGCATCTAGAGCACGTTCACTTGTCATGAATGGGAAGGGAAAGAATATTTCGCTTTCCCACCTATTCATGTGTTTACTTACAAAACGAGGAAAAGCTAATTTGGTGGGATCCATATGATGTAAAGAATAAGGAAAGGAAAAGCCAATCCTGTGTCATCCCAAAGGATTTTTTTCCCTTTCAATTGGAATACAAACCACAAAACTAATGTTATATTCTTATTAAATTTTAATTAATGATTATATATACAAAGGCAATTTAGTATTTAAGCCATTAGGATTCCTAGTAAAAGCTAGAAAGAGAAGTTCATTATTTCTGATCCTACTTTCTAATAGTTAAATAGATGCTATAAAGGAGATCGTTTCATTCCATTACAAGTTGGTAAACATGCCCGTAAACAATTCAAAGAAGGTGGAAAAGTTACGAAGGGGCATTAACCTCATTGGCGTTCATGTTACTTTGAGTGCCACTGCCAGTCTGCCATACAACAAGCGGGAAATGATCATTTAGCTTGCCCTCGGCCACTTCTTGGGCAGCCTGGATAATTGCTTTCCCAATAGTTGGGTCAAGACCATACTCCATGTTTACCTGCAATAACAAATTTATAAGCACATTTTACTTCAAGAGCTCATTGATAATATACAACAAACACGTATTATGCACAACCAAAAAACAAAAAAGTTCACTTTAACGTATTTACAACAATTAAACCACACAACAAACATGTAGTACGCAAAAAGTAAACTTTAAGGCATTAACAATAACTAAACCTCATTGAGGAAATACAACAAACATGTAGTATGCAGAATAAGAACTAAAATAAAAATGCAAACTTTAACGCACTAATTATAATTAAAGCTCATTGACGAAATACACTAAACATTTGCCCCCCCGCGCCGCCCCCCCCCCCCCCCCCCCCAACCAAAAAAAAAGTAAACTTTATAACGTCAACAATAAATATGTGTTAAAAAAAAAAAAAAAAGAAAGAAAGAAAACCGTGGCGGCGCATTTTTTGAGGATTCCGAAGGCCCGAATGATGGGCTCGGGCATACGCTCACGCTCTCCACCGATTTCGAAATTCTGCAACGATCTCTGCGTTTGAGCACCCCACAACCTGAAACAAACACAAAAAGATCATTTCTTTGTTTCAGAATTAAAGAGAAATCCGAGATCCAATTCAATTGGAAAAAGGAAGAATAAAGAGAAGAACGGAACTTGTCGGAGGGAACAAGGATGGGTCCAAAGGTGTCTCTCTCTTCACGAAAGGAGGTGGAGTAGAATCTCAAATTCAAGGAGGTGGCGAAACGCGAGACGACAACGGTGGCTGATCCGCTCTGCACCCGCCGTGGGATGGTGTACATCGCCATTGTTGATCGCGGAACTTGGGGATGGAGATGGAGATGGAGGTCAGAATGGAACAGAGCAGGGGAACAAAGGCTGGGGCTTGATACCGCTAATAATGATAAAGTGAATGGACCGAGACAGTGGGTAGACAGTGGGCAAACACTCTCTGGAGGGTCGAATTTTAAGGAAGAGGTTTCTTACTAGGCGGCTTTGAGTTTTGACGCAGCAAATGTGATGGGGTGGAATTTTTGGACTGTCATTTTCTTGGGAAAAAAAAAAAAAAAAAGGAAGCAATAGTGCTTTTTCTTTCTTTCTAATGAACAATAGAAGAGCAGTATGGTACTGCTTGACCTAATACCTAACAAGATGAGGTATAATGCTACAGGCTACACCACAAATGAAAATGCCCCATTAGTGGCCTCTACCACGCTGCAAACTTGTTATGACTAACAATCCGCATGGCCTAATACCTAATTTAGTGGTTTTACCGAGGAAAGGGAAAAAAAAAAAAAACTAGTGGACTGAACAATATATTTTATAAAAGATCTCGTGAAAATATCTTACTTTCTTAAAATTATCTGAATACGCTGCTGCTGCTGTGTATTCCTAATACCCTATAACCATTTTTTTAACCTTGAGCAAAAACTTTAATGAACTGATGTCATCAGTCTCTTTTACCACTTTTTTGTGTACCTACTTATACATGTTATCTAATCTTAATCTTAAGAAAATTAAAAGATGTAAAGAATGAAGTGCATGTACTTGCCGTAAGGCCACTTTCATCGCCAAATTGTTCTTTCGTACATGAAGGGAATCTCCTTTCTTTTTATTTTATTTTAATTTATTTTCCCAATGTGAAGCACGAGTGCCCAATTAGTCCCCCTCTTATCATGTTACAAAAGTTTGGTATAATATTTATTAACATTAAACAAAGGGTGGCACTTATGATCTTCCCTCACCTTCGGCTGGATAATATTACAAACGCCCAATTGACTTATAATACAAATCAGTCCAATGTTATTTTCGAGTTTAGGTAGCGTCAAGTGTGATGTCTTTATCATAAAAAAATATTACTTATAATGTTTTTGTCTTGCTTTGCTGAAATTGAAAAATGTATTGTTTTTTAATAGAAAAGTGCCAACGATAGGTGTGTGATAAAAAATTATGTTTTTGTAGTTATTAAGTTATCGTTTATCCAAAGTGGAATTGAGAAAGGAGTAGCCACTAACAAGACCTAAAAGTTCTAACTTCTAACTAAAGGAGTGCGAGTGCCACCATCAGCCTCCACTCTCTTTGCACGAACGCCCAAATAAATACCAACAATTTTACATGCTTTATGTCCGATCTTCTTACCTACATTTAATATTTAGAAAATATAAAGTGGAATATGTGGTGTAACCCTTTGACCAAAAAAAAAAAGTACGTGATGTACTTGCTGTGGGGCCATATTTACAGTGAAATATGTGGAATATGTGGTGTAATCCACGCAAAAAAAAAAAAAAATGGAATATGTGGTGTAATCCCTTATTAAAAAAAAGTACGGGATGTACGTGCCGTGGGGTCATATTTACAGCTAATTATTAACCTAAATTTGATGAATTAACTTAACTCAAACTCAATTTAAATTTTTCATCTTAATTTTTATCTTTTATTAAAAAGTTAACAAAATTTATAACTATTTTTTAAAAAGTCAACTTAACTCAATTTTAAAAATTTCATCTTATTTCAAACTTAACTTATTCACCAAACGAATCCTTAGGTTCCGTTTGGTGAAACGGTTTGAGTTGAAATTTTTAAGTTTGAGTTGGTTGACTTTTTAAAAACTAGTTATAATTTTTGTTGACTTTTCAGAAAAAGATAAAAATTAAGATGAAAAATATGAATTTAAAATGTAATACCAAACGGGCTATCAGTGTTTGTTTATTTTAACAATGGAGTTTTCTTTGATAAGGATACTTTAGTGGTGTCATATGTTTTTAAATATTAATTGTGACTAAGATCTAACTAATAGATTTGACCTTATGATGTATCACAATGGGCTATGTTTTGTCTCGATTCTGGTAATAAGCACTTTGTCTCTTGGGAACGCAGGGAAAAAAATATATCCATAAATCTTTTTTTGTTTTTTAAAGTTTATGAAAGACTACGATTTACTTTATATTACCAGAAATGTGATAATCATCCAACTTATTTCTGCTGTCATATTAAAAACCTCGCATGATTTTTTATTAGAACTAAAGCTTCATTAAAACGAATTGGTTTTCTTATTTCCTAATGGGAATTCATTAGACTCCAGAGCCAAACAATCCACACTATTTTTTTTTTAAATCCCGAAGATAAAACTTAAAAAACTCAATATCTAAACTCGATTAATTTTTTTTTAATTCGAAAAGATAGTTGATGATAATTGTTTGTAAGCTCAGGAATAATTTTAGCTATTAATGAAAAGTTATAGCTTGTGAGTCAATACTGGGGGGCTTGCATTCTGAAAAACATAAAATAAAAAGTACTCGTCCAAAAATAAAATAAAATAAAAAAACAAAACCACATCGAACTTCATTAAAAGAGTAGACTCATCGAACCAAGAAAATGCACGCTTAAATATTGTACAAGAGAAATATATATATATATATATATATATATAACAACAATTTTGTGTTCTTAATTCTTATAAACGGATAAAGAACACAGGAATATCCTTGAGTTCATCCTTAGTCAAGTGCACATTTGCAAACAACTAAGAGAGTTGAACCCAGGCATACTCTTCCTTGTAAGCCACACTAGCCTCACAAGAGGCTTCACATGTATACACAGCAATCGTAGCCCAATCGAGCGAGTCCACGTCATTCCTCACGCGGAAGTAATATAGCAACTGAGGCAAAATCTATAACCACCCAAATTAACATTATCATTAGCCAACCTTCCCATGAGATTAAGAATCAAACAGAAGATGCAGACAATGAATCTAATTGGGCGAGAAAATGGATCTGGATGTTCATTAATAATTAGTTCTAGGACCTGTTCAGCTACGGCTTCCAGAAGAACTTTGGTCGTTCAAAAAACACTCTAACTTAAGGCCACAATATATGACTTCTAAACTAAAGCTCTACTTGAAACTTATATAAGAAGTCAAATATGATTTTATAAACTCTGCAATAACATTTTTGTTGCTTGTTGTCCCATTAAGTTCTAGTGAACAAGTAGTTCAACATAATGACTCAAAAGCTGTCGGTTTTACTTCTACCGTACAGACACATAGGTTAAACTATCCTTAAAAAAGGCCCACGAGAGCTCTTCAAGCAATAGGCCAATGCCGTAGTACCAACACAAATAATCCATACCTGGAATTCAAAACGCAAAGGACCGTTGCAGTAGCTGCATTTAGGTAGATCATCCTTCGATGGCCGACCGCTTGACATGGGCCAGAGCGGTTTGGCACCAGGATCTCTACAATACCTGTTTTGCATTCAAACAACGAATGAATAAGGGACAGCTTGTGAAATTTGGAACCATTAATAGCACACGGCAGCATAAAGAAGGGCACTTGCAAGGAAGGGAATGTGTTTAGGGTCCTTTAAAACCAGTTTGGGATTATTCTTCGATCCATTGCGGTGGATTGCAGCAAACCCCGCACAACTTTTAGTAGAAAACTATCAAATACCTTAACACTTGTTCTGGGGCCAAGGAAATTCGTTCATCGAAATAGGCCCAACTCTTTTTCTCATCATCGCCCTACACATTGACCAAAAAAAGAGAACCAGAAGAATATATGTTAGAAGGCAAAGTTTTATTCTATCAAGAGAAAATAAAAGCTGTTGTTTCAAAATACAACACCTCAAATGCCTGCATTAAGGACATTATTGTGTCATCCGTTCGGTTCCTGGTGACCAATGAATTAGCACCCCCATTATCCTCAGACATTTGTGTGTCAAATGCACTCTCCTCCTCCTGATCGATTCTGAATTCTGGCCATATAGTGGTGCACGCAACTGCTCACAAAGAAATGAAAAGTTACAAATTTATATTACAGACCATTCAAGTTCAATATTAAACCTTGCTAAGCTGGAAAGTAGAGAACATGTTAGATTGAACACATTCTCTTTTGTTCATCAAAGCCTTGAGATCACCTATGAACCAAGTACCAACCTTGTTGTAGTTCCACAGTCATTGTTCCTCTATCACTGAGGCTACTGTCACATGAATCAGAAGCAACTCGCAGCCGTTGACAATCATAATCATGACCTAATTGAGAATGCTTGACCTACAAATATCGAAAAACATTTTATATATACAGAAAAGTACTTTTTCATTCATGTTCTAAGAATGATACGCCAATAAATTAACGAAACTAATTACCCGATGTTTCTCCGAGCAATAATTTGCCCTTTTGCAACTAGGGCACTGCTTAATTCCTTTCCATGTACCACACCAGGTACACAGTATGGCTAGAACATGCCATAATCAAGAACAAACTTTTAGAAGAAGGAAGAGATACTTTTCTATACAAAGTTTACTTGAAAGAAGGGGCAAAAACAAAAGCATAATCTAAGAGATAAAATGTACACAAAAAAGTTTTTAATCCTTCATTTCGATACTACGGAACCTAAGCACCAACTTCTGATCCGTAACTTTTGGATTGCCATCTAGTGTCACTAAAATCTAAAGTTCGATCCCAAGCCGTTATTCAAAACTCCTTGATTCAGTTTATGTAAGACACAATATAATGAAGTGAAATCTAATACTAAGGAATATCGAAGGGAAAAGCCACATGAATATAGGTGCAAAATCTAAATTCTAGTGGAAATTAGCCAACACAAAGGAGATAAAAAATCAATATATACCGCCAGCTCTGGAAGGCTTGTCGTCTTTATTCGGGGGCTCGCTCGAGTAGAAAGGATTACTGCGCGGTAATTGGCAACGGAAAACCTTCACACTGGAGTGTACATACACACATTATCAGAAACACCAATAAATAAGGAATAAAAAAACACATTAAACTCTAAACTTGGATCAACAAGTAATACCTTCTGGAAGGCTTTTCCGGATGGCGCTTCCATTGCTCGTGTTGATCCCGGCGGAGACAGGCCAATGATGTGCAAATAAATACAAATATCGTTCGGTGAAAAGCATACTCCATATCCTCTGGTGCATATACCTAAGAATTCAGCGAAACACAGCATTCTCCTAATTGAGGAAACTCGAAACAATGTTCATGAGAGGAAACAACTTGAAGAAACCAATTTTACTAGAAAAATTCAAAATTCAAGCATACAAGTCCTTTTATAACCTGATTAATGAAACATCAAACAATGTTCTTGGTCTAAAATTCAAATACCTGAAGCAGAAATTGCAAAGGCTCTCCACATATGTCACAAAGGAAAGACCTTTCTGAAGGTAAATTTATAGGATCCAACCACGCCTAAAAACCCACCAAAAGAAATTAATAAATTGAAAAATCACAAACATATTTTCCAATGAAACGAGGGGATTTTGATTTGGTAACATACGGGTATGCCTCCAGCCTTGGAAGGAAAGAAATGGCGGAGAAGGGAACCAGAGTTCTTGGGCATTTTGACGAAACCCAAAACGACATAATCGTTTGCTTCTTCATCGCCGTCGTCGTCAATGGCGACTTCTTGTTCTTCTTCCTCTTCATCATCGTCATCCAAGGAGGTGATTCTGAGCCCCCTGAGCTCTTCCACCGCATCACTCCTCGAACTACCTGCCATTTACTCCAACTGGGCACGAATCTCCGAGCAACAAAAACCGGCACCTAGTCAAAAATCCCCAATATTCATCCAAATTAGGTTTTGGATTTTTTTTTTTTTTTTTTTTTTTTTTTTGCGGCCTCAAAACTTCAAATTCATTGACAAACCAGATTCAAGCTTGAATTTTGTTGCTTTTTCTGAGCTTAAAATATAATCATGAATCGGAGAAAGAACGGAAGTAACAGAACTGAGAGAGAGAGAGAGAGAGAGAGAGAGAGAGAGAGAGAGAGAGAGACAAGTGGCAGTTGGTGTGGATGGCGCGCTGGCTGAGGGACAGAGAGATGTTGGGTTTAGGGTTTATCTTTGAATTTTTATTTTTATTTTTGTTTTTACTTTTACTTTTTTAAGTCTCAGGAGAAAAAGACAGGAATAAAACAAAACGACAATAACTTTTTTATTTAAAAAACGACATCATCTTGAAGACTGACATAAAAATTTAAAATGAAAAGAAAACGACAAAAATTGGAAATGATGATATCTTGACGAGAATGAAATAGAATGAAAAACCTTCCAAAACAAATATATAAATAAAAATAATAATAATTATATATGTATAATAAAAAAGGGAACGATAACAAATAAACTAAACGACAAAACAGAAAACAAGAAAAAAGTAGAAAATGAAATAAACATGAAAGCGACAATGAAAATGTCGACGACAAAGGAAAAAAAAAAAAAGAGAGAGAGAAAAGTTTTCGACGACAATAAATTGCAAACAACATATACGCAAAAGATGACAAAGAACCTGCAAACGACAATAAAATAAATATTAAACTAAAGGTGAAAACGACAACAAAAAAAAACCTATACAAAGGGGGAAAAATGCAATTTGAAAAGAAAAAAACACGGATAAAAAAGAAGACCGACAAGGAAATGTAAAACTAAAACAACAGTAACTTTACACAACCTAAGAGCGAAAACGGCAACAATTTTTAAAACGAGAAAAACTATGAACGACAAAAGAACCAAAAAACGACAATTAAGGTATAAGAACAATAAAAGAGACGACATAGAGTAGAAAGTTATTTTTAACTTAGAAAACGACAAGAAAAATGAAGAACGACGAAGAAAAATAATAATCGAGGTAGAAACCCATGACGACTTGTAAGCGGAAAGGCAAATAATTACAACGAGAAAGAATTTAAAATTATAAATAAACAAATAACGACTAGAAGATTAAGATCCCATGACCACACTTCATCAATGCCTTGCAAAGTTGAAATTAGACTTTTTCCTCAAGAGAATTACAAAAATTGACAATCTTATAAATCACTATTTTTATTTGTATTTATCATACTCAAAACAAACATTACAATACAAGAAATTACAATCCTATCTTCAACTGCTCACAAATATATATTGATTGAAAAAAATGGTGGCTAATCATAAGCACCGGGATTCTCAAACAAATAAGCTTCAACCACTCTATACATGCCAATGGCTCTTTCTTTGCCAGCCCTGATCTCTTCCTCAGTGATCTCAACGTCTTGTCCGCTGTGGAACTCGCTTCTCACCTTACAAACACACCCGCCTTCTAAAGCCTTCTCAAACTCTACCTCATTAACCACATACTCAATCTTCTCTGTCAACATGTCTCCTTCAATCACCGTATACTTGCACCTACAATTCTCCACATCCAGGCTGTCAATCCTGTGCCTCATGTACCTATAACGCGTACCTAAGACATCGCCAAAATCGAGCTTTTCAATAGGGTCATAACCACACACATATATATATATATACATATATACATATATATATATATATATTTACTGCTAAGCTAAGGCTGCAACCATGCGGTTATACATGCGTACCTTTAGCAAAATTGAATTGCTTGATGGTTCCGGGGCCGCCGTCACCTTGGATGAATTCGATGCTCTGGATGGCCTGAGGCATGAGCTTGTGGACAAGGTTGTGGGAGTCTAGGATGAGTGCCTTGAACATCCTGTGTGGTGGAACAGGACTGGCAAATTCCTGCATGAAAATTGTGACACCCATTTTGTTGAGGGCAAGAGCCGACACAATTGAAAGATTTTGCTTTCAGTTGTTGATATGCCAATGATATATATATATATATATATATAGACGACCAAAATCTATATTTATAGATTGATAATTGAGCAAATTGAAAGTTTTCCTAGCACCCAACGTGAAAGCAAGGGCTTGGCTAGGAAATATGAGACTTTGAATTCTAAGAATGGTGGCCTTGTGGGACTCATATTAATTGAGGAATTTGTATTCATTGTTTGTTAAAAAAAGAATTAAATTAAATAAAGCTGCGGAACACTTTATTTGACCCTAGAGAAATTCCCAATTGCACTAAAATTAAAAAATTTTGTTTTTCATTCGCAAATGAATTGCTTTGTTTGTCTTTTCCTAAAACTATATAATACTCCTTTTCAACAAATAAGCAGATATTGCTTATCATAAACAACATATCTGGAAGAAAGACAAATCAACCACCAACTACAAGTAGTATTCATTTCTCATATAACTTCTTATAAATAAAACTTCTCACACAAAAAGGAAACATATATCCCATGATGTTTAACAAGCGTAGAACCATAGATAAAGGAATTAGGAGCATGATTCAGTCTTGAACGTTAACATTATCATCGTGTTTAAATGGTACATACGTCTTGACATGTGGGAGATTAATTTAGAACAGAGCAAGAATTACATAAAATTATGTCTTACAAGCACTTCATGAATAGTAGATGGGTTAATATATAAGGACAAATTGAGATTATAAAACCTCAAGTCAAGTTGATTTGCTTGATGCTTCCGACACTGTCGTCTCCCTCGGATAATGTATAGATCTAATAGTAGATTCAGTCATGATATTAGTTGATCAAGGCCTTGAACAATCTACCAGGCGCAATTGGGTGTTTCGAATTCTTGAGAAAGACGTACCAGTTACCAAGCCCATATTTTTCTGGCTCTCTACAGAAGATTATGGTGAAGCTCAGTAAAAAAAAAAAAATAGGATCAGTTGGGAAAAGGTGTCTAGATAAGGAACTTTCTAGTATATTTTTTTAATTGCTGTCCTTTTTGAATATTAGATGAGGATTGAAATTTTCAATATTTTGGCGTGCTCAAATAAATATATTTTTATTAAAAAGCCCATGAATGCTGATCTTTGCAACTTGTGGGACCTCTTATCTTGCATGTGTTAGCTAGCTGGTTGACTAACATACATTAGGATCCTAACATACATTTGTTTTCATAATAACACCTCACCTGTATTAGGTGCGAGACTCTAGGCTCCCTAGAGCCACACGGTTATAATCTTGTTTTCATTAGGTTAAGCTAACTTTTCTTTTTGGAAACTTTCTACTTTTTTTTTTTTTTTTTTTTGAAATAGATTACACCAAAAACATGTGACAATATTGATGGTTACACCTATGGACCACAATTCGTCAGTTCTAGAAACAACCAGAAATGACCAAAAGCCTTAGTTTATATGCAAGTTGCTGTGTCCCCCTATGATTAGAAAATGACCTATGAAAGAAATTAGGCGAGAATTAATCAGGCAGAGATATCAGAATAACCACCCGAGTGGGGACCAAAAGCAGCTAATTTGGAAATTAAATATGCTTTGTTCTTCACTTGGGTTTGTTTACATTGAAGAAAACAAAGTAAAAAATCATATTCCCAAAAAGGTAATAAAATAGAAGGGTCCTATTCAATTCTGGTTTCAAATATGTAAATCTTCAAAGTGGACAAAATTAGAAACTTGGAGAAGATTAGCATATATTACGGGATCAATACCAAAAATAACAGCCACATGTTGATAGCAACCATTTAGTGGTCTTTGATGAAGACTTAAAACTTTGCAACTGGCCGGATCATAAATCAGCTCGTTAAAAAAATTGCCACAAAATCTGACATAGTTTAGTTACAATTCTTTATTCTACTCCGTTACAAGGTGTTTAGTTTAAATCTTTCACCCCGAATTCAAATATACTATGCATATCGCTCTTGTCTTGTCATGGGAAGTTAAGATGATTTCTTTTTAGATACAATTAGCAATAATGATTCTAATGAATAGTTGATTCACATCCGTTGCCAGAAGACTACATGTATGTAATTACAAGTTATAACTAGGGATCTGCAGGGATCTGCAAGAACGAGACAGGGATGAGGACAAAATCTTGTCCCGAATTGTTGACTAAAAAAAAAACGAAAAAGAAAAATGAAAGCAATGAAGAGGGATTTATGATTGATCAGCCCCTGAAAAATGGGGAATTATACAAGAGGCAGTGACCAAGTTAACACAGATAAAAGTAAAATTATACAAAAATTAACATTGAATCTTCAGCTACAAGTACGGATTCTTTTCCTAGCACTTGGACAGGTGTTCCATTCAAATCCAAACATGGCTCTTTCGTTCTCGGCCAACATGTCCAATAACAGCCCTTTCAGATCCTCAAAACTGTTCTTCTCCTAAATACAATCATAAAACACACAAAACAAGGATATTATTTAGCACAAAAGAAAACATGCAACAATTTCTATATTTTTTTCATGACCTTGTTATTGAGAAATACTTCATCAAGTGAAGAACAAGGAAAAATGTACCTGACTACTTTCTTTTTGCATCAAGACTACCATTTCTTGCATGAAGTCACAAAACCCCTGTTTTTATCCAATATTTCTTCAGTATCATCCAACCAAATACAGTTAAAACATTTCAAATTCTTGCGGGAGGGAGAAATTATTTTTATACTCACTTCATCGTCGTCGTCTCCTAAGAAGCCAAACAATCCGGCGTCGTATACGCTTCTCTTTCTTTTATCTGATAAAACTGCACCCCAAAAAAAAAAAAAAAAAAGAATACACTTCTTAACCCCATATTAACATCAAAAATAACTAGTCCCATAAAAAATCAACGTCATTGCTTATTAATTTTGAATTTCGATCTGTAAATAACTATAGCAACCATGGTTACATACCCGAATAAGCCTCTTGGATTTTCTGAAACCGCTTCTTGGCTTCTCCAGCAACTTTGGGGTCTCTCATCCACCTATCCGGATGCCATTTCTACCAATGAACAAAAATAAGTAAATTAATAAAAAATTATGTTTAAAAAAAAAAAAAAAAAAAAAAAAAACAGAGAGAGAGACAAAAATTTCAACAGCCATGTTGAAGATGAGCTAAAAGAAAATAGGGAAAAGCAGATTAAGTAATTACGAGAGCAAGTCGACGATAAGCCTTGCGAATATCGGAGGCAGTGGCTTGTTTTCCTATTCCAAGAACTGAGTAGTAACAACATGTGGCTTCGGCTTTGGCGTCCAACATTTCGAACGCGAAAAACGAAACCTTAAGCTTCACGAACAGACCAGTTTGTAGTTGTGTTACGGAAGGAGAAGGATGTTCAAAAAGAAAAACAATGAAACATAGGACGTCACAAAAGGCGGGTGAGAGGATTCTATATATAAAATAAAGAAGGTTCGAGAGGATTCTATTGTGCGGATATTTGTGAATTTTGTCCACATAATTGTTGCCCTCTCCTTTGATGAAATTTCTTGAATTGCGCTTTTAGCCACATAAATTTTGCATCCAAGTACGCCAAAAATTATTGTTCATTAAAAAGAATAAGGTACGTGAAAGTTTGTGGTGGTCTCTAGACAAGTTTGTGGCTTACGTTTTATCTTTTGCCTATTCCTTTCTCATGAACCGAGTTCGCCCTACTCTCAATCTCCCATGTTCGGCTCCCGTATCCTTTTATTCACTCGAATATTGCAATTCATTTCTCGATGACGCTTGAAGTTTTTTTTTTTAATTAAAGGATTAGAGATGCGTTTTTATTAATATAATGTAAATTAAGCACTTGTTTGGTATTAAGCTTCAATTTGAATCACAATTTTTTTTTCCTGAAAAGTCAACTTCAATTTCACTATTTAAGTTATTATTATAACTTTGCAACGTAAATTTTAAAAGTTCATACCTTTGCATATACAAATTTAAACGGGATGATTTTTTTGTTAATTGCATAAAATTTTAAGACGAAAAAAACAAGCAACATAATGATATTAATAAATAAATAAATAAAAGAACGTGACAAAAGGCGGTTGAGAGGATTCTATATATAAAATAAAGAAGGTTCGAGAGGATTCTATTGTGTGGATATTTGTAAATTTTGTTCACATAATTGTTGCCCTCTCCTTTGATGAAATTTCTTGAATTGCGCTTTTAGCCACAAAAATTTTGCATCCAAGTACGCCAAAAATTATTGTTCATTAAAAAGAAAAAGGTACGTGAAAGTTTGTGGTGGTCAGGGTTCTAGACAAGTTTGTGGCTTACGTTTTATCTTTCGCCTATTCCTTTCTCATGAACCGAGCTCGCCCTATTCATAGTCTCACATGTTCGGCTTCCGTATCCCTTTGTTCACTGGAACATTGTAATTCATTTCTCGATGATGCTTGAAGTTTTTTTTTAATTAAAGGATTAGAGATGCGTTTTTATTAGCAGAATGTAAATTAAGCACTTGTTTGGTGCTAAGGTTCAATTCAATTTGAATCATAATTTTTTATTTTTTGTCATTTTCTGAAAAGTCAACCTCAATTTCACTATTTAAGTTATTATTATAACTTTACAACTCAAATTTTAAAAGTTCATACCTTTGTATATACAAATTTAAACGGGATAATTTTTTTGTTAATTGTATAAAATTTTAAGACAAAAAAAACGAGGAACATAATGATATTAAGAAATAAATAAATAAGGAAAGCACGTCCAACAGAAGAGTCCATTTGCCGTTTTCCACAGGTAAAATTTTATTAAAAGAGAAAAAATGTCCATTTGCTACCGACCAAAATTTGGAAGTTCCATCTACCAAGGACCACCCAACCAACCTCAAGTTGCAGTGAATTTTTTATTTATTTTATTTTATTTTATTTTTTGAAAAAAAAAAAGTGACAACAATAACTACATCAAGAATTTGCTTCAATTTAATCTAGATAAATATATTTTTTTCATTTTTTTTTTGGCATAGTCAAGACTAATATTTTTCAACTATTATCACAGTGGAAAATATGGAATCTATAAACAAAATCATTGGTTTGTCATCCACACCAAGCAGGCAGGAGTTTTCTAAACGAACTCACTCATATACATATACAAGCAACTGGACTTATTGCTGCAGTTAACTCTATAACAAAAAAATAAACAAATAAACACAAAAAAATTATATATATTGAAAGCTCTCTCTCTGCAATAAATTGGCGGGAAAAATAAAAAATAAAAATCACCCCTCAGAATGTCACACTTCTACTTTCTGTTCCCGGTTTTGCGCTTCATATCAACTGGGGCTGGCTGCCTCCCTGTCCGATGTGGGACTCCGTTGGATACTTTCCGCGAAGGTGAAGGGCCTAGAGAACTGTAATTTTTGCTGCAAAAGTTTCAGAAGACAGACTTGTTAGAAGAAAAACATGTTATGCTGAATAAGTAGGCAGAAAACGAAACTGAAATGAATGTAATGGCAATAGAGATCAAGTTCTGTTTCACCTTAAATCCGGGCTCTTTGCGGGTTTTGTGTTAAGTTTCTTGGTTTTTGAATCAATACCATTGGTTAAGCCATTAAGTTTGGTTTGATTGAATTGCCAAAGCAAGTCTGGCTCTGAGGAGTCACTGGTGGCGGCGTCAAGATCATCGGTGTCATCGGTACTAACACCATTAAACCGGTTGCCTCCCATGAACATGTTGTAGGATTGATCCGAATAAACCTTTGTAGAATCCGGGAGATATTTCTGGTAAAACATGTCGGATAAGTTTCCATTTTCTGTTCCCCAACATCCTAGAGGGTTCTCAACCTTGCTTACTTCTTGTTTGTTCACCATGACCTTGTCAACCCACTCACCCGAGCTCATGTCTTTGTCCTCTTCCCCATAGTTCTGGCCAGGACTACTCACCGGGGGCCAGGGTGGCGAGTTTGCTAGTAGCTCATCAAGATCAAAGCTTTGCCTTTTTTGCCTCGTGGCAGAGTTTTTGTGATTCTGCAGAATCAACGTATCAATTTTCGCCTCTAAGTTCACTATATTTGAATGTAGTGAGATTGAGAAGGTATCAACTAGCAATACCTAAATGAAGAAAGTGTTTCCGCTAAATCTCGTTATAAAGCAAAGTATTTTTACCTCCATGGTGCCTACAACAGATGACATCTCAGTAGCTTTGGACCTGTACTTCTCAGAGCTGGCAGATACCGAGAATTGGTTGTGCTCTGCTTCCTCTTCTTTTCTAGCCAATGCCGCTTTAAGACTGGCAATCTGGTGCCAAGTTAACAGTTTCGAAAATCAGCGAGACGTAAGGAAAGATCTCTAACCACATAGGGGGGGGGGGGGGGGGGGTGTGTGGGGTGGACACAACTTGAGAAAATGGAGGAAAAGAATGAAAATGAAAAGCAACCTGTTCTTTAAGCTCTTTGACATCCGAACTATCTTTGTTCACCTTGGCAGCCCCAAGTTCAACCGTAGCAACACGCTCAGCAAATTTAAGTGTACTTATTGTTTCACCAACAGCGTCTGGCTCGGGGCTTATGTGAACGAACATTAATGTCTTGGCCTGTCCTCCTATAGATATTTGATAGGGCACTGATCAGACATTTTCAGGAAAGATGAATATATATCTATCAATATGTGTGAGAGCACATTTTCTTACCAAGTGAATCTTGGAGCAGTTGTGTGAGTTTGCTATTCCTGTAAGGGACATGCGGATTCTTTTGGGCAAGGGAAGAGATTACATCACCCAAGGCAGAGAGAGATTTGTTGATATGCTGTGCTTCTTTCAATCTATCTCCTGTCACCTCGGACTTGTCTACTCTCTCACTCCCAGCCAAATCAACTAGATGCATGCAGCCACGAAGTACAGTTCCCGAAGTCAAATCCCTTCCTTGAACATGAACTGTCAAGCAACTGCATTTTGATTGAAATTAAAGCAAGCTACTAAGTTTCTATCAAGAATCATACAAGGAAAGATATGTACCCAAGTATGCAAGCAGATTGAGAACAAGGGAATAAAGAGGAATAGATTCCTACCTGTGAGAGCGACTACTGCGATCGTTTAAGGCTGTTGCGCCCACAGCACGGTTCCTTTGTCCGAGATTCATGAGGTCTATTACATCAGCAGTTGATGATACCGGAACAAGATTTGCATCGGGGACACTAAGTCCTGTCTGAGAACTATTCCGAATTTCTAATGTATCCATAATTAAGGAAAGCCTCTAGTAGGATGCATCAACATTGTCTTAAAACCAAAGCATTTACCATATTTTTTAAACCAATTTTGCATAGAATTTTGTGTAGATTTTTTTATGCAAATAAAAGTTGTCACATATTAAGATAAAGTGCAGCTCAATCTTTGTATTTCGCAGCACGGGAAATAATTAGAAAAAAGGATATCTTTTGTTAGTTCCATCTGTAACAAGAAGATCCCTCACTTGCTCATTATAGATCTCAATCATCTGGACTGAAACGTCATAGCGGAAAGTATCCTTTCTCTCATCTGCTATAAGAAACAAATCTCCCAATGCCCTATAATTTACACCTCGGCTTTTCTCTGTAAGTTCTCTAGGTCCAGTCTAGAAAGTTTTAAAAAAAAAAAAGAAAGAAAGAAAGAGAGAGAGAGAAGAAGAAGAAGAAGAAGAAGAAGAAGAGAGAGTTAAGAAACTTGCACTTGAACATTGAATTACATACAACAATATAAAACTAGACAATTTGCATTTGCTAAATGTTGTGTCATACCATAGTGAAAGTTTTTCCTGATCCCGTCTGGCCATATGCAAATATACAAACATTATAACCATCAAGAACAGAACGTACAAGTGGCTGCATATCAGAGAAGACCTCCCCTGCGAGAGATGATAGTGTTAAAATAATGTTTGGATGGCAATAATCTGAGAGCCAAAATCCAACTGAAAAAAAAAAAATATATATATATATATATATATATACACACACACATACACATGTATGTACACACATATATACACTAACCTTGAGTTGCAGACGGCCCAAAAACTTTGTTAAAGGTGAAAGACTTGTGTCCTTTTCCGTGTCTTGAAGGGGCGTTTATAGTAATATTTCCTTCCTCTATATGATCCACGGTGCTGAAGGAGTTTGGTTGTCCGGACAAAAATGGTCTCACTCGACAATAAACCCTGATACTTCCTAGTTGACATAACAAATAAAAAATTAATATACTTAAAAGAGTAGAAATACAATGCGAAGAATGACTCTTAGACATTAGGATGAGCTATAGTTTACACCTTTGAGATCCTGCACTTGGTTGTATAATTTTCGGTTCTCCTCAAGAACTCTATGATAACCCGATGCAGCATTAGCTAGGCCATGAATATGCAAACCTGGAAAAAGAATATGTGAGACCTTCGTGAACGGAATAAATGTGACTACTTAGAAAGAAGCACAATACCAGCTTGGCATGAATTGTAGAACTAGTAAAGAAATAAATTTAAACTTCATTCTGACACTTACCAAGATTGTGAAACTCTTCATGAAACTTCATTTGCATAAATTTCATTCCAGCTTTTGTTGTATGAATTGTATTCTTTAGATCCTACAAAAACATTAAACTAGTATGAGTATCTTTTCCAGTAAAAATTTAAACTGAACATCACCATATCTCCATTGTTGCCTACCTGAATATCTCTTTGCTGTTGATCAAAGATCATTTGCTGTTTTAACAGCTGCCTTTTCGATTCCTCGTCAGAAACGCAACTCTTTTGGAAGCGCTCTTTCGGCATCATAGTGGCATTTTTGTCTTCCATCTAATTGTCATCATGGCAAAGGCAGATTGATAAAAATGAATAGTTACACACTTTGATAGCTCACATGTATATATATACATATAGACACATACAAATGCTCAGGTGTAGTTTGAAGGGAAAAGAACAAGAGAGTACCTTTCTATCACCAAAAGTAGTTTTAGATGGAGGCTTGTTTCTGTGAGTAACGGTCATTTCTCTTGGAGTTGCTTTCGCCTACGGATTTAGTTAATAAGTGACCAGAGAACTAGTTAACTTGATTGTGGAATAAAATAACAAATGCATAAAAATTTCTAGGAACTCTTAAGAACCAATTCATAAAAATAAAATCTTGATAAAGCTAACATACCATATCATATTGGCTCGAGATACGCTGTTCAAATTCCTCCACCACCTTGCTTAACACAGATTCCACCAACTGTTCAAAACAAAGGAACAAAAAAAGGACAACACAAATTATTCCGATGCCCTGTCCAAAATAGCTTATAGAAGCGAATATGTATTATAATGCTTACCATAGGAACTTCTTCAGGCTTCTTATCTAACAAAACCGCACGAACAAGCATACTCATAGAGCGAGAACCGGACTGCAAACATGAAAAAAAAAAAAAAAAAAAATATTATGAAAAAAAAATAAAAGTGTCATTCTTCTTGAAAAACTTCCGAAATATAGCACTGGGGACAAAAAAAAAATAAAATAAAAGAATTCAGCTTACCAACCATTTTATTAGAGTCAAGATCAGAGGATAGGGCACTCAAAGATTTATCGGTCATTGATGAGCTCCTTGACAAGGAATTCGTAAATGGCTCAGAATTTTTCCTAACGAAAGATTTTGTCGAGGCGATAACTTTTGAATTTCCACCAAATTTCCACACTCCATTGCCCCCATTCTGCTTCCACTCACAGTAGGACTTAAGCGCCAGAACGGTACTCACAACCCGTACAGATTTCCCTCCCTTAGAAAGCCAAAAAGAAAAAACAAACCCATTTCAGAAACATATACATTTCAATTAGCAAAAACTCAAATTTCTAATCAAAATTAAGAAATTTCAAGCCAAAATGGGATACTAGAATTTAGAAATATACTTGTTCCAAATCGGATGCCTCAAAAATGGGAATTCCCATTTCCTGCACGGCCACAAGAAAGTTCCTGACATTTTCAAAGTACTGAAATGCAGACAATGCAGCTCCATCAGGGATCAGAGCAGCATCACATGGACTTTCCACCACCTGAGAACAAATTAAGCAATGTGAATATATATATATACATGTATCTATACATACACACACATATACACATAATTGATGAGATTAGATTCACCTTGGGCACGGCTCCTGGTTGAACTTTGTTAAGGACATTGCAGAGGATAATCCCACTTCTCAATCCAAGCCTTAACTCTTCCTCAGATGGCTCTGCTGGCAAATCCTTAGCCGCTACGACTCCGACCATCTTTCTCAGCCACCCAGCAGCTTCATATCTTCTTGATGCTGCAGAAATAATTTGCTCAATTTAGCATCATTAGCAAAGCCTAAAATTAAAAGTCAAAAAATTTAATTTTCATGAAAAAAAAAAATTTTCTTAATGCCTTTAAAAATTTTAAAAAAGAAAACCAGAATTAGATACTGCAATAATCAAGTGGATCAAACTAGACAACAATCTCAGGTGAAAATTGAAGGAAGAGATAATTAAGAAAGTTCATACCGGCTTCCTCGGCTCTTCGAGACTCCAAATCAAGCTCCCGATGGCGATTTCCATGCTGCTGGAGGACATTCTCCACCACGGACGCAACCGAGAACGAGAACGTCCCCTCCCCAGTCGCCGCCGCCGCCGCCGCCGCCGCCGCCATCGCCATTGATGCCGCTTGCTTCCTCGACAAACAACAAATTTGACTCGAGAATTTGCAGCGCAAGAAATCAAGAAATCCACAATCAAATCACCATCATAAGAAAATGCAGTTAATCTTTCTCTGATAATATCTTGGTGTAGTTAAAGCTAAAGCTGTAGTAGTAAATGCAGTAGCTGCTGTTGATGATGAAGATGATGAAGATGATGAAGAAGAAGATGGTAATGAGGTTTCTTTTGTTTCCAATTCAGATTCTCACATTCTCCATGACCTTTTTTTCGCTTTCTGTTTTTGCTTTCTTTTTTTTTTTTTTCTTTCTTTTTTTTTCTTTTTCTTTTTTTTTTTTGGGGTTCTACAAAGAAAAGCTACCTATTATCCATGTCTCTCCCGTTACTTTATACTCTGGTGAAGTGCGAAGTGTGAAGTGTGACCCCCTCTCTCTTTTCCGAACCAACACTCCGAACCTCCCCTTTTTTGTATTAAAAAAACATTTTCTTTTGAACAAAAATCAAAATTTTGCCACCAATAAAACCCACGACTGTCGCATTGAGAGAGTGCAATCCACTCGCTCTTGCAAAGTAAGTAGGAATTAGGAAATGGATGGCGTGGTAGTCACGCTCTGTTAGAGGAGGTGATGGCCGTGTGAATTTTCTTTTTTTCTTTTTTCGGCTGAATAAGTACTTGAACTCCAAGATTTGGGTTTAGGACTTTGGATCCGGTCAGCTCACGGTCACCCGAATTAATTACCGCTTTATTATAGCCAAAAAAAAAAAATCTATTTATGAAACAAAATAATTTTTGTAAAAGAAAAATTTGACGGACAAATACTTATGTCCTTTTTATTTACTTTTAATAATATCATGATAAATTAATTAAAAAAATATAATCATAATATTATGTGACATTAAATTATATTAATTAAATATGTATAATAATATTATTAAAAATACATGAGATACACGTAAGAAGATATATAACTCCATTTCCCAAGAGTAATGATATCAATAATAATTGCAATAATTGTTGTAAAAATAATAATAATACTAACGGAAGATCATTTGTGAGTTAATAAGACACCTATGAAACAAAGATGAATAAGCTTATATTTAGTGAATCATCTCAACTCAAATTCAACTCAAATTTTTCATTTTAATTTTTGTCTTTTTCTGAAAAGTCAATAAAGTTTATAACTATTTTTTAAAAAATCAACTCAACTCAAACTTAAAAATTTCATCCCATCTCAAACTCAACTTATTTACCAAACGGATCCTAAGAGTTTGGAAAAAGTATGGATCCTATGAGTTGTAGTTTTCCGTTTGTAGTACTATCTAGTTTCCTAATACATTGGGTAATTTTCTAATTGCAACTTTATGAATTTTCTAATATTACTACATATATTTTTTGTATGTCTATACAAGGGAAATTTCTTCATTGCTTCTACTACGGCATCAACTAATTTTCTAAATGCAAAAACGTATTTCCAAAATTTTATAGTATTCCTTAAAGCTTAATTAAAATGAAAATCTTCCTGCTAAAATATGGGTGTGATGTTTATGTTGGAAAGTTTTGAGCAATATTCAAATCAAATTGGAGGTGGGTGGATTTGTTCATTATGTTTGTGCACTTATATAATATTAATAACACATTATGAGGTCCATTTTTCTTTCTTTTTTTTTTTATTTTTTTTATTTTAATCAGAATAGTACAGTAGGTGATGTTGGATTGCTAGTTAATTCGTCTTTGCTTATTATTTTCGGAAATTCAAATGTCCAATCCCCTTTTCGTAAAAAAGGAGGGAAAAATAGTTTTTGAAAAAAAATATAAATAAAAGGTAGGTTTGGATGTGACATTTTGGAAAAGAAAAAATAGAACTAAAATAATTAGTAATAGTAATCCGATGAGCTTTGTGGGGCTTGAGTTTTGCCAATAATAACAAACTGTCCCTTGCATTGGTCTTCAAAGCCTTGTAATCTTTGTGACAATTAAACCGACCCTCTAATAAGTAGATTTGCATATTTACTCAATCTGTTGGGCCAGTAATTACTATCGACATCACCACTATCAAACAAAAACCACAAAAGTTACAAAAACTCCCCTATCTCTCTATCCAACACAATGGTTGTAGTAGTAGTAGATGAGAACCCATCATATTACTCAAAGGATTACCAAATTTAATTATGATTTCCTAAATAGTATCTAACTAATCATGTTTTACAGCATCATTTAATACACTAGCATGTTAAAACATTTTTTAAAAATCCACTTAAAAAAATAATTAATAATTATTTAAAGGATTATTCTTATCTATGTCTTATAATGAACTTTAAATTTAACATCAGTACTTTATTAATTTTTTAAATTATGAAACTAATCATTATTTAAATGATGTAATGTGGTGCAATTGTTAAAACATCGTTTGAGAGACAAAAATTTAGACACGGATCTCAAAGTCCCCGCTAAAAACCTCTTTTACTATGATAATATGTGTGATTAGTGGAGTATTAACTGATTAAATTTGAGCCTAAGTCTTGAAAGATTAGCTTCTCCAAACTATCCATGCATACAAAAGTCGGCGGCAACTTTTCTTTTCTGTAAGATGGAAAAAAGCACAACCAAACAAATAGATTCAAGAATTTTATCAGTGAATCTTGGTTGAGTTTCAAAGCCACGAAATATACATAAAACTTTGACAATTGTCGAGATATCCAAACAATCTTAGGCAAGCAATTTATTTGTTTTATTTAATTTATATTTTTAAAAGTTTGAAAGCAAACATTACTAAATCCTAATGGCAAAAATAATAAATAAATAAATAAAAAAAGGAAGTTGTTAGGCAATGTGTCTCTCTCACTAGTGGAATGGTTGTTGAAAACAGTTACCAACCGGGTTTGCCTAAGCTCATAACAACAACGACAATAATAATAATAATAATAATGGAAAATTTACCATATAAATCACTTAAAAAGATGGATGGCCTTATCATCTAAGTAAATAGACTTGGAATCTTATCCTAAACTTTTGGCTTTTTTTCTACTATAGAAAAGATTTCTTAAAACCATTTCAACAAGAGCTATTTAATTGTAAATTACTCGTCAATCAGTTTCCAGAGATTTCTTTTTATTAATCATTATTCTATCTCTCTTTTTTTTTTTTTTTTTTTTTTGGTTTTTTCTGGTGGATGAGGAGGTGAAGAGTTTTAAATAAATTAACTAAGAACTAGTATGCAGTTTTTCTATGCAGCCTAGCAAAAAAATTAAAATATATCGAAAAAGTCCATTGTTATAAATCCAGACAACTAGTTCTTTTTTTTTTTTTAGTTAGGGATATGAACTATACAGTTTTTGATAATGTATAAATTTAAATTTGCCAATAGACTACACATTTGCAACCACAGTTCTAACCTATTTTTTCAACATCTAATCCTTCCCTTTAGGGAAATAAGAAAATTCATCCAAATAGAACCATTGTTGGAAAAAAAAAATGTTAGAAATGTTGTGAACTGATTTGAATAAACAAAATCTTTTTTAATCAAACTCATTTTTTATAAAGTTAATCAAAGTCATCTAGGCTATTCCTTTCCCCCCTTTTTCCCCTAGACTTTTAAAACAACAATCTTTATTCACCTCAACCATAAGTGAAATATTTGACGTTACTGTTTTCGATAGAATAAAACTTAGTCATAATTGAAAATCATCATTATACATCTATTTTCATCCTTAACCAAAGCAAAAACATCGAAAATTGATTTACACTTTACTAAAAGCATGTCAAGCTCTAGTAAGATTCTTTGCTTTACATTGAATGAAACCACATGCTCCACGGTTTGTGCGGGTCCTATCAATCCCTTTGAGTTTCATTCTTGTGAACGTATTCTCCAGACGGGATACTTAACGCGTTAACTATAACACTATATGGGTCGATATGCACAACGACTAATATCCATCGTTTACAGCTAGGACTACTAGGGCATCTAATCCCATTTGCTCCCCTAACTTTCTTCTCTCAATGTCAGCGTCGTAATTGTTTTTAATATGTTCACATATTGTTTTTTTTTTTTTTTTTTTTTGCAAGCTATGGTAATTTAATTTGGAACATAGTTGGGGCCTATTACCATTTGGCATGTTCTTAAGAATAATTTCTGTAAGAAAGGCAATAAATTTGAAATGGAGATATAATATAAGACATAAAAAATTTGTCCAATTTTTTTGTCTTTTGAAAATAACAATAATTTGACCCAAACAAGTAAGGAACCTTGAGATAAAGGCATGCTTGCCAATTCATATGCTGGGTGCTGGCTTGCTTTCTAACGTTCAAAAAATTCAAATTCGTGGTTCGGAACCGAATCTAATCAGGTGTGGACACGGCTGAAGCCCACTAGAGCGTCTTTACTGGGACCCACTCACGAGCACCATGAAGCCGAAGTGGCTGATAATTTGACAGACTGCTCAGTTAAAGTCTTTAAACAGACCAATCAAAATCAACGGTGGAGTATGGAAGACTCTTGTCATCACCTACGTGGCTTGTTTTGATAGGTCAAATTTTACGTAACTGGTAAATCCGCTCAACACTAAAAGAGTACTAGATGCTTTCATGACATAACCACCCGCTTCCAAAAGCGCGTGGCTTCCATGTGGGAAATGTTTTGATAGAATTTGGACTTAAAATATTAAAAAAAAAAGAGACGCAGCATGGGTAAAATTGATAAAATGAAAAGTTTAGATGGTAAGTTATCAAAATATGATAAATTTATGGGACATCAATACTAAATATAATTCATTTTGAGATGTATGGAGTAAAATGAAACAACCTATTCTTTGTGATTAAATTTGAAATTAATGTGTAAATTTGACATAATTTGAAAAAAATTGGCTATGCAAAATTAGATACTAGTAGGGTTTTTTTTTTTTACATTATTATATAATAATATATTAGTGACAAAAAAGATTAAAAAAAATTTAAATAACGGACATATTAATTGCTGTAGTGATTATTTTTAACTGATGTAATATATGATAAGTTTTCAGTATTTTATTAGTGGGTATTGTTAATTTTTCTACAAATATGTACTATACTTATTGAATTCCTTATATGTTTTCAAGCAAAAGGAAAACTCTTGTATTAATTAGTGTAATAAAAGAATCGCCGTAAGTGTTGAAACATCCACCAAGACTGCCTCACAAGTAAATGATATTTAAGAATTTACTCTTTCCAGTTCAGAAACCATTTTTTTCCCCTTAAATATATATGCTTAAAGGGGAATTGACAATGTTTGGACAAATTGTAGGAAAGAATCCCATAACATAATTATTGGATTATCTCAAACCTATGTACAGCAATTGGCAACATAATATCTTCTTAGCTGTACCAGGAAAAGCTATAAGCCTCGGCACAGCTAAAGTGAATTACCTAGCCTTTTTGGTTTAAAAATTTACCATGCTTGGAAGCATACAAAAAAGAACACCTGCAAAGATACCTAAACATTCCTATATGGAAGGTACGGTCAATAGTTGGATTATAATTACAAAATGCTATTTGACAAAGATCATATCTTTTTATATGTGTATTTCGGATAATATCATGTCATATATTTAATTGTAATGATACAAAATGATATAATTAAAAAGACACATGAGTCGAATCCGTGTTTTTATTATAATTACAAAAAAAAAAAAAAGGTCATAATGGGGGGTGAATGAATGACTATATCTCTATCTTTTCCC
This sequence comes from Ficus hirta, assembly GCA_038430175.1. Classification (NCBI taxonomy): domain Eukaryota; kingdom Viridiplantae; phylum Streptophyta; class Magnoliopsida; order Rosales; family Moraceae; genus Ficus; species Ficus hirta. The sequence goes on along the minus strand of CM076596.1, from coordinate 1,176,283 downwards.
TCTTTTTTTTCCCCCTCTATTGGAATGTTAAGTGACCCAGCTAAGGTAGGATGATTGTGCCCATTTTTTTACATGATGATTAAAATTCATGAATTCCATTGTAGGTTCGCCATCACTTTCTGCTCCATCTCATTCTGCACATTCATGCCCTGCAACTGACAATGGAACGCACGCGTCATCATCCTATTTCCTCTCCCAAAAAAAAACCATCACCTTTCACATTTTCTCCAAACAAATTCTCACTCAAGATACCAAATATTTATCTTATGTTATATATATATATATGTAGGAGTCAAAATCTATAAGAAATTCATATAAATTTATTCATATCATGCATTATGAAAAACCAATGAATCTCGAATTTAAATGAGGACTCAGTACTCTTGGTATCAATATATATATATATATATAGGAGTCCAAATCTATAACAATTTTTTTTTATGTTTATTTATATGTTCCTATAGGCTATAACATCATGTAGTAGAGAATAATTCATGATAGAGTTAATGCACCATTGACAATCCTCCACATATTCTCTCCACGGAATTAGTAGTGGGTTTTAGGTTTATTTAAAGATAGTCCTCAACTAAAGCAAAAGATATATTTTCCTGGGATCAGTGTTGTCTAAGCAATCATTTTGCTACTGATATACAAACCAGAAAGCTGTGACCACATATATATATATATATATATATTATATTCAAATTGTTTATTCAATTTGTTACACTTACATTAAAAGGAAGGGCAAAATGTGGACAATAAGCTTTACGTTAGACCTTTTGGCACTATTTCTTTTTCCCTCCTCCTCTTTTAGAAAACAAATTTGTTTTTAACCATTTTTTATTTAGTTTTGTTTTGTTTTTACGAAGAACCACAAGGCCTAAGCAAATTATACCATAATAGAGTCAAGAAATAATGCAGCCTCTGCCTTTTAAGTAAAGGAGTGACGTTTTGCCTCCATGAGGTGATGTCTATTCATCCATGACCGAAAGAAAGAGACACTGTCTGTAACTTAAACAGTACTGGAACTAATTAAAATATCGTGTCATGATAATCATATAATATACCAGAGTCTGTCTCTTATACAGATTAATATTTTGATGGACTTTTTAAACCTTAAGCTGATAGATATTGAAAATTCAGGACATCAAAATTCTCTTCGTTCTATATGTTATTCCGATAAATTTTTGAATTGTGAGGGAACTGAAGACACCACAGGTAACTATAGGCTTTCCTATTGTCAAGAATGACAACATAGTAGAAGAATATTTAGGGCCATGGCCTTATGTGATTGACAAAGTTAAAGCAACATGAGATCATGATTATTGTTATAATTTTTGGTTGGCCAGGATGTAAAAAAAATTGTGGATCATAGTCCCCCACTGAAAGCTAACAACGGGCACTTCTACCCAAAACTTAAAACAAATAATAATAATAATAATAAATAAATTACAGTAATAAAATCCCAAAGCAAATCTTTACTTTAATAGGCTGTATGCACTATAAAGTCAAGCCTTCTTTTTCAAGAAAACAAGAGTTTGTTAAGAGACCAAACTTGCCAGTAGGTACTTCTTAGTTGCTGAGGTTGTTTAAAGAAGAAAAAAAAAAAAAAAAAAAAGCCTAATGTTAGAAGAACTAACTTAATTTAATCAAGGATTTCAATAATAAGGTACACAAATGGCAGTGAGTAGTTTTATATCATAAGATATTCATCAAGTTTCATTAAATTTGTGTGTGTGTGTGTTTTTTTTTTTTTTTTTTTTGGTTTGAATATGATGTGATGATCTAGAACTATACAATACTAGTAAAACTATTTCTCGTCTACCAGAAACAAAGCAAGTTCCAAAAAAAAAAAAGAGTAAAGTAACTGATAAATAGAAAAAGGAGATAAGGAGAAAAATATCATGGAATGTGGGATTGTGAAAAAAAATAAAAAAAAATAAAATTTAATGGGTGGGGGCAACAGGCATTTTTGCAATAAATCATGAAAGGAATGCACTCCAGTATCTTTTGGTGGTTTGGAACTTTTTGAACCGACCACACCATGATGAGTGAGGCTGAGGGGCTTCGTCCTTCTGTTCCTCATATTCCTCTCCCACCCATTTCCCCTCATTATTCTCTTGTACTAGTTTAGTTTGTGACCCTTTTTTTTTTCCCTCATAACTTTCAACTCCACCAATCTCATTCTCTGGACACATTAAGGAATACAATTTTGTACAACCTCAAAGATCTAAGATGCCAATTAATTACTCCATATTTTATGTGAGAGAATCGAGATAGTGCATTACTCGAATCAGATTATATATTATAATCGTATTAGACTAAAAAAATTATTATTTATAAAAATTTGATGAAATTGATAAAAATTTAACGATTCCGAATTGTACCTACACTACACTGTAAAAGTGTATAAAAGAAAAAAAGAAAAAAGAAAAAGGAAAGCTACATTACTTAGTTCATGATGATGGATTAGCATAAGTATATCCATGACCATACCTATCTAATCTACATATTGTTCTTATTAAAGAATCTAATTGCCTGGGCTTAGAATACATATAAGAAACCATCATATCTAGTTGTCCAACAAGAAAAGTGGGTAAAGAAAGAAAACTTAAAGAAAAGGCTATTAATTGATTTTAGTGGCTGGCTTTGCTAAGTTAGGCTTATATAATCTACTAATGTGAAGAAAAAGTTCATAGAAACCTTTTTCACAACATGAGTTGTCGTTTAGTTTATCATCACCATCACCTTTACCAGCATACTTAAGTTAAGAATTGGGTTGGAAAGAAGAAAATATATATATCTATAAATTTTTTCCCTCTAAACAAGTCCAATGTTTTTAGGCCTAAAGCTTTAAAGTGGGACATGTAATTATTTAAGGGGCATACAATTAAATTACATAATTGGATAAGAATTCCCATCACAGTGTTGATAATTTAGCATTAAAAGAAATAAAAATTTGAGGTGATTAGACGCTTGGTTTTAAGTTTAACCATTAAAAAACCTCATTGGATTCTAATAACAACTCACAGCTTGCTAAAGCTAAAAATTAGAGGTGGGAAAAATGGTGGCCATGTTTTTTGGGGCATTTCATCTGTTGTGATCCTCAAACAAAATCATAGCTGACCCATTTGATGTCGTAGGATATTTTGTGTTAACCAATCACTTGTTGGTACTTATTCAGAAAAGGTTGGGGCGGGAGGGGAGGGGGGAGAGAGAGAGAGAGAGAAAATAAAAAAAAGAAGAAGAAAGAAAAAGCCACTTCCCGCTTCTTTGGTGGCCCAAGCACAAGACAAAAGATCACGTGCAACTCCAAGTCCAACCAAACTCGGGCCAACATGGGCCAGTCGAATTTTTAATGGACCCAGCCCACGTTTCTAAATGCGACGTGCTAAGATATCCGCGGAGTCGTTCGTGATATTCGGATATTCACGCTCAATAACTACTGGATTCTCTTTCGGATAAGTCCTGAAAGGAGAAGGGAGGCTGGACCGGCAACAGACATGTTATTAATGAATTCACCCGACCCGATGGTACCCAATTTAGGAACGCCCCCGCCGATATTTGTGGATGATGCATTATTACACGCGTGTCAATCAAATAAAATTATTATTCAAAAGGTTAAATAACTAAATTTTCACACTTACGATATGGCAATTTTCATGAACCTGATATATAGATATGTGTGTGTGTGTGTCTGTGTGTGGCGATTTTAACTATACTACAAACATTCCATGACATGAACAAGCTACAAAACTCAATTACACAGTTCTTCTGCAACAGGAAATTGCTGCACTACACAAATATTAAAAAAAAACAAGTTGGGGAAAATGAAAATTTTATTTCCTAGAGTCAATCCCCACAAAATGTTGTAATCCCGCGTATTTCAAAACCCCATCTGATATTTCCCATCACTCTGTAGTCTGTATATATACATTTGGCATGATGCCCTTCAAGGTTTACTTGAAGTCAGAAGCTCTGAATGATTAGAATGACTTCAATAGAGGCATTTCGGCGTTCCGGGGTCGAGATAGGCAATACTTGCAGCCACAAGGGACTGAGACGTGGGTCAATGAAGTGGTGAAAACGTGCATGCATTTACTACTCTACAAAAGTAGGAAAAACTATATCTACCAATTGGCTGCTATTTGTATTTGTGGGACCAGAAATATTCATCCACGCTTCGGGGAATCATCTCACTCTTTCATCCCTACCTTAATGTTCTGAACCTTAACCGACAAGTCCAATTTCTGCTGCTCAATGTCTTTCAAAACTGCAAGCAAGTTGGCCCGATACGCTTCCTGTTTCTGTCTTGCACGCTCAAGTTGTCGTGTTAGTTTATCGATTTTCTTGTCCTGCTCATCCTGCAATATGACATCCGCATTGTTTATGCTAGTTTGTAACAAGTCTCGGGTAAAAAGAAGAGAGAATAAACAAGGACAACTCTAGAATAACAAAGCATGCCTAAATATACTAGGAAAAAAATGTAAAAAAAAAAAATAATAATAATAATACTGGAAAAGTTCCTACCGAACGAAAGTCATTGTTAAAGATTAGCTAGTGAACTATTTTTTGCACTAGTAGCAGAAGGCATGTGAAAATTTGAACTCGTAGATGTCATATTCCAACAACCCAAGTTTCGAGTCGTAATTGAATCAAGCAAAGAATAACATTATATTTCAAAATAATAATAATCGGAAAGATTGCTAGGATAGACTCTTATAGAGAACACAAGGAGTAAGTGACAGAACTGAAAGAACTAACCATAGATAAAGGTTCCGGACCCTGTTTCTGATGATGCGAGGTAACATTAGTAGCACGGCTTCCTTGATACAAACAATCTTCTTTGCCAGGTCCATTCGCAATACCAAGTTTCCCACCATTCTTCACAAGCGCGACTTTATTTGCAGCCTCGCGTAAGGCATCCATGGCTACATTATAGGTTTCAACCGTTTTAACCCCTTCATCAACGTACTTAAGTGCCTCATGATGAAGATTATCGTAACGAACAGTGAGAGATTCACGTGGCGTAGTCAACAAATCACCAGCACGATCCTCTAACACAATGCCGCTCTTGGCATTCCTCGTCCAACGCTTCAAAACATAACGAGATGGCAGAGTAAGCACATTTGTCACCCTAAACACTGTCAATATGTATCTACAAAGAAGCCCCGAGAACTCAAACATCTGGCAACTGCAACTCGCTTTCATCTCTCGAACATTAAATCTGACATAACACGTCTTCTGACTTTCTCCAAACTTGGAAACTTGATGTGTGGTGGTCGCCTCCTCCTCCTCAACTTTGGTGGCCAAGAAAGTTAACGTCTCAACCAACTCCTCTTGAAATTTGACAAACAATTTCCTTGTGTAGACCCCAGCAGCCTGTTTCTCCATTGGAGAAGGGGTCTTAAGGACCGGATCAGTGTTTTTAGTATCATAATCTGCCTTGATTTCTTTTTCATAACGGCTTTCTAAAGCCTTCTCATACTGCTTGACAAACTGCTGTAGAGTTGTTGCTGCATTGACATATCCATCAAAATAAGAGTTGATACTGTCACTGCGCTGCGTTATAGACATTTCTGCAAAGAATGTGTCCCTCACGTATACTGGGACCCATTGCCGCCGGTCACCATACAACGACTGCAGCCACTCATGCTCCCCCAGACCATATCTCTCAATTAAAGACAACCAACAAGACTCAAACTCCTCAACCGAATTTGTAAGGTTAACACATTTATGGAGCTCTGCCTCGAAACCCAGATGTTCAGAGAGCACGCAGGACAGCTTCTCCTGGCACTCTTTGAAGATGTTCCATTTGCAGAAACGGTGACGGGCCTCGGGAAATACTTGAGTGATAGCCAAGCGGATCACCCGACCATGATCGGTGGTGATTGAGATGGGAGGCCGCCCAGACATCACAGCAAGCCACGTCTTGAAAAGCCAAACAACGGATGCCTCGGATTCATTGATGAGGAGGGCACAACCAAACAATACAGGCTGACCATGATGGTTAACTCCAGTGAACGGTGCAAAAGGCAAACGATACCTGTTTGATCTGTAAGTTGTGTCAAAGGTAACAGTGTCACCAAAGAAGGTGTTTTTAGTCCTTGCCTTGGGATCAGCCCAAAAGATATTGCTCATACACTGGTCTTCATCTCCTTGGACAGCATAGAAAAAGGCAGGGTCTTGGGCTTGCATGCTTTTCGAGTAATCCAAGAGATGTTGCGTGTCGCCTCCAAGAGTCCGTTGGGGACTACTCCTCATGTAATTCTGGCAATCGCGTTCTGTGAAGCCAACACTGCTGATTCCACCGCACTCCTTGACGAGGGCGGACACGATTCCACTGGAGCCAATCCCAGCGCCCTGCAGGGTGTCAATCAAGGACTTTGCAGAGCCAGAGACACGGCGGTGGGAACGGAGGCAATGCACCTTATCAGGAGGAACCAAGTCATGGCTGTGTTGCTTAAAAAAGGAAGACACAGCCCATCTCCCCGACTTCTGTATCTTCACTGCCAACATGGCCTTGCAGCCAACTCGAGTCTCGGCGCGAGGTCTCTTGACTCTCTCAGGGCGAGGCTTGTCGATGCGGAATCCCTCTTTGGCACAAACAAACGACCTCTGGATGATGGCACCATCGCGCCTAGAGTGGCGAGACATGCTGACACGAGTGCTAAAGCCCACTCGACGAGCATACGAATTGTAGTAAGGCCTTGGCAGCCGCTTCAGATTCGAACTCCATACCCTCGCAAGGCTCGAGAACGGACTCCGCTCCCGAGGAAGGATCATGGTTGTAATGGAGGTCATCACGGTGCTCAACGTCACCCATGTTCATCATATGGGACTCATTTACATCATTGGCCATGCCTGAATTCAATGCTTCAAACTCCATCTGCAATCAAATACTATAGTCTGCACATTATATTATATATTCATTTTCTTCGACAGTATTAAACTTCAACTTAAATAAATAAAATAAAATAAAAACCCCAAATAATGACCAAATTATGAGATTCATATGTTCATATAATTTAAGGAAGTAAAAAATGAGAAATTGGAAAATATGTGAACAGTTCGTAACATGCCTAATTGAGGTCAGGAAAAAAAAAAAAACAGAGAACGGTGAAATGGGTGGTTTACCGGCGTGGTTTTGGAATCCCGACGAGCTCGATAGCTGGAATGGTATCGTCGTAGTGGGATTCTGCTCAAAGCGAGTTCATTCGAGGGACGAACTGGGTAATCACGAAACTAATGGCTTGTTTACGTTCTAAGAAAAGGGAATTTGAACGAAAAATGAGAATCAATTCTATGTTTACTTACTTATTTTAATCCGAATAAGGGGATTGGCATTCACAAGCCTCCCATCGGATTAGCACTCCCACTCCTGATATTAAAGTTAAATTACTACTTTACCTCCAACTTGAAATTTATTTGGTATGTTTATGATTTGAGACTTATTTTGTTTAAAAGATGATTATATCATATCCTATATTTATTTTTACATTTTTTAATGCTCTAGCAAAATTTTAAAAAAAAATGAGCCGGTAAATCAACTACAAACAAAATTTTAATTTTAGAAATATATTTTAACATTATGTTTTTTTTTAAGTAAATTTATTTTTCAAAAAAAGTTAAATATTTACTAAAACAAACTATTTATCTCAAAATTTGACTTTTTTATTTAAAAAATAATCTTCATAATATAGTAACTATTAGTATATAAATTACTTATCTCAATATTATGTTTTTAAAAAATAAACATATATTTCAAGAAAATAGTTATATAATTAGTAGAACAAAATATTTTATCTCAAATTTTGTACTTTTTTTAAAGCACAAAAAATAATGATTTTAGTATTAAAATAATATACAATCTACTTGTTTAAATTGAAAACACAAAATTAACTGAAAGGGTATATAAGTAAATTTACAATAACTGATTCCAATTTCTGTTTTAAGTAAATGCATGAACGGGATTGACAGTGATTCCGACTCCGATTCTTGTAACCCAAATAAACAGCGAATCTTGACTCCGAATCCAACTCACTCCGATTCATGTCCACTCCGATTATGCGTAATTAAACATGCCATAAATTCAGAATTAGGTGGTATGAAAAAAGAGGAATAGGGTTTATGGTTAAAATATTGTTGTTGTTGAGTGGGTTCAAACTCAGATTGTCTCAGAATGTCACTGGTACCCCATACTAGAATGTGGAGTGTACGATGATGGATGTTTCATGTGTACGAATCTAAGTTCTACTAAATTTCTACAACTGAAGATCCTTGTAATCGATCTACTTCATCTTCGTGAGAATACAGATCCTAACCCCTGGTATTTTTATCCGATCTAATACCCTATTTATCGTTTTAATTTACTACTTCGGATTATAAATTAAATCATTAAAAAGTTAATATAATGACTAAAACAGGTAAAAAAAGTGAAATATGTTTTATTTTAGAAGATTATTATTATTATTATTATTATTATTATTTTTTTTTTAACGAATAAGGGACTTATTTTAGGAGATTGTATAATAGGACTGGTCATTAATCGTGATTACAGGATTCAAATTAGACGGTGTATATCATATGAGGTAACGATAAGAGAATTCTATACCTATTTCACAACCGACGTCTTATTTAAATCCGGCCCCATACATTAAAGGAAAGATAGCGAAGGTTAAGTCAGACAATAGACTGCCACAATATCAAAGAAATGCAAAACTACGAATATGCTTAATAAAGAATGTTGTAATGTTTACTGTGACAAACTTGAACAAGTGCAGAGATTTCCACACCTCACAAAAATGAAATGTTGTACCAATCATTCCCGACATATTTCATTTTCCCCAAGCCGATTGTCAGAGAATAACGAAATCATTCAACTATGTTTTTTAACCCCCATTAATCATAATCGTCATCATCACTGTGTATATTGACATGATCCTCACTTTCCCTCGGAAACAATTTGATGTTATAGAAGTTCCAGGTGAGGATGAGCTCCCAATATGTCTAAAATACTCTAATTTGTTGGTAAAAAGCTAATCAAAAAACAATTGGATGCACGGTGTAATCTAAGACTTGCATCATCAATGAGACAATTTCTCGTCGGGCCGACTAACTCGGCTGTCGTGCCAGTTGCTTTACAAAGGTAGTTCCTTAAACCAGCAAGTTCCATCGTCACAATGTGTGAGGATGTGGATCTGAAGGGAATAACGTGACAAGAAACCGGTGAATCATCTCAAAGCTAGTGAATGTAATTACTGCAGCTGGAGTAGTTCTCAGAAGGTTGGTGGCACACCCCCGGTAAAATCCAGGAAGGCCATCTTGCTTAAATACTTTTTTAACGCAGTCAACTACACCAGAATACCGCTTCTCAGAGTGATGGCCTTGTTCTTGAAGCCTTGAGCGCACCACCTGAACATGATATTTAATTTAGATAATGTTGCCAGCATAAGAGAAGGTTTTTCTTACATTGTTAAAAGCTTAATAGCCGCCTCTGATGTGGATATGTTATCGATTATCAACAATTAGACTAACTTCTAAAGTTTTTCGGGTCAAAAAGTACCATTTAATTTTAATCAAGTAAATAGAGTTTATTAATGGTAACCACAATATGCAAATTTGATTTTTATACCTCATGTGGATATGTCAAAGTGGAAGCAAATATTTTGGAGATAGACGAGGCAATGGCAACATCTCGTGCACTGAGTTTGTCCATCGTAGTATTTTCTGAGAAAACCACATGAAACAAATTACAAACTTTTTGTTTACGAGTTCTTTAAAAGCTATATAAAAGATGGATAATTACCTCGATCGGCCAAATAGAGTTTTATTCTCTCGTACGTTGGAAATTGGATGGCTACGTGACTGATACCAGCCAAAGCAGGCACTAGACCACTGCATCACAAAAATAATCAAGGACATTACTAAAAACACATCTATAATTACGAGGAAAAAAAAATATGCCTTCAACATTATGCACATGGGATAAAAACCTGTACAATCCACGGATGCCTTCCTCGTGAGCTATTCTCCTCAAAGCAGAAAGAGTGCTCCTGTATGGAACTATGCCTGGTCTCATTCCTTGAGTCTGTAGAAAAAAAGTGCAAGTGAATACTCAACGCTGATCTCTTATATAGACTCTAACTCTTGGCCAACTTATATATCTAATGAAAAACAACTGTATCTACCAGAACACAACTACGCTAAACAAAATCACATTTAACTATAGATTTATGATGATAAACACTATACAGGTTACAGAAGCCAGATAACGGTCTTTTGCACTAAATGCCTAAACGGTGACTTCCACATTTTACCATCAATAATATACGAAGGCAGGCAAGAAATTGGAAGGCAAACCTGAAGTCTTGTCTTCACGACCCAAAGTGGATTTGTAGCAATAGTTGTTGCAGCTCCAGCACCAGAAGCAGCTATCATGTTAGCACCAACCGAAAGCTGATGATGCTCGTCTACAGATACAGCATGGCCAAAAGCACATTATTAACTCGTATGAAAGGTTAATGGAATCAGAAGCAAAATAAAAGAGAACAATTGGTTTATTAACAGTAAATCAGCATTAATCCATCACAAAAAGTAAACAGTGAAGAATTTCGTCTTACCATCAGAGCAAAGCAAGCTTTTGAACTGCTCATACATAGAGAAATAAACCTAAAAAAATAGAACCACGTCAGCATTCTCGTCTTTGGTCAGACAACATTAAAGTGCCATCTTTCTCAGAGTTCTCCAAAACACACGAGGTAAAACTAGCAAACTTGGTTTAAATCTTTCAGTCAAGTCGGGTTCTCCATAAAGCAAGCGATTTAAGCAACAATAAGCGAAACAAGAAGCTATAACCAAGAAGCAACTAGACTCACGGCCCAGTTGGGAAGTAATGCCAGGACAGTGGGAGCGAGACCACGGTACATTCCGCGAAGCCCCTCTTTGTGAAATATTTGCTCCAAACTTCCCACTATAAGACTACCTGATCATATACAGTTACAAACAAATGATCAAAATATTGATCACGCGGAACTCCATCAATATTTGGCTTGTAAACAAGCATATACATCATGGAATGGAGACAATAGCTATAACAAACTCAAACTTCACGAGTTTTATCTTTTTGGGAAAAAACAGAGTGTGTGGATTTAAAATGAACAGCTTTTACTTTAGAAAAGAAATTATGTAAAAAAAAAGAGTACCTTTAATATTTCCATTATTGATAGTTGAAAGCCCGTGAACTTGAAACCTAGTCTTGATCACATCTAGAGGACAAACAAAAGTCGCGGCAATAACACCTGCAATCCAACTCCCCCAATCCAAAAGATCAAATTCTTAAAACCGATCATCGTACATTCAATTTAGCCCTAATTTCACCCTAAATGATAAAAAGATACAAATTTTCTAGCTGGATTACTTCTCGGGAACCAAACAATTAAAGAGGCAGGAAAGAGGGGGGAGAAAAGACGACGTACCGGCAGCAGCACCAGCCCCAGCATTGCAGAGGACGCCCTTGGGAGTGGGACTATGAGCGTCGGCGGCCATGGCGGAACTCGGAGGAAGTGAGAGGAGAAAGGAGGGAGATTTGGGCGGAGAAATCAAAGGAGTCCTCTGGCGAGAGGGAGTTCCGAGCAGCCAACCAACGTCGCATGGCCAGAAGGAGATTGAGAGTGAGCGAGGGACAGAGAACGCCCCACTTCTATGTCGTCACCGCCGGCCGTCGTCGTCGATCTGCTGAGTCGAATCGGAGCGAGTTAGGGTTGGAGATCGACGGAGTCAAATAGACATTTGAGAGGCTTCGGTTTGGCCTCCTTTCTCTTTCCGCCAAAGCCTTGACTTGGTCCCAGCCCGACGAGTCGCCACAAATTGAGTCTCCCAAAAATTAAAAAAAAAAATTTTATTTATACATTATTATTATGCTTACGTCAATTTTTTAAACAGAAAAAAAAAAAAGTCTTCTTCTTTTTAATTTTTCTTTAATAAAAGTACCCCTTTTTGGATTTGAATACGTTTTCAATTAAATTTCCAAAAAAGGTTGATCATTTTTTTAGAACTAGATTTCAAAATTTAAAATCATATAATATTGATGAAAGAAAGCATATCTTCTCATAAAATTCTACTAAAATTTAAATTTATTATTTTATCACACCGTTATACACTTCAATTCGAATTCTCCTTTCATTTTTCCTTTTTTGTTTGTATACCAAACCTCTTTATATGCATCTTCATATCGGACGTTTCTTCTTATTCCTTTTTTTTTTTTTTAATTACCTTCATAAATTCTATAAACATGCCACAAATCTACACGAGTACAACATAACTAAACAAGTCAAACATTGTTTTCCTTTTTCTTTCTCTCTCTTTATTTTTTTGGCTTGTCAAATTGATCAACATTGATTGCTCAAGCGGATGAAAATTTCTCTTATATTAGATGAAGTTCTTTATATATATATATATATATATATATATAATTATATTTGATGATGTTACACTATGACAGGTGACCGGTTAAAATATAATCAAGACTCACGACTCAAGACTCAAAATGTAGGTAGCCCGACAGCTTAAGACCAAATGAGTTACCTTTACCTATCTCATTAATCTACCTAGTTTTGCCTTACCTATTTGCACATGCCCTTTGGATCTCAAAACCATTTGCCGATGTTCTTTCTTTTCCTCTTTTTCCTCGTGTGTCCTTTTAGAGGATGTTTGGTAACAAAGTTCTACTCCAACTAAATTGTATTTTTTCATTTCAATTTTTGTCTTTTTTTGAAAAGTCAATAAAGTTTATAACTATTTTTTAAAAAGTCAACTTAACTCAAACTTAAAAATTTCAACTCAATTCAAACTCAACTCATTCACCAAACACCCTCTTAAAAAAAACATCTATAAATTATTACCCACCTATATTTGTTTTAAATAATGTAAAATGTCAAAAATCTAAATAAGAGAGTAAAAAATATAAACAAATCTTTTTTAGAAAAAATAAACAAATCCATTTAAATAGTTGTTTTCATGATTTTCTCTATATACATATTTATAAATTTGAGAATGGAGGATTTGAAATCAATATCTTTTGATGAAGTCAGATATATAATTATCATTAGACTATATTTATAATCATGATTTTTCTCAATGTTTTATAAATACATTATCAAGAGACCAGATTGCTTTTATATTTTTCCCATTTAGTATAATTCAAGTAATAATCAAACTTTATACTAATATAAGTGCACACAGGATCTTTAGTCTGACTTGAAGAGAAAACAAATAAAGAAAAAGTAGTTTCACTTGGTCATCACCTTGCTGTCGCAGTTTTCCTCAACCAATTAGTCCTACTTGCCACATTAATTATAACTTTTTTTTTCCTGTCACTTTTCCACCCCTACTCTTCTTTGTCATTATGCTTATTCCATCAATTTCAAAGTTAGACTAAGCAATTTCTGAAACACGTGATTAATTTGTATTTATCTTTACCCAATAACAGTAGACCTCAGCCATGCCAGCAAAATAAATAAATAAAATAAAAACAGTAGACCTCAGCTGACAAAGTGCTTGAAGAAAAAGAAAAACAAAAGTCTGACTTTTGTTTTATATTTTGTTTGGTAATAAAGTTTAACTTCAATTAAATTATACTTTTTCATCTTAATTTTTATCTTTTTTTGAACGGTCAATAAAATTTATAACTATTTTTTAAAAAGTCAACTCAACTCAAACTTAAAAATTTCATCTCAACTCAAACTCAACTCATTCACCAAACGGACCCTTAGACTTTTGTTTTTTGCTTTGTTTGACATTTTAACTTAACTCCAATTAAATTGTATTTTTTTATATCAATCTTTTTCTGAAAAATCAATAAAAATTATAACTACTTTTTGAAAAGTCAATCAATTTCAGCTTAAAATTTTTATCTCCAACCGGCGAACCAAATGCAAACTTAGTTTTTTTTTTTGTAGAAAAAAAGCTTCTAGTGGTGGCCCCCTCATCACCTCATTTTCAGCCCCACAGGTGAGATATACTTCCTTGAGAATGGTAGGGAGGAGATGAGCCTCTAACCCAACCCCTTACAGTCATCAACCCAGGTCCTACAAAAAAACATCATCAACTCAATATATACACAACCAAGGAGCGGGGCCTTTTGGGAGTTTCATGGGGATCGAACCTAAATGGACAAATGAAGAGACTAAGGAAGGCGTCACCTTCTTTTATCACCCCATCCATCCTTGTAGGTGCTTGTTTTAGTTTACTTTCTCCCCCATGCTCTTCGTGGTGAGTTACAAGTTGGGTAAAGAACCCTTCTCATAAACTTTTAAAATTTAACTAATTGACAAATAAAACAAAGCAAAAAATAAAAAATCAACATGAAAAGTGACTGGACCGCTAATGTATTCGTCTTTTAAAAAAGTAATAGTGCTTTCGTCATTTTAAGGGATAATATAGATAGATATAGATACTTGATGTTATTTTAGTGAAAAAAATTTGCAGTTCCGTTATTGATTACAAAAGTGATTTTCTAAATGCGGATAAGAAAATCATATTTGCAAATGCAAGATTCCAAAATGCACTTTATTACGTTGATGCCTTGGTCTAATTCTTGTTTGGGCCACTCATAACTTAGGCAGTGTTGCTTACATTCCTCTGTTATTTTCTCTTTATTTGAATGACATATTTAATTTTAAAAATTGAAAAATTTTTACAAAAAAAAAAGTTTTTTTTTTTTCAATTTTTTCCATCATTTTCTTATTTTGAAAAAGAAAGCTATCTTATTTTTAAATTAATTTTGTATAATATCTTTTTAGGAAAAGAAATTGAATATTTTAAACTATTATCATAATGTACAATTTTCAATATCATTTTTTCTCATTTTAAACAACTTTTTGTTTTTAAGAAGAAAATTTTTTACATATTCAAACACCATCTTATTTTTAAAATAAAAAAATCTATCATTTAAAATAAGAAAATTTTCCTTTCAAAAAATAGATATACTATCCAAACAGAGTCTTTATTTTTTGGGGGAACTTATTTTCCTCTTTTTTTTTTTTTTTTTTGGGTAACTTATTTTCCTTTTCATATGCATGTTACACTGCAAAATGTAAGGACTCTCGGTATTGGTCAATGCTGTCTGGGCAAATGTCGTTGTTTGGATCAAGCTTAGCATTAGTAGCATATTCGATCATTGTCTATCTCATCTTTATTATTATTATTTATTTGTCAATTAAGAAAAAAGAAAAAAAGAAAAAAGAAAAAAGAAAAAAGGAGCCAAGTACCTGTAATATATAGAAGTTGAATGTGTCCATATCAAATGTATTAATATGGGCCGGGTCAAATAGGACGGGCTCTGACCCGTCTTGTTGACCCACGGTATCTTCCGATCACGTCCTACATATACGCTGTGTTAGGTGGCATGTATTTGCACTTCTAGTCAATATAAGTACTCTGATCATGAGTGCAAAAGTTGCGTTAAAGGTGTCTAGAGAAAAAGTTTCAATCATATCGCATTTTTATAGCTTATCAAAAAAGTTATTTCAAATAGACTATAAAATTTAAATCAGAATTCAACGTATATTATAAATTTTTATATTAAATTTTTTATTATTTATTATAAAATTTTAAAATAATTTTGATTTTATTATTGAAATGTTACAGCTTTTGTTTCTTATTTTTTACTCACTAAAAATAAAAGTAAAAGTTTTACCAAAATGACTCTTTGAATTAAAGCATTTTTAGTGAAAAAGAAAAATAGGCATTCACTTGTTTTCTTTTTCTTTTTTCCTAGAATCACAGTCACTTGTTTTTTCCTTTTAAAATTTATGTTTAGATTGTGAAACTATAATTGTTTCACATTAAAATTGCAG
The DNA here is from genome assembly GCA_038430175.1 of Ficus hirta. Lineage (NCBI taxonomy): Eukaryota > Viridiplantae > Streptophyta > Magnoliopsida > Rosales > Moraceae > Ficus > Ficus hirta. Next base: position 1,160,426 of record CM076596.1, on the reverse strand, counting down.
CAACATTACCATTAGTGCCTGTAAAATATAGTCGGGGATTAAGTGACATTTGATTATTAAGACTTCATCTGGAAATTTATTATTTTTAGTAATGAGTGTTGCGCTAACTAATTATTTTTTGTTCTTTATATGAAATTGAATATGCTTTCTCTCAAACTCAAGTACCACCCCACTTTGCTCCATATGGAATGATCCAATGGCCACATTTTACTTCTGTCATTTAGATAAGGAAGATTTGCGATCTACATGAATAATTGACCTATCAACCACATGATAATCACGTGATTGATTTTGTTAAAATATCAAATTTGTAGTATTTGAAAGCTTGATGAGATTAGATTGGAATATTATGAGATATATGAATCAAAATAAGATAACTCGTACTCTTCAAAAATAAATAAAAAATAATTATTCAAAAAATAATTGTTGAAAATGTGTATATGTAAACACATACTTATTAATCATCAGATGGTTAAAAGCTGAGTAATACTAATGGGATATTTCTAGGACGTTTTCTATAACAATAGGTTTTTTTTTTTTTTTAAATTTGTCATAATTTATATTTTTAAATAAAAAAAAAATCAGTGATACAAGCATAACATGTAGAGCCTGAACTATAAGAATGACTATAGATACAGTCTAATTTCAATTTTATATTAGAACTAAAACTAAAATATGTAATTTTTTTGTGTGTATATAAGTTTTATAACTGTTATTTATTAAAGATCACACTTATTAAAAAATAAAAATACTATAAAATTTCTTCAGCAAAAAAAAAAAAAAAATTAAAACTATAAAATTTTAAATACGAGAACTGCTAGCCAAAACGTGATGTATTTAAGTGAGGCGTTATTTATTTATACCATATTATCTACATTTCTTATTTTCTTAATTTCTTCCCATAGGAAAAATAAAGAAAAATAAATTATTCTTTTACTTTCATTTGTTTTTTCTTTATTTTGACAAAGCAAAACCAAGACGACACCCTTTCATCCTCTTCTCATTTGCGTACCGACTCTTCTTCTTCTCCCAAATCTTGAAACCTACAACCCAAAAAAAAAAAAAAAAAAAACACAGAGTACTCGTAGCTTTCCTCGCTCAAACTTCTCGCGATTTCCTTCCAAAACCCTTACAAAACCCCCAATTTTCCAATCCTTTTTTTCTCAATTCACCACCTCAAATTTCTGTCAATCAAATCCAGTCCAAGCTTCTTTGATCCCCCAAACAATTTCTTCAGTTCTCGCCGTCAATGTCCAACTCGGGAGGTTTCGCCTTGACTCGCCACCACCACGGCGCCGACCGCTTCTACAACCCGCCGGCCGTTCGGCGCCACCAGGAGTTGCAGCTCCGTCAGCCTCAGCCTCAGCCTCAGCCGCAGCTGCAGAGGCAGAGGCAGAGGCAGCTTCAGAGGACGTTGAAGTCGGACGCCCGAGTGGAATCGGCCGAGGCGGAGGCGCGGACCGACTCGGATGAGTCGACATTGTCGAGGCCTAACTCGGTTTGCTCTTCCTCTCCCTCCGGAACGCCCAATTTGACTAATTTGGATCGTATTATGGAATCGGTCACTCCAGTTGTTCCAGCTCAGTTTTTCTCCGAGGTAGTGTTGATTTGTGGCTTTTGTTATTTGGTTATTGCAAATTACTAGAAAAAATATAAGAACTTTCTTAGTTCTGACTTGAATTGCGCAATGAGATTCTGAAACTTTCCAGGTTGTGCTTTTTTGGAGAGTTTAAGAAGGCATAAAGGACTCTGCTTATCGCTATATTGAAGCTCCGACATTTTTTTCTTTTTTTTTTTTTTTTTTTTGGTGTTTCACCTTGTTTGGTTACTCGGAAAATAAAAATTAATTTAAGTAATTTGTTCAGCTTCCTTGCTAAAATAAAGCTTAATTTCAAAATTTTAATTCGTAATAACGGCAGGAGTTCTTTGTTTTCTAATGCTAAGGTAACTTTGAACTGGAAATGGGTAAACATGCCTACATTTGGTTATAAACTGAACATGAAGCTTATATAGTCTATTGGGTTCTATTACTTTTGTCAGATTGATGAGTAACTTGATCTATTTAGTTTTGGTAACTTGATCAATTTTTGAGTCCACAGGCGAGAATAAGAGATCGGAGAAATCGTGAAAACGATACGCACCCATTTTTCTGTCTTGGGGATCTATGGGAATCTTTTGGAGAATGGAGTGTGTACGGGGTGGGAGTGCCTCTGATGCTGAATGGAAGCGATTCTGTTAAACAGTATTATGTTCCATCCTTATCGGGAATACAGTTGTACATAGACCCACAAAGGTTGAGGTAAGCCTACTTGAACTCTCCTTGCATTGTTAAGGTCACGTGTTCATGCCTTTCTCATCTCTTCTATTATCTGTCCTTGTTTTTGTCTGTTGGTATTTGCCAATTTAGCGTTGTCACAATCATTATTTTGTTATCCATTTGTGTTTTTTTAGTGCACATTCATGTAAAGTGTAAACCTTTGCTGTTATGTTGTGCGTGCTTACTTTTATCTACCTGACCCCCCACCATAACCTCCATTGCATGAATGTGTTCTAGTCATAGAAACTTGGAATATATGTGTAACAGTGAATTACATGTGATTTTTAATGACTTTTAATTATGTGGTTTAATGTTGTAGGACTTGTAGTCACTTTGTTTTGTGATGTTTGAATGGACATTCTGACAGGAGGCCTGGTGACGATAGTGATGCGGAGTCTTCAAGAGAAACTAGCAGTGCTGGAAGCAGTGATTGTGAAGCAGAAAGGCGAGTGAAAGGTGTTGTTGATGGAGGATGGGGTAGGCACAACCTCGTGAATTCCAACTCCCAGAGGTTGAGTCGACTTACGTTGAGAGATAAACATCCTATGAGCTCATCTAGTGATGAAAATGAGGTTTATAACTCATCAGGGTTGCTTGCATATGAATACTTTGAACAAGAACAACCACATCATCGTAGACCTTTATATGACAAAGTAAGTCCATTACACTGGAGGCTTACACGTAGACCTATTTTTCCCCTTCTCTTTTATCCTGATTTGGATGCTTGTGGCTCTAATTTTCGCGCCTATTACCAACCTTATCAGGTCTCTAGTCTTGCATCTCAATTTCCAGAGCTCAAGATGTACAGAAGCTGTGATCTACTGCCTTCTAGTTGGATATCTGTCGCTTGGTAAGCTTGTAGTTTCAGTTGTCATTGAAGTTGTTTATCTTCCCTAGGTTCTAAAATATTTATAAATCGAAACTTGGTTGCAGGTACCCAATATACAGAATACCAGTGGGCCCAACACTACAAAGTCTTGATGCATCTTTTCTTACCTTCCATTCTCTATCAACACACTCTAGAAGTAGGTTTTGCCTTTCCCCTTTTCTCGTGAACTTGATAAAGGCACAGTTAATCGAATTTGTTTCCCTTGATACGAGCAATGATTAGCTATATCTACTATGATTGATTACAGGCAAGAGTCAGCCACTGTTTCATGCTCCCAGTGGCAGGAAGGTCCACGGCATCGATGCATCTTCAAAACTTTCCTTGCCCATTTTCGGTCTTGCTTCCTATAAGTTAAGAGGTTCAATTTTGACTCCCAATGGACCTCACGAATGGCAGCAAGCAAACTCTCTGTTGCAGGCTGCCGACAATTGGCTGCAGCGTCTGCAGGTCAATCTTCCTGATTTCCAGTTTTTCGCTTCCCACAATTCTCAGTGGAGATAACAGGGTCAGATCTGCAAAAGCTTTTTCCATATAGGCAAAGGACTTCCCACTTGTTGAGTTTTTAAATGAAATTGTGTTCGAAATGCCTTTGCTTTATAAACCTTCATGCCAAACAGCTTTGGTTTTCATCCCTCTCGTCCATTATGTTTGTGCAAGTCTCTCCTCGGAAGAAGCAGCAATGGCCACTGGAGAGTGTAGGATAAGAATGCTTTTGGCCTTCTTGTCAGGCTTCTAATGGCTGAGGGAGGCACAAGGTCTGGGAGGATCGGCTGTTTCGTTGTTTGTGGGCAGTGCATTAGCGACTATCAGCGACTATCATCGGCAATGCGTAATGTGCATGGCCAGTCGCTTGCTTTGTTGTGTTTTGGGGCAGCTAATTTCTATATGGTCTCAGCATCATGGTGATTTGGTAAAATCAACGAGACAATGATAGTATTTTATTGTCTGCCCTTGATTCTTTAACAAACATTTGACAACATTTTTACTATAATTATATTTAGAAAAAAATCTGGTAGTGGCTTGGTGGAACTGGCTTCCTCCATGAGCTTTGACATCCAGATTTTCTGTATCCCGGCAACTGTTTTAAGTAAAATAGAGAATATATCTACACTGATTGTACCTGTGTCAAGCTTTTACTCTTTTTTCTTTTCTTTTCTTTCTTTCTTTATTTTTTTTTTTTTTGAAAATTGTTTTTTCTTGCAAAAGAGGAATATAGTTGCTTCTGTTTCTGTCCATCGAGTCAAACGATATTATATTCTTTGTTCAAGACCATGTTCAAATTGAGAAGGTGAGCCCACTGACAAATAGAACTCTGACATTACTTGATGATAATTCAACACTTGATTTCATCTCAAGGTGTAGAATTTGAATTCACTATTTTCAATTTCAAGAGGGAAAAAAAAACCCCTCTGAGGGAAGAAATAATTTTATAAATCTAATTTAGCAATCTTAAGGTAATTACTGTAAGTTGTAATGAATAAAATGCTTTCTTTTGTAAAATTATTTTGAGTGAGCTTAAAATTGATGAGATACTTAAAATAATAATAATAAAAAAAAAAACTATGGCATCCTCGAAAGGTGAAAGTTGAACACTTTTGTTTTTCAAAACTTAAAATACAGTACCAGATTTCAAAAATATTTTAGTTTTTAGATTCCAATAAAATAATTTAACGATTTGGTTAACAAATAAATATTTTCTTGAACATAAGGTAGATAATTCAAACTCTACACCTTATAATAGACTCTTCAATTACAATAAATAATTTTTCTTGTTTATGAATAAGTTATGTATTAGTAAAATTTATCTTAAATATTTTAAAGCTCGTTAAATCTATTTAAAAATTTGCTTGTATCTTCTTCGGTATCATGGTGGATTCTATATATTCATGATTAAAATGGATTATATTGTCTTATTTCTTGCTCCAAATTATTTAATTAACCATGTTTTTAGCTGTTTTTTAATGCCTTATGGTTGAACTTAATTTACTATTTGAATAGAAATAGACATCTTGTAGTTTGGTATTATTTTTCCGCCGATGATTATATCTTGAGATCCTTTCTTATCTGTTAAAAAAAAAAAAAAAAAAAAGAAAAGGACAAAACAGGGGGGAAGGTCATACGAATATGGCTAAAACGAAACGACAAAAGAATGAAAAACGGCAATAATTTGACAAACGACAAAAAATAAGAAATTGACGGTCAGTCAGTCTTAAAAGCCCATAAAGAAAGAAGAAGACACGAAAACGACAACAAAATAAAGAGGACAAAAAGCCAGAAATTGACGGTCAGTCTTAAACGCCAATAGGCAATAAAGAACAAAGAAGGCACGAATACGACAACAAAATAAAAACGACATCGATTTAGAAACGACAAAATAACATGAGTCGTAAGCCCACATTCCAGAAAACTCTGGGCCTCGAATCCCTTTTTGGGCTATCGTCCAAACATGGGTTGTTAGGGTTGAAGGCTTATCATATCCATGGACGAGGATTAGGGCAGGGCAGACTGGTGTTCTGTAACACGGAGCAGTTCCCACCTTATCCAGGACAACCTTATTCCCGACTCAGACTCTCCCAGAATTCGCACACACTTCACATCCCCATTTCCTGCTCGTCTCCAACATAACTCCAAGGTGAGACTTGAGAATTTTTATGTTACTATTTTCTCTCTCTCTCGCTCTCTCTGTAATTTTTGGTTTTCTGTAACGTAACTAATCCTTGTAACATGAAATTCACCAACTGTACCTTAAATTCCGGGAAAACCACGAACTTGTTGTTTTCGAATGTTTTTGATGAGTTTTTTTGATATTAAATTGTAGAAGAAGAAATGGGTGTTCGTTCACGAAGTGGAAGTGATCGGCTGAGAACAGTTTGGACGCCTGAGATGGACCGGTTCTTCATTGATCTAATGTTGGAGCAGGTCAAGAAAGGTAACAAATTTGACGACCATTTGTTCAGCAAACGTGCGTGGAAGCACATGACGTCGTTGTTCAATTCCAACTTCAAGTTTCAGTACGAGAAAGATGTTCTCAAGAACCGGCACAAGACGCTGAGGAGCCTGTATAAGGCTGTCAAGAATCTGCTTGACCAGACTGGCTTTTCCTGGGATGAGACCCGCCAAATGGTGACTGCTGAGAATCATGTCTGGGATGAATATATCAAGGTGACATTATTCAGACATAATTTGACCATAAATTTATAAGTTCATCATCACCGGAACGAGGAATTTGCTAGAATGACAACTTTGTGCAGTGTAAATTCAAGATGTGCCGAAGTTATATTGCAAAATAAAATCTTTGAAAAGTCTGTTATGCAAAGGAGATTTATCGTTAGGTCGTTTTTACAAAGCACTTGGAATAAACGCGTGGATTGTAATTGCAGGCACACCCAGATGCTCGTTCGTTCAGAATTAAGACCATTCCTTATTACAACGACTTGTGTTTGATATATAAAGATGCAGCAGCTCCAGAGCCAAAAGGTAATTAAATATAAAAGAATTCCATTTATCATCACCAGTGATTATCATAACACATTTTTAATTAGTTACAATAACTATAAGACTCACAGATTATGACATAGAGAGTTGAACAGTTGTACATGTTAATCTTGAACTGATTGAAAAGACACGAACTTACACACTATTATAGATTAATCTTTAATTGGTAGAAAAGCCGTAGCAGTTTTCGTAAAAATATGCTTTGGACTAATTATCATCTATTCCGTTGAAATTGGAATTGTATAATGATGGTGATAAAACTAGGTGACAATGTGGCAGAGGAATTGTTGATTTCTTGCGAGAAAGGACCAGGCGAAGTCATGCAGCTAAGGGATATTTGTGGCGATGGGGAAACGCTGCCTCTTCATGATATCATGATTGATGAAGATTATGGAATCTCTATGTCAGAGAAAGACGCCGATCTTGATCTTTCTTCGCAGGCTACACTGCCAAATACTAGTGTAACCACGCTAGGAAATCGTTCCAGAACTTATTGGCAGCCGCCTATGGACCGGTACTTCATCGATCTTATGCTGGATCAGGTGCAGAAAGGCAGCAGGATCGACGGCGTGTTCCGCAAACAAGCATGGATGGAGATGATCGCGGCATTTAATGCCAAGTTTGGATTCAGTTATGACTTGGATGTTCTTAAGAACAGGTACAAAACTCTGAGAAGGCAATATCAGGTTATCAAGAATCTCCTTGACTTGGATGGTTTTGTTTGGGACGATGCGCGCCAAATGGTCACTGCTGACGATTATGTCTGGCAAGATTATATCAAGGTATAAGATATTTTCAACATATTAGTGATAAACATGGCCGTGTTGATGTTAGAATGTTCTAAACGAAGGTTTTGAATGATAAATTGCAGGCTCATACCGATGCAAGACAGTTCATGACTCGACCTGTTCCTTACTACAGAGACTTGTGTGTGATATGTGATCCAAGTTCTGATGAAAGAGAGTGTTCTTCTAGTCAAGATTTAGAGCAGCAAAATGATGAAGAAGACACCAGGTCGCCAGCGACATCAATTTCTAACGGGTCTAGAAAGAACAAGCGTCAATTAGAGAACATGCCTTGTCTTTCCCATTCAAAAAGATTGCGGGACAATGACGATGGAATGGCTAGCGCTATCCGTGAGATGGCCAGTGCGGTTTCTTCTTTGTCAGACAGAAGGAAAAATGATGAGAACTCAATCCCAATAGAGAATGTGATAGAAGCAGTTCAGGCTTTGCCGGATATGGACGAGGACCTTGTGTTGGATGCATGCGATCTCCTAGAGGATGAAAAGAAATCGAAAACGTTCATGGCGTTGGATGTCAAGTTACGACGAAAGTGGTTGTTGAGAAAACTAAGACCAGAGACGTAGCTATTTGATTTCTTTTGTACATGGTTTTAATTAAATAGTGAAATAGTGATCAAGGATATAGCTTTTAAAGTTCGATTTTTCTTTCTTTTTCCTTTCTTTTTTTTTTTTTCCTTCTTCCTAGCCTCTTGTAGAGAGCATGTGAAATCACGATACCGTTTAGAGTAATGATACACAAGATTTTCTTTCTAATCATGAATGCTAATGATGGGTAAAATAGTGTGAACTTTACTGTTTTTCTGTAGCTTATTTATTTATTTATTTATTTAAAATTTTTAATTTAACCCTAACCAGTGATAATCTAGTTTTATTCTGTCATGAAACTGTTCTTTATATGCACACAAACACATATATATATATATATATGTGTGTGTGTGTGTGTGTGTGTGAGTGTGTGTGTGTATTGTTTCTTTGATTATCCATCACATCAGACGAGTTGCTGAGGAAGGGGTACCAAAAAAGAGAGTAAAGGCTAAGATTTGCATTAACAATAGAAGCTTTATGGAAAGCTAGGAGAACAAGAGTCTGGCACCTTAGGAGCTTACATATTTATGATATACATATATATATATATATTATGCATGACATTGAATATCTACTTCTGACCTATTCTTGTTAATATATCAGTAAAACACTACTATATAAAACAGTGGCACTGAGCTTCTCCTGTAAAAATATGAGAACTGGGGCAGTCAGCTTCTTCCATTCCATTCATAAGCTATCATCCAGGATGGTTGACCATAGTAGACCCTGTACAAACTTGCATCTCTGTGCTTTCTCTTCTTGGTCCTTGTCTGATACAGGCGGTGGCAGTGGCTCGCTATTTCTGCAACACCAGACAAAAGTACACCTTAGCTAGAAATTTACATGGAATGCAGCTAAGGGCACAGAGATGGAGTTTTAAAGGTTGGGTTGAAAATGTGTGTTTAGAGGGAGGAGATTTGGAAATACACTGTGATGTATAAAATAGTGCAAAATTTGAAATGTGTTTGGGAAAAAATGCAAAATGGATATTATTTTGTTCGTCTCGTCGTTGTGAGCATTTTGACACAAGAATCATCACATTTCGATTTGAAAAAAGAAAATTATGGATTTTTTAAAGTTTGAGTTTTTTGAAAATGGATGAGAGAGCGAATACGATGTAGAATTAAGAGTTTTGGAGTCTAGACGGTGTTTTCCGTCTGGAGACTCACCCCAAGCAGGCCGTTATATGGCTTGCTTTAGATGCAATTAGTTCTATAGAGTATCATTTTCAAAAAGTTCAGAAACGACCATCTAGCAATCCGAATGTTCCAGAAACAATACTAACTTGGTTGAGAGTATATAAATAAGGGTATATGTGTAGCAGATAATATCAGGAGACCTCCCTTCTGAGTTCTTGTTCTTCTACTGAATCATCTTTTTTCTCTCCTTTGGTTTTATTTCCATCATTTCAGCCGTGATTCTATTTCTCTTCCTGGTTATGTCTTTCTATCTAGATTTTACCTCTTCTACATCTCCCTTTGTTGTCCTACATCTGTACATGAGTTTTTTAAGGAAAGTAAGTTTGACATACCCTTCTACAGATGTTTCTTCCAAGCTTTGCTCTTCTATGACTACTTCCGCAGAAGAAGTAGACTGTAGATCATCCGACAGGTCGGAAGCGGACGCTTTTTGAAGGAACGACAACAGTGGATCAAGTGCCATCTTGGAGGTAGAAATTGGAGATGGCAAACCGCCAAAAATAGATCGAAAATGTTCATCTTGCAACTCCTTTCTCGAGAAAGAAACGGTTGAGTACTCCCCCTTATGAGGTTTCAATTTGTGCTGACCGTAATCTCAGGTTAAGAAATCCATAGTATAATCTCAACACATCATAACAGTCAAACTAACAATTATTAGATCAAAGAAGCACGTAAGGAGAGACTAAAAAATTATGAGCTATAATTAACTCAAAAGAAAGGGTCAAAAGTAAGTGGAATATCAAATCAAGAGGGGAAAAAAAAAAACAGAAAAGAAAACAATGTAGTAAAAGTAAAAATCTAAAACTAAAAAAGGATATCTTAAGGAAGTTCACATGCTGTGTCGTAATGTGACCGACCATGTTCATCCCCACCCTCGTCGCACAAACAGGACATACCTGGAAGTAAGTAAGATCAGTGTCACTTGTAAGCAAGTGGTCTAAAGCTTAAATTACTTCAGATTAAAGTTATTATACTAGTGATAAATGGTAACAACAAGAATCAAGCCTCGGTAAAGACAGAAAGCAGCTATGACACTGAAAATTCAGTGCATAAATTCCCAAGTATGAAGATCCATTCAACCAAAAGGTTTTACAACTAAAAGAAGCCTCCAAAACAGGCAAAGTTAACGTGGAAAGCCAATATGATGACCTATGATTTCATACAAAATACAACCGCAATATATATAGATATATATAGTGAATGACTTTGTGTCAACCGACCATAAAGTTAAAACAGCCTTTCTAATTTTTCTATTCAAGCCTTCCTAGTTTGGTTGGGCAAAAGTGATGGTGGCCTCGTGGGCTTTTAAATTGCTGTCGGAATACTTTTGCATCACCAAAAAGCTACAAAAACCCACATAAAGTCTAAAGCATACCATATTTGAAAAAGGGCAAATTTTTTTTTTTTTTTTTTTTCAAAATCTGCAGAATCCGATGACTACCCACATAAGGTTCTTAAGCTATGAGGTTAAATTGCAAATCAAAATCTCCGTTGTATCCACTAATTAAAGGAGGAATTATGTTTCGAAAATACATACCCCAGATTTTGCCTCCGAAGGATGCTCCTCATCTAAATGGAAACAAAGCCCAACCAAATCAAAATCCTCCGAACAAAATGGGCACGGAAAGTCCAACCTTATATCTTCCTCTTCTCCATCAAAATCCTCGAACTCGACAAAGAAATCTGCACCCAAAAAAAAAAAAAAACTCAAAATTCAGAACCCAAAAAAAAAAAAAAGAGGACATTTTGAGCTCTCATTAAAATTAAAAAAAAAAAAAAAAAAAACCAACCAGGGTGAGACTTGAGCGTGGACTGATGATGATAAATTCTTGAAGCGGTAGAGAGACGACCGAAGCTCCAACCGTCACGTTCCATTGAATTTAACCGAAGAACAAAACAAAAACAAAATTACAAAAAAAAAAAGGTTTATTTCCTTCTTCAACAAGAGCTCGAGTTCGAAATAAATGATGGGTGTTTGAAGATTTTGCAGAAGATCCCAAAAAAAATTAAGACCAGCTTCTTCTCGTTCGCTGTCTCGCTATATAAGCGTGTGGGGTTTAAGGGCCAGAAGAAAAAATTAAAAAAAGGAAAGAAAAAAAAAAAAAAACCCAAAAGTAAAAGACGTGGAAAAGACAAAGGACCTTCGGTGTCTTTGTGGTTTGGATTCTTAGCGGACACGAATTCTATTTTTTATTTTACCGAAAGGGCCCTCAACTCCTACGTATTTATCATCAACGGTCCTTTAACTACCGTGAGGCCGACGATTCTCGATTTGGTTGTTAAGACTTTTGTGCCCTCGTGTTTCTCCTTTAATTACTGTTTATGATAGTACAGTGTTATGTTTTTTCTCAGTTATGTTGGGGGTTGTTTTTGTCTTTTTGAATGCCTTTGTCGGTTTTCTTTTAAATTTTAATTGGGGGTTGGGAACAGGCCCGTCCGGAACACATCTGGCCCACTGAGGCCCACAAAAACTTCAGCCCGGTTTAACAGTTTGTACTGTACGGGAAAAACGCGCAAATTAGCATCGTCAGGTGAATGCATAAGTGCAATTCGACTCGGAAGATCGGACTGAGTCGACTCGTGATCGTGATCTTCTTCGATTCCCCAAAACCCTCGTGATTCGTGAACCTCAACTCGCCAGGGAATCGGATTCTCGGGTTTTTGTCTTGGAATTCTTACCTAGGTCCTCGATTTCAGGTCCAGAACAGCGAGTCTAGGTTTCAATCTCCGAGCATTTCGATTCGGAGTTTGGTTTCTTGGTTGTTTAATTCTTGTTCCAATGGCGGCGAGGAATCGGACCGTACAGTTCAGAAAGCATAGGGACGCCGTGAAGAGCGTGCGCGCTCCTTTGTCGTCGTCGTCGGCGGCGGCGTCGGGTGGTCCGGTCATCGAAATGGTGAGCGCTTCGCTTCTCGGCCCGAATCGGTCTTCTTATGCTCCTCTTAGCACCGAAGAGCCAGGTCCTAGTTCTAGGTACGCATATCTTTTCTTTTTTTTTTTTAAATTACTTTAAATCCTTGTCTTTTAAAGGACTAAATTTCATTTCTTTGTTGGGAAAATGATGGATTTGAAGTAATTCGATGAAAATAAGGTTATCATTTCACTGAAACTTTGGTTTTTGTTTAAATTATGGTTTGTACAAGAAAACAAGCATGTCATCCATGGAAGACTCAAACCAAAAACCAGCGTTGGAAGAAAATTGATATACAAGGGAAACTACTAGATCGATCATTTGCTCTTTTTAGATTAGGGATTATATCTTTCTAGGTGTTTAGAATTTTGATATTTGCAAAATACTTAAAATCATATACACAATATGCTAATTGACCATTAGAAATATGTCAATTCACCAAATTTCTTTATTTTATATCGTGGTTCGTCACTGCCGAGCTTGGTTTCGATTCCATTTGTTTCTCATTAAGTAGGGGGGTTTTGGCGTTTTGTTCGTGCATTGTGGTTTATGCTTGGGAATTTGCCCAAGCATCCCTTCTGGTTAAGTATGCTTTTGATATATTAGCATTGTCTATGGTGCAGAAGAGATGCGTTTACTGTCGGTTTACCACCAGATTGGGTTGATGATTCTGAAGAAATAGCTATGAATATTCAACGAGCTCGGATCAAAATGGCTGAGTTAGTTAAGGTTCATGCGAAGGCTCTAATGCCCTCCTTTGGAGATGGAAGAGAAGATCAACGTACAATTGAGACTCTTACACAAGAGATTACGGATTTGTTGAGAAAGTCTGAGAAGAGATTACAGAAATTTTCGGCTAGTGGGTCCTCGGAGGACTCTAATGTTAGGAAAAATGTACAGGTATGGCTAAATGGTCAATCTGTAATCTCACTGAATTCCCCTGTCTTATAGTAATTATTTCGTTAATATTATTATTATTATTTTTTTATCAACTTGACATGCCAGTTTTTTTCGAATGTTTGCATTCATGTTTAATAGAATGGCATACTGCTTGTCCTCTGTTTAGTTGTCATTGGACTTGATAAAGACGAAACCTTGTCAAGATGTTCTACGAAAGAAAATTCTGTCAACTATGTTCATATACTGACCCACTTTCGGATAATTTCTGACAGCGATCACTTGCAACAGACCTTCAGAACCTCTCAATGGATCTGAGGAGAAAACAGTCGATGTACTTGAAGCGTTTGCGGCAGCAAAAGGAGGTTCGTTCTATTAAAGTCTATTGAACTGTAACTGAATCTATTGTAAACTTTTTTCCCTCATTGGTCTGTTTGTTATACTTCGTGGTGCAGGGACATGATGGAGTTGACTTGGAGATGAACTTGAATGATAATAAATCTAGATTGGAAGATGATGAATTTGGAGACATGGTATGTTGTTTTCCTTTTTGTTCCATGGTTACTGGTTAGTTCTAAATGGATCTGTCTCGATGAAAAATTGATTTCTTGTAGAACTGTGGAGTTACCTTCTGGGTATATGACCTTCTGTGGACCAGTTTTAAAAACGTTGCAAGATTCGGATTAAAACCTTTTTTTTCCCTCTCCCTAATTTGAGAGACCATATGTGGTACGGCGAGTTGTTGTTTGTAGTTTCTAATGTTGCCGCTGTCTTCGAGAAATGAAACCTTCGGCCCAAGTCTGTTGCCTATTTCTTCGTGCTTGATTTAAGATTTCTCTTTACCTGATCTGACTTGTTCAATAATGAATTCAGGGTTTTAATGACCACCAAATGGCTAAGCTAAAAAAGAGTGAGCATTTGACAGAGGAAAGGGAGAGAGAGATCAACCAGGTAACAAAAGTCTTGATTTTATGTTCATAGATCAAGTTGGTGTTTGCATTTCATTTTTCCTTTTACAAAAAACAGTTTTCTGCTTGCAGGTTGTCCAATCAGTAAATGAACTTGCTCAAATCATGAAGGATCTCTCGGTTTTGGTGATCGATCAGGTTAACGCATCATCTTTGTACCTCGCCAAACAGACAGACTTCCTAATTCAAGCTGACTAACGAAGTTCCCATGTTCTGCCAGGGTACAATAGTGGATCGGATTGACTACAATGTTCAGAGTGTTTCCGTGTCAGTTGAGGAAGGTTTGAAACAACTCGAGAAGGTTTGTTCTCGTTATCTCTTACACATTCACCGAATGCAGACTCGAGTTAAAAACTTAAAATTATCCTTGCAAACATATTGTTCTTATTCAAGTTTATTTGTAGGTAATTAGCTTCGTTATAGTGGATAGACCAATGCGCTTAATATTATTTCGGTTTAATAATTTTGAGTCTCTGAACTATAGGCTTTTTGGTCCCTAGATTTTTAGGACGTCCCATAACGAGTCCCCTCTCTATAAAGTTGTATTAAATTAGTCCTGCTGTCCATCATACTAATTAATTCTCAACGGAAGAATGCACACTTCATTCTTAATATAGTCATGCCTTAACATGTAGGTTTACAAAATGAACCTCACTGATCCGCACGGGGTCCTCACGTGCATTTCTGTCGGTATGAATAGTTAGATGGTTCTACTGCCAAAATGATTAGTCCGGCTGTTAAATAGTTTTTATTTCGGGATTTTTGGGAATGCAGGCAGAGAGAACCCAGAAGCAAGGAGGAATGGTGAAGTGTGCAACAGTGCTGGTTATCATGTGCTTTGTCATGTTAGTCCTTTTGATACTCAAGACGATAATCGTGTGATTTTCACTAACAGCCTATAACGAACATGTTTAGTCATTGTCACAAGTACATAGTACAGCGGAAACAGATTGGGATATCTCAGACTCTGATGCTTGTTTTCCCTCTCCTCTGGCTGATTTAAGTTGCTGCTTTTCATTGTAATCTTTCTCGGTTGGTGTGAGAGAATGGCATAGAGAACAAATCGTTGATATAGGCCTTGCTATTTGAAAGACGGGCTCTGCAGCAGCATATGAATAGCTTTGTAACAATTCATTCATTCAAATTTTATATACATACATATATATATATATATATATATCAATCAATGAAAATTCATATTATTTGGTTAATTTTCTTCTGTTTTCTTTTTTAAGTATACAATTTCCAGGATTCTTCATTTATGTTCTGGTCTGTGGCATAGCGAACTGCATTGACACTTAAATAATTATAGGGACGTCAATGAAAAGATACTTGATATAATTTTACAGTGTATATATATTTCTCGTTTTCTAAAGGTTTCTCTTGAATTCTGTGATAGGAAAAAAAATAAAAAAATGAGGCGCCGAACAGTGTTGAATATCAAGTTTCAATAATAAGTTTGCATATTTTTTGGTCGGATGTGATTATTATGATTTGGAGTCACTTATTTTATATATTCTATTAATTCTCCAACTCGTTGCCAACCTTTGTTTATTAAACTATATATAGAGGTACATACCATATTTACATAATTTTAAAAAAATAAATAGCATAATAAGTAAATATGTCTTTTTTTATAAAAGTAAATAAATTATTTATCAGATAAATAATCTATTTTTTAACATTCATATGCTATTTATAATAAATTTAATTTTCGTGAATATATTATTTACATACGAGACGGGCTTTCCCGGCCCATTGGTTGTTGGAATGACCTTTGTTTCGGGCCCACTTTTCACCTCTATTCTACTGCTGATATATGTATATATATAAGCCCTAACTAATCCTTTAAAAAAAAAAAAAAAACTCTAACTAACTGAATCTTTATCAGTTTTGAGTGCTAAAATAGCGCCGTACAAATACGCTTAACAAACGAATGTACAAGTACAACAGTCTAACATCCATATTACATGGTTCAGACTGTATAGCAAGGTTTTCTCAAAAAAAAAAAAAAAATGAAGACTAGTAATTTTTATTTTCCCCTAAAAAAATTTATTATGAGAATTATAAAGAAACCATTATAACATACATGCTACTCTTGAGGACGTTCGTCTTCACCGAGGAAAAAGCTAAATCCGTGGACATATCATGGATCACCGTTGATTTTAGATATATATGTTTCATGGGTTTTTTAGAACCGTGTATATATATATATATATATATATATATATGAGGTGCGTTTTGAATTGGTTTAATTGTCACTTTAGTAATAGGTAAAAATTTGGAGGGAAAAACTAGCTTTATTTTTTTGTTAAGAGGGAGAGAGAGAGAAACCCTTAGGCCCTTCAAAAAAAAATAATAATAACAAAAAATATAAAAAAAAATTAAAAAAAAAAAAAAAAAAACTTGAGGTAGTTCAGTAGAATTTAAATTTGAAAGATGGGAAAAAACCCTAGTTGCTTTGGCCGTCTAACTGAATAGAAGCATACAGAAGAGATTTTTTTTTTTTTTAAATTTTTAAAAAAGCTTTAAATTTTGAAAAAAGGTTACAGAAGGTTACCAAGCTGCTTTACACAAGTCGACTTTGAGTTGGAGTTATAGTTAGATCAGAACACAAACAAAAATATAATATGGAGGAGGATAACAAAGGGAAATCTTTACTTGTGCCAGAGTGCAAATCCTCTTCATCACTTGAAATTAGGGTTTTTGTTTTCCATCATCATGACCCATCTCTTCCTACCTTAGAAACCACGCTCACGTTTTATGGCTACACTGGTATTATTATTACTTTTTTTTTTTGGTTGATCTTAATTTTTAGTTCTGGATTCTTATTATAATAAAGCATTGTGGTTTTAATCACTCTATATAATATGCATATAAAGTTTTATGGTACTATTTTCTTCATTTAAGTTCGTGTGACGTACATGAACATTTAATTCAACATTCATATATAGTTTTTTTTTTCCCTGTACAATATATCTTAACTCCAGAGCATTTTTTGTGTTACATGGTTAGGATGCTTCTGTTTAACTCAATGGTTTTAGTTTAATTTTCTTTTCTTTCTTTTCTTTTTATTAATGGGGAATTGAAAAGGGGATTTTATTTGCACCTCCGAACAAGTGTAATCTCACATATATTTGAGTCAACAACTGGATCACAAGTTTTGTATATTAAAAAGTTTTTTTATTTTCTTTCTTTATATATTCTTGTATCCTTATAAATATTCAAAATATCCTACAAAAATTAGTTTAATGTTCCAAATGTATTTTTGTAGTTAGCAAATGCCAGCTAGCAAAGGAGGCTCTATCCCTTCTAGAAGAGGATAAAAGCAGGTATGACATTATTTTCAGTGATGCCCACTTGCCCGACATGGATGGATTCAAATTACTTGAGAAAGTTGGGTCCGAGATGGATTTACCTGTCGTTTGTAAGTCATTATCAAGTTTAATTTTTCTCTAATTTGTTCCTTATAGTTAATCAAGAGCCATATATATAGCTAGATTGTTCTGATTTTTTCTTAATTTTATTTTAGCTGGAACTAATTTTAATTTCTTAATTTGTTATACGCCTAGTGGTATTATCGGACGAGGAACATGACTCTATTTTGGAGGGTTTTGTTGATGGTGCTAGTGGTTACGTGATCAAGCCTATCACAAGTGATTCCCTAGGACATCTCGGGGAGGATGTGTCGCTCAAGAAAGAGAATGATCGGCTAAGGGTTTTACTTGTCGGAGATGGCGATTTGCAAGGGACCGATTCGAATGATCTTATTGTACAAGAAAGCTTATCCGCGATTGACGATGCAGATGGTAAGAGTAGTACTTTGAAGAGAGTCAAAGACGAGATACATGAAGGAGACGATGAGGCCTTATATGATTCCGTCAAAGTGAAAAAGCCACGGCTTGTTTGGACACCTGAACTTCGTAAAAAGTTTGAATTGGCAATGGAAGAACTTGGAGAGGACGGTATGAATCTCATTTCATGTTACTCGTCGACGAAGTTGAAGTGCATTTTATGGTTTTTTTTTTTCTTAATTAATGTTCAAGTGATTAGCTAGTTTACCTAATTAATTTCTAAAATAAGGTCACTTGTTATTTTGTAGATTCTGTTCCTAAGAAAATCTTAGAAAAATTGCAAAGCATGGGTGTCCCTAATCTTACTAGAGAAAATGTTGCAAGTCATCTCCAGGTACGTAACAACGATCACAATTTATATATATATATATATGTTTTAATACCATTATTTTCATCTAGTATACTATCTTAAACATTTGTCCTCGTTGATTTATATTGACCCAGAAAAGACGATTGCAAAAAGCGAAGACAACAAATCAGACACAAACAAAAACCCTTCTTGGTCTACGTCCAAGAATGAGTCTCAAGCAATTATATTATACATTAGATACAGAAAACCTCATATTCCAGTCGTGTACCAGTTCTGATAGACCCTCGTTTCCAAGGCTCGCACTCGGATATTCGAACTCCGATGCCATGGCCTTTCCCAAGCAACGGAAGATCAATCCTAATTTAGTTTTAGATTCGTCACAAGTAATGGGGTCAGATTACAATATGGTGCGACAATTTGGTGATCATGATGGTAGACTAGATAATTGGACACCGGTTGTTACGGATAATATTTTCCAATCCGGCGGCAATCAAACTCCGGAGTACTATTGGAATAGTAATCAGCGCCATCAAGTGAATGAAACTGCGCCGAGTGGGCTGATGTTCGACGACGACGGGGATGGATATTTCCCTTTCGGTTACCGATGTGAGAGTTTTGTTAACACAGCTTCCATGGAAACTAATGATCTTTCAATGTCCAGACAATTTGGTTTTCCTGATCTTCAAGTTCAAGATTGTACTTCTCCCGTTGACTCTACCATTACTTATGGTGATAATTCTTTCATTGACAATGCTAATATGGGCAATGAAGAATTTCTTAACTTGGGAAACAATGCTTCATATTTCGATGAGCCCTTAGTCGGGAATGTTTATTACCAAACTCCGGTTCAAGATGATCAGCAAGGCTTTGAGAGAGATGATTTCAAGCAAAAGCCATTCATAGCGGTTAGTTTTCTACTGTGACTTTACTAATTAAAAAATTTGTACTTTTATTGGTTCATCATTTTTTTTTTTTTTTTTAAGACTCGAGTTTGTGTTTTCTTTTCTTGCAGCAACCTGGCTCTGGATTGGCTGAAACCAAGTGAACAGTCTCGGAATCCTCTCAATCAACACTTTACTTTTACATTTGGTGCGTTTTGCAATGAATGAACTTTGAACATGGAGGAGAACATGAATCAAGTTTGCCTAGTTTTTCTTTTTTTCGTTTATTCGTTAGATATGAAGATGTTAGGTATTGCACCTTTTCCTGTTTGGTTTCTATCACATCATGTTTTGAAATTTATCTCACCAACATTGATTTGGTCATTGGATTCGAAAATTCCCCGAACCAAACGGACCAAAATTGGGACACAATTCCATCGCAACAAGATAAGTTTTTAGGAATTTCATGAAAAGATCTCACCTTCAGATTTCTGCTACTGTGGTGTGCGTGTAGGATAAGATCGAATACGGTATTGGATGCATTATTAGAAAGCAGTGCTTTTTTTTTTTTTTTTCCCCTCAATGATGTCTTCTAATTGTGAAAACGCTGTGAGGAAAGAACATAAACTACTGATGAGGATGAGAAAGCAATTATGTGCAATATTACCAATGCATGTTACTTACAAGTGATTGGGAACATATATGTTCGTGTAACTGTTACGAATGACGATGAGAAAAATAACTTTTAGATGTAATATATAAAAAATGCTATGGTCAGTTAGGATGTGCCTGTTAGGATGTTCTGCAATTACAAGGACAAAAATTCGAGCAAAAAATAAATATATAGAATAACAAGGACAAAAATTTTATATTTATTTTTCTGTTTTTCAAGAAATCTCCTTCCAACCCCCCTTTTGGTGGGACGAAAAGACTATCTAGTTCTAACACTAATGAAGAATGAGGCGCATATATAGTTAGAAGACAAGGGGGAACTGTACATGTGGACTACAATTGATTACAAATGAATTCTTTCTCATTTTTTTTTTTTTTTTTATATCTCTAATTTTGAAGACAAAACCGTTGAGTGATATGGAGTTCAAATATGTTATCTTATTATTTTTGGATTTGGGATGAACTACGGAGAGACTTTTTGGTTGGGGTATACCACTCCAACAAGAAGAATAAGGGTAATTCTCCTTATTGACTTATTAGTGCTTCCTTCATAACACATTTTCACCATGTAGGGTGAAGTTGAAAGGTCCACAGATGCAAATAAGTCTCAATTATCTTCTCCAGCTATTTTTAGGCTTTAGTTGGTTGCCATTTTTGTCATGAAATGCCAAAACCTGAGCAAGAGTTAAAGCCGCATGAGATTTCTTGTCTGGAGGATTCTAGTACTCTTGTTTCCAAGTTAACATGCATGATTGGAACAACGTCCATTAGTATAATGCCAAAGAAAACCAAAGTCCAGTTGGAACATTTAAAGACGTTGATGATGTTACTAACATGCAGGGCTCAGACAATTATTAGAAGAGATGTCTAGATGTTTCGAGTGCAGAGTTCCCAAAGCAAAGCTGGGAAATTTTGTTGTTGTTTGTCCTTTTACAGCAACTTTGCTACTAACTTTTCGTAGTTTGATTTTGCAACAACGAGTTGTTCAAATTTATCAGCAGCTCCTTGTTTGCATGATTCAACAGCCATTTGCTCCTTGTTTGTGCTGACCTTGTCAAAGCTATGGAAGAGGATGCAATCAAACTTCTCCACTAGCTGTGTCGCTTGCTACAAGATTTTCCTTTCCATGTGCTTCAGCAAAACTCGAGGTCGAGTTCTTTTCAAAGAAAGGATGAACTGATGTAAGAAGAGTAATACTATTAGGCTTGATTTATTAATTTTGTTAAAGTTTTGTTATTTGGTATATTTGTCGTTTCTTTATTTTGTTATCGTTTTGGTTATTGTTAATAAGACTATATAAGCCTAGGAAAAGAAGCGTGTAAGGAGACTTGAATATTGTGTTCTTTTTGAGATATTGAGAAACTAGAGGTGTACCTCTTTCGTTTCTTCAGTCATGGATTTGGCTTTCTAAACTCTTTTTTTTTATTATTATTATTATTATTTTATTTTATGAATAGGCTTTCTAAACTTCTTGTTGTGTAAAAAATGCTATTGTTTTGAATTGTCTCTACAATTAAATTTAACACTTTATTTATTTGTTTCAAGTATTTTAAGTATCCAATTTTAATATATACAATAAAGTTGTTAATTTAGATGACGTAATAAATAAATAAAAAGTTAGTCAAGGAACAACTAATAAAATAGACAGTGTGTATGAATTCACAGGATATTCTCCTGTATAACAAAGCACTACAGTGCAATGTGTAACAATGCTTTTGTTCGTGCTATCAAAAAACAATTCTTTTTGTTTGGTAAAAATGTTTTGCCAATGAAAGTTGGTTGTTTGTATTGACACAGAAGGTACCAAAACGCAAATTAAACTTTTTATGTTGGTGTTGAGTTGTCGCCTAAAAGAACAGATTTTTTTGAATATTTTAGAATAAAATAAGCTAAAAATTCAAACTTTTTTTTAACCCTTAGTGCATGAACTTTACATGCATAAAGCATTTAGATAACTAAAAAGAACTTTATTATAAATATATATATATATATAAAAATAAAAGCGGGAATAAGAGGGGTGCGGGCCCCACAATAAAGTTGTTCAACGGTTAGTTTATTAAAGTTAGAGAACTTGCTTACTTTTTCCGACCGTTGGATTGGTTAAAAGCCTTGATGATATCCCTCCTCTTCACTTTGTTTGACTTTTCTTCCCTCTTTCATCTGGTTGTGGGACCACCTTTACACCGACCGTCCGTTTCTGATGAGAGTCATCCGTGGAAATGTAATAAAATATACGGTCCGGATCTCTCGACCGTTGTAATTAAATCTCCCTCTCCCGAACCCCAAGAAAACTTCAAAATTTTCAAAATTTCAGACCGTTGCTTAGCTAGACAAACACCCACCCTTAATTCATCTCCTTGACACTTCAATTCTCTCAACTTGATGGATTCACAACAAGCTTTTCTCTCTCTTTCTCTCTTCTCTCTCTAGCACTAACTCATTTTCTTTATTTCTTATTTTCTTTTCTTTTCTCTCAGTTTTTTTCTTCTAAGTCAGGTTTTCTAAATCAGTTTGTACAAAAAGAAGGAAAAACGAAATGGTGAAAACAGCTTCATCGCCTTCTTCGTCTCCGGTGACGATCACGGTGTCTTCAGGAGGAAAGGGAGGAAACCGAAGCATGGGCTTAACGAGTCCGATCTCGCGGCGGGCTTCGATTTCGAACAACCACCCGAATTCACCTCTCAGCGGCAGAGCAGCAAACCGGAGATTGTCAACTGGAGCTTCGATATCAACGGTGAGCGAAGAGGTGGTGAACTCCGAATTCGTGAGCTACACGGTTCATATCCCTCCAACCCCTGATCACCAGCCCATGTCTACCTCTCAGACCAGCCTACCTGAAGAAGTCAACAAGTCAACGATCAAGCCGGAGAGGAGCTACATTTCGGGTACTATCTTCACCGGCGGGTTCAATTCGGTGACCCGTGGGCACGTGATCGACTGCTCGATGGAGCGGCCGCCGCCGGCGAAGTTTGGGCTGGTTTGCGGGATGAAGGGCTGTGATGAGAAAGCCATCGAAGGGAAGAACACTCCGTGTGAGTGTGGGTTCAAGATTTGCAGAGACTGTTACTTGGATTGTTTCGGGAGCGGCGGAGGGCGGTGTCCCGGGTGTAAAGAGCAGTATAAGGACACCAGTGACGGCGAGTATGGCGATGAGGCTTGTTCCGAGGCAGAGGACCAGGCCTTGCCGTTGCCCTCAATGGCGGAAGCTAAGTTCGACAAGAGGCTTTCACTTGTGAAGTCGTTTAAGGCCGGGAATCAACCGCCAGATTTCGATCACACCCGGTGGCTTTTCGAGACCAAGGGGACTTATGGGTATGGAAATGCTGTGTGGCCTAAAGACGGGTATGGGGCGGGATCGAATTGGTTCGAACACCCACCGGATTTCGGAGAGAGCGCTAGAAGGCCTATGACCAGGAAGGTTGGGATCTCTACAGCAATTCTGAGTCCTTATAGGTAAGCCTTACTTAAGCTGAATTCCTTTTAAGTTTGATTCAAGAGAATCTGTTTCAAATAGTTTATAAAGTGTCTGCAAATTTTAGTATGAACATTCTTACTTTTTTCTTCTTTTTATTTTTTCTTTTGCCACAAGTAATAATTGTTTCTTATGCATCAATAAATTCTCTGATCAAATGTTGCAACTCTTAGTCCATATGGGCAAGCATTATTTACGAAATTTTCCTTTAGTTCAGCTTAATTTGGCAATACTTCCTATGTTTTTTTTTTCCTTCTTTTGTTTTCTTTTTCCTGTGAGAAAGATAAGAACTTTAACTTCAATAGTTGGTGAAGAATATGAACTCTAGTGTTGCCATTTTACCTCAAATTGCTGCTAAATATTGCCAATTGTTATGTTTCCACTTCCCAATTTTTGCAAAAATGATCAGATTTTTAAACGTATCCATGAATTTCCTTTTTTTTTTTTTTTTTGTTCTTTTCTTGTTTTGATGAATATGAAAGGTAACAATTTTGCCTTTGCAGGCTACTAATTGTTATGCGTCTTGTTGCGCTGGGATGTTTCCTTACATGGAGAATCCGACATCCGAACCGTGAAGCAATGTGGCTATGGGGAATGTCAACAACATGTGAGCTCTGGTTTGCCTTCTCATGGCTTCTGGATCAGCTCCCTAAGCTCTGTCCCGTAAATCGAGTCACTGACCTCTCTGTCTTGAAAGACCGGTTCGAGTCCCCAAACCTTCGGAACCCCAAAGGAAGGTCCGACCTTCCAGGGATTGATGTCTTCGTCTCCACAGCCGACCCCGAAAAGGAACCTCCTCTAGTCACTGCCAACACAATTCTCTCCATCCTTGCCGTCGATTACCCCGTGGAAAAGCTCGCTTGCTACTTATCTGACGACGGTGGTGCGCTCTTGACATTCGAGGCTCTTGCCGAGACAGCGAGCTATGCGAGAATCTGGGTTCCATTTTGCCGAAAGCACAAGATTGAGCCAAGGAACCCCGAGGCATATTTCGGGCAGAAGCGCGATTTCCTCAAGAACAAGGTGAGGCTTGATTTTGTGAGGGAAAGGAGAAGGGTGAAGAGGGAATATGATGAGTTCAAAGTGAGGATAAACTCATTGCCGGAGTCGATTCGGAGACGGTCCGATGCATACAATGCACATGAAGAGCTGAGAGCTAAGAAGAAGCAGATGGAAATGGGTGGTAATTCTTCAGAGCCTCTTAAGGTTTGGAAGGCTACTTGGATGTCCGATGGCTCGCATTGGCCCGGGACTTGGGCTTCGGCCGAGGCAGATCACTCAAGAGGGGACCATGCTGGTATTATTCAGGTACTTCTTCAACTTCTAAGCTTATAATTCAGGTATTTTAATTTTAGCCAATCTGAGCAGTATTGAAATTTTTTTAACTCAATTGTCCTATTCAGGCCATGTTAGCACCACCGAATTCGGAACCGGTCTATGGAGCAGAAGCAGATGGGGAGAACTTGATAGACACAACAGAAGTGGACACCAGATTGCCAATGCTGGTTTATGTGTCAAGAGAGAAGCGTCCTGGCTATGATCACAACAAGAAAGCCGGAGCCATGAATGCGCTAGTCCGAACCAGCGCAATCATGTCGAACGGTCCGTTCATCCTCAACCTTGACTGCGATCACTATATCTACAACTCCTTGGCTCTCAGGGAAGGGATGTGCTTCATGCTTGACAGAGGAGGTGACAGGATCTGCTACGTCCAGTTCCCGCAAAGGTTCGAAGGGATTGACCCGAATGATCGGTATGCGAATCACAACACGGTGTTCTTTGATGTCAGTATGAGAGCCCTTGATGGTTTGCAAGGTCCGGTGTATGTTGGGACAGGTTGTGTTTTTAGGAGAACTGCTCTTTACGGGTTTAGTCCTCCGCGAGCCACGGAACACCATGGATGGTTTGGTAGGAGAAAGATCAAGCTGTTTTTGAGGAAGCCAAAGGCATCAAAGAAAGAAGAGGATGAAGTAGTTTTGCCCATCAATGGAGGAGACCATGATGGCAATCGCAATGATGATGATGGTGATGGAGATATTGAGTCCTTGCTTCTTCCGAAAAGGTTCGGAAACTCCACTTCTCTAGTGGCCTCAATTCCTGTTGCAGAATACCAAGGCAGATTGCTTCAAGACCTCCAAGGAAAAGGTTGCAGCCAAGGAAGGCCTGCGGGGTCTCTCTCCGTGCCTCGCGAGCCGTTGGATGCCGCCACTGTCGCCGAGGCCATTAGCGTCATCTCTTGCTTTTATGAGGACAAGACCGAGTGGGGCAAAAGGGTCGGCTGGATTTACGGCTCTGTAACGGAAGATGTGGTCACTGGTTACAGAATGCACAACAGGGGTTGGAGGTCGGTCTATTGCGTCACAAAGCGCGACGCATTTCGCGGGACTGCACCAATTAATCTGACGGACAGGCTTCACCAGGTGCTGCGTTGGGCGACAGGCTCCGTCGAGATCTTCTTCTCGAGGAACAACGCGCTTTTTGCCAGCCGCAGGATGAAGTTCTTGCAAAGAGTGGCGTATTTCAATGTGGGAATGTACCCTTTCACGTCCCTATTCCTCATAGTCTACTGCTTCCTTCCCGCGGTTTCGTTGTTCTCGGGGCAATTCATAGTCCAATCACTTGACATAGCATTTCTAGTGTTCCTGTTAGCCATTACAATCACATTGTGCCTCCTTGCAATCCTGGAGATAAAGTGGTCAGGAATAACTCTCCACGACTGGTGGCGAAACGAGCAGTTTTGGCTGATTGGAGGGACTAGCGCGCACCCTTCTGCGGTGCTGCAAGGCCTGCTGAAGGTCATAGCAGGAGTAGACATCTCATTCACGTTGACGTCAAAATCCGCGACGCCTGAGGACGGGGACGACGAGTTTGTGGAGCTGTATGCGGTGAAGTGGAGCTTCCTGATGATCCCGCCGGTGGTGATCATTATGGTGAACATGATAGCGATAGCGGTGGGGGTGGCGAGGACAATGTACAGCCCGTTTCCACAGTGGAGCAGGCTGATTGGAGGAGTGTTCTTCAGCTTCTGGGTGTTGTGCCATCTCTACCCGTTTGCAAAAGGGTTGATGGGGAGGAGAGGAAGAGTTCCAACCATTGTATTTGTGTGGTCTGGTCTGCTCTCCATCGTTATATCTCTGCTTTGGGTGTATATTAGCCCTCCTTCTGGAAGGCAAGACTACATGAAGTTCCACTTCCCTTGATCGTTATGATTTTTTAGGAATTCCCTTTTTTGGTTTGGTTGTTGTATTTGTTTGAACAAACATCTGAAGCTTCTCAACTTCATGTGGTAGTTCGGTTAGTTAGTTAGTTGGCTTGCTATTATTCTTTTATGTTCAAGTGTTTTAGTTATATATATATATATATATATATATATATATATGAATTCAACTAAAGTTGTGTATTTGAAAAATACTGTTCTTGTAAAGAAATGGGCTGAAACGCTTAAGTACAACTTGTGAAATACAACTAGGAATTTCATCCGGCAAGAAACGCAAATTTGTGTGGTTACCATCCCCCTTTGTTGGTGGGTGGATCTTGAGGCTCTATCTCTATGCATATTTTTGGTTTAGTGGTTCACATAAATCTTGTACCACTGTCCTTTTTTTGAGTGAATGCAATGCACAGGGCAGAATAGCATGGGTAGATGCAAAGAGCTAAAATCTGAAAGTGTCCTTTTTTTTTTTCTTCAAGTGGAACCAATTCGACAATGCAAATGTTGTGCTGAGAAGTACTCGATCAATAGATCGATTCGTGCTAAACTTGATCAAAACTTCCTTTCCCTTGATGTTCTTTGTATGCATTCCACATTTATTTCATGTTCGACCTGTCATTAATCTCCCATATTTATAGCTTGCATATATTCCCCATCTGAAAGGGGGCAGTTTGTCACTTGAAATCCAAGCTCTTTAGACTTCACAATCCCTCCACAGCATGTGCTCTATATAGATGTATGTATTTTATAGGTGTTTTGTTCGGTTTAGTGTCATATATGTGGTGGAAATGGGTCCCTAATTAGTGACACATTTTTGGTGGTCCTGGCCAATATGAACAAAATGGAGGAAATTGTTAGAATGGGAAAGCAAACGACTTGCATGCGTTTGATACAGTCACATTTGTAACCTTTCTTTGGTTTAGTTCATTTGTTGCCAACTCTGTCAAAGTATGCAACCATCATTTATCCCTGTTGTATAAACTCCTCCACACACTTTGCATATTGACTACATTTGATGCTAACAAGTTTCGTTTCTAATAGGATCTGAGCACCCGTTTTGTGGTTCCATTCATCAGAAAGGTCGGTTTGTTATTTCATTTTCCCGTCCTATTGGCTGTCTCTGAACGGAATTTTCATAAACTTTTCTCTAGTTTGTTTTCTCAAAGGAGTCTGGTGGGTCTACAAACTATTCAGACGACAATGAGATCTAAGTGGGATTTATTTTCTCCTATTCCCCTTTTTTTTTTTTTTTTTTTTTTTTTTTTTTTTTTGGGCTGTCAAAATGTACCGGCATAAAAATCCTAGCTTGGAATCGGTTGTGCAATATTAACTGCTGTAAACTAGTACGTTGTCTTCTAATCAGTAAAGACAGCTGGTGAAAAGCAAATTTACCGCCCATTATAACAACCCTACAGGATGGTTGGAGGGCAGTAAAATATGTATGTATACATATATAGACATATATATTGCAATTTATTTTTGGGCCAAATTCTACAAGCCCCACATGCAGAGGTATAAATAATATGTTTCTGAATAGTCGTAGCAAAATGAAAAATGCTTCGAATTTGTCATCTTGTACGAATCGCTACCGTCCTAAAGACATTAGCAAGAGTAGCAAAACTCAATCCAAGGTATTATGTGTTTTTGAGATGACCTCCACTAATTGATAGTTTCTTTTTCCTTTAGTATTTTTCTTCAAACCAAACACTTCTTCAAGCACAAAAACGGCATTATCCCCATATAAAGAAGACGTAGAAAGGTGGACCATAGTACCAAGATGGGACTTGGTCCCCAACCCTCAACACGCTTTTAGGCAAAGCTGTTACTAGCTGTAAGTTTTTGTAGTCTCTTCTAACAAAATTAGGGGGTGGAAAAAAAATATATATTAGTTGATCTCGGCTCTTTCTTAAGCCGTATATGTAGCAACGCTTAATAGTTGAGATCATCTCTTAAAGTCATCCACAAATTGGACAATCTTCATAAGATAACAAGATCTAGACACCAACACCATACATAAATAACACGCAACTGCAATAGACCAAGTCCATGGATTTTCAGTGATATTTTATTAAAACCTGTATGTATGTATGGTCTAAACAGGATTCCGAATAGAGTTACATTGGGGACCAACTAAGATGGTGATGTGTAATGTATCTATAACCCCCCTGTAACTCTCGACACCCTCAAGTGGGCCTAGAAAGTAGATACCTTTTTCGCATTCTTTTAAATGAGCTTCTTGTCATTTTTCCTTAAATTAAAGAAAGAAATTAGCTTATATTATTATTAAAAAAAAAGGTAAAAATGATTATGACGTGTAAAGAAGGCACGGTAGTGATTCAAACGCACGTGAAAACCTACTCTTACTAACCCAGATGCTGATCTATTAATGTAATTTACTGGGCAAATCAGAAGGAAACTTAACCTACTCTCTCTTGTTTTTGTTTACTGCTTAATTAATTAATTAACCAAACAAAAAATAATAATAATAATAATAATAACAAAATATTTAATAGCAAAATTGGCTAATACATACTTGGGTGGTTTCTACTTTTTATCGGGTACCCTTCCAGAATCATCCAGCATACCAAATGATTAGAGAGAAATATTTTACAATTGATGGTGACAATAAACGCTGAGAAAGTCAGATTACTCTTTTTATGATATCATTTCACTCTCTGATCTCTCCATCAATAATCAGACACAGACGTCTGTTGGAAAGTCCTAATCAGATTTTGTAATTTAAGAAAAGAAAAATAAAGATAAAATAAAATATTCCCATTAAAGAGCCAAGGAAGGAGCAGCAGCCAACAATGCGGAAACAAAAGAAGAAATCCATACATGCTTGCAATTATATAGAAATAAGGCAAAATCATTTTTAGGCCAATTTATTGACTTCCTAATAAATAATAATAATAATAAAAACAACTGGCCACGTGTGATTTAGGGGCACAAGGAATCGGTCCCTAACCTTTGCTTTGGACATTTTCCCCCAAACGAATAGTGACATTTGGGTCGCCACCCCAATCCACCACAGGCATTCACTTGGATCATCATCTTCTTTCTTTCCTTTTGCCTTTATTTATTTATTTATTATTTATTTTTTTTTTTTTGTAAACACAGTAAATGCACGCGCACATTTTAATACTAAACATATCAATGGCAAGAACTTAAAAATTATGTGAAATTAACTCATAAATAGACCTAATTAAATTATAACTTCTAAACAATTATTTATTAAAATAGATCTTTTTCTTAATTTACAAACTTAATAACAATGATAATAATACCACCTTTTTGGTGGCTAAATTATTAAAAATGGTTTATATTATAAGGCCGACCCTTTTTAATATATATATATATACATATATATGGACCAAATAATCCAAAAAGATAAACGAAACCATGTGGGAAAAGAGACAGGAATGGCATATGTGGGAAGAACTGGAAGATATTTCACAAGCTCTTTGCCGCTGCCACCGATGCAAATTGTTCCTCACACAGTCGGTCTTTGGCTTCAATTATCACCCCAAAAAAAAAAAAAAAAGAAAGAAAGAAAGAAAGAAAGAAATAAAGGAGAAAAGAAAAGAAAAAACCTAAACAGATTCTTCCAAAGCTAAATTTAGCACAAACAGCTGGCAACAGAAGAACATTTTTTGGGGACAAACAAGTGAAGTGACGATTGCTAAACACCAGTTAGAACACACACACCCATTCATACGTGGACACCACCCTGAGTTGTCGTATAATTTGAACCTCTCTCGAACTATCTTTTGAATCCCATTTCTGAATTCTGACTACAATATATAGATAATTAAAAAAAAAAAAAAGAAAAGAAAAATCGTGGAAAATACAAGGTAGAGGGCCTCTAGCTTTGCCAATAATGTGAAGAAAGTTTCTTAGGCCATTTAAAAAAACGGAAAGCCATATTTGGGATCATCAAAAGGAAAAAGGATAAAGGAAAGAGGAAAAAGGATAAAGGAAAGAGGTGTGTGCCTATGACAATGAGCTATATTTATATATATATAGTAGAGCAGACAGATTGCACTATGAATAATTTATAACTACTAGTCTTAGAAGTAGATGTAATTTAAAGAGGGGATTGAAAAAGTGCAGTTTGGGATTTCAATGACACCACTTCGAGGCCAGCAAATTCCCACATGTTTATGTCTCCCTCCATTTGAAGGATTGAGAAATGAGACAGACCCTTTCTTTCATTTTCTTTGACACACAGGTATCAGTTTTGGAACCATTACTAGAAATGGCAGATACAACAATAACAAATTGAATATCCTTTTTTTTTTTTTTTGTTCCTTTTATTTGCAAGATAAAGGAATAAAAGATGAATAGAATACAAATGGCCTGACCGGATGATCTACTAACAATAACCCCAAAAAAAAAAAAAAAGAGTTTATATAACGAGAAGTAAAAAAAAAATTATGAAAATATGAAAGAAAAATGAGTAGCTCATAGTAAGAAGAAGAAGAAGAAGAAGAAGAAGACACAAAATAATGGAGGGAAGAGAGGAGGAGAGGGAAAAAAAATGGCGAATTGATGAGGAATAAAAGAAGTAAAGAACAAAGTAAGTGACAAAACAGTCCTGGAGGGAATTTACCGTCGGCGAAGACCAAATTATCCCTGTTGTTGTCGTTCAGTGAGAGTGTCCGTACAAGTCGTATGGTGCCCAGAGGGCATCGAGTGGGCAAGGCCGCTTGGAGTCCAGCCGGAGCCACGGCTTGCCGCTGCCGGACCAATGCAGGAGGCTCACCGGACCCGGATGGAGGTCGCGACAGCTTCCTCTGACGTTATCGCCGCCGAGGCCGTGCTGGTTCCAGCGGTGCTCGATTGGCGCCACGTGTCCAGCGAAGACCAAGAGGAACGGCGGAAGTGAGCCGAGCTCGTAGATTCGGTCGCTCTTCTGGATCTCCATCCACCTCTCGATCCGCTTCGTGTACCCGACCCGCCTCCACCTCACCAGATCTATCACCATCACGCCGGTGTTAAAGTAGCACGGCCTCCGCCCGGCGAACGCCGCCGAGAACTGCCGGTTCGACCAGAAACTCGCCGTGAAGTACTTGGTGAAGTTCGCGTGGCAGTACTCCGGGGCTCCGATTGTTCTCGAACCGAGACTCGTGGTCCAGAGCTTGGAGATGTCGTCGACGACGACCAGATCGGAATCTAGGTATATGACTCTGTGAACGCAGGGCTCCAGGAGATCGGCGAGGTAATTCCTCGCGTAATTGAGCGGCTGCTCTAGGGCTTGCCTCACCGACGTCGAGATCAGGCTCCGAACAATCTCCGGATCGAAGTAGTACACCTTGAAGTTGAGCTGAGGGAAGGTGGATCGCACTAGGGATTCCAGATTGTTCTCGGAGACCAGGAAGTGGAAGAACACACTCTCCGGACAGAGCGAGTGCTGGAGAATCGAATGGACGGCTGCGATTGACCCTCGGAGGTACTCCACATCGAGCGTAATCGCCACGTGAACCAAATTGGGATCGCAGACGCTGATTCCCGCCGGAATTTCGGACTCGCCGGAGCCGCATTCACCGGCATTGCGGAAAGTCGGTGCCTTTCGGAAGGAGAAGCGGTCGAGAGAAAGGCCGGCGCCGGCGGGGACATGTAGGCGGAGATAGGAGTCGAGGTGGGACGATCGGATGGCTTCGGCTGGGGGAAACGACTGGAGCGACGGCGAGAGGACGATTAAGACCATTGCGGCGGAGACGAGCCCAGAAAACCTCTTAATCCAAAGCATTTTAACCTCGCAGACGCCAACAACTCCTCTCCTCTTCTTCTTCTTGGACTTGAAGTCGAACGCCGACAGGGCTGATCGGAGGAACGCTAGGGTTCCTTTGAGCTCCGCCAGAGCTGTGACTGAATAATGTAGAAATCAAAAGGGCAGAGGCAAAATTCGAATTTGCAGAGAAATGGAGGAGAGAAAAAGTGGGGTGGCGGAATCGATCTTTTGCCTCAGTGAGGAAGCGACAATCAAAGTAGAAGAAGAAGAAGCAGTTGACGTGGGAACGAAGCGACCTGAGAGAGAAGAGGAATAATCCAATCCATGAATCCCCAACTCCCAAGCCAAACCCAAATAAAAAGGAGGCTGCCGCAGAATAAGACCCTCCCCAAGACGCTACCGTGCGCCGCCGCGCGCACTCTACTGCTCCTCCCTCTCTCTCTCTCTCTCTCTATAAATATATACTTTCTTCTTCACTTATCCCTTTCTCTTCTTCTTCTTTATTTATTTATTTACTTTTTTCTGTTTTGTATATCTGAGTGTGTTTGTGTGTCTCACGGAGAAGGTGAACAGAGGAAGAGCAGACACAAGGATAGAGAGAGAGAGAGTGACTAAAGAGAGACAGAGAAAGATAGAGGGGAGACTCTTTTTTTTTTTTTTTTTCCTCCTTTCCAGCTTTGCGTTTCCTCCACCATAGAAATCCACGGCAAAATCATAATGTGTAAATTTTTATTTTATTTTTATATAAAAAGGTGAGGTTAAATTTAATTAGTCGGATAATTAATTTTTGGAAATTAATTTTTGTTAATTAAAGAAAAAAGAAAAAAATATTTGCGGGTCTGATAATTGGTAAAGATGGCAGGCATAAACAATGTTCCACAAAATTGCTTTTGATATTGGCAGAGCCTTGTAGAAGGAAAGAACCCAGCTGTCCATGTCGTCTATCACAATGACTATTTCGTCCATTTGTCCAGCACTTACTACACGTCACTCTTTTTTTTTCCTCCTCTTTTGCCCCCAAAACTATCCAATTTAATGGAACAGTTGAGATATTATTTATACATGAGAACTATAATATACATTAATTCATAATTTTATATATATAAATTAAAAAAAGAAATTCAAAAAAAACCCACCACCGGTGACTCTCTCCGACCTATGACCCCCCCGCTCGACACCGATGGACCCCCCACCCCTCCACGCCCTACGCCGACGAGCCACAATCCAAGTCCCCCCCCCCCCCCCGTGCTAGAGCCCAGGCGACCCCCTCCCCCGAAGCCAACGAGCCTCATCGGATGCCGACTAGCCCCAACCCGAGCCCCTCCTCCCGCTCGCGCTCGAGCCCAGGCGACCCCCCCTCCCCTTGCGCTCGAGCCCAGATGACCCCCCCCCTGAGCTCGAGGGCCCAATCCCCCCCTGAAGCCAGATCTGGTCGCCGTTTGGGGGCGCGTCGGTGTTGGGGAATGGGGGCTCCTCGGCGTCTTCGTCGGCATCGGGAGGCCGTCGGTTTTTTGTTGAGAAACTTTTTTTAAAATTTTTTTGAATTTCTATTTTTTTATTTTTAGTATATAATATTATGGGTTAAGGTACATTATAGTTATAATGTACAAGTAACATTTCAACTGTTCGATTAAATCCGACAGTTTAAAAATGGGCTATATCGATAAAATATATAAAAAGAGCTTTACCACAAATTCTCCCTTTATAATATTTATATATAAAAAAAAGATTTTTTAATAGTGTTTTTAGTTGGAAGAGTATTAGCGATCCCAAATTTGATTTCAACTTTTTGATACTATTTTACTTGATGGCAGTATGTATTGATATAGTTTAGTGATAGTTTTAAATTTAATTTTATCATTGTGTGTTGTATTTATTAATCTATAAATAAAAGTAATGAGCAATGTAATAAAATTGAAAAAATAAAGTAAATGAGTATGAAAAAATGATTACTTTTATTTTATTTTTAGATTTTTTTTTATTATTATTTTTTTTTAGAAATTGGTATAAGAATTCGAACTCTTTACTTTTTTTTACTGAGTCATGTGCCAAATTATATATAGATTATACATTATCAAAAAAAAAAAAACACACACACACACACACGATTTTGACATTTAAATTTTGATCTCTAAATCCTCCTTAATTTTTGTTAAGTTATGATAATTTTAGGTCGAAGCTTAATTAACCCAACACCACCCGGTTCTGATCCGAACTGAGCCGGTTTGAGTCAGACCCGGTTGGGTCACAAATTCACATCTTGATCATTAATTTCCAACCCACCATTTGGGTTATAACTATGTAAGGATGGAAAAAGATGAGGGATCTACATCACTGAATAGGCCTATCAAGAAGGGCCTTTTTTTTTTTTTTTTTTTTTAAATCAGATCATCATTATGTTACACCAAAAAGAAAAGCCATCATGCACAAACTACTTGTGATCGAGTTTTACTTTTTAGGGACTTTAATATTTTTAATTTGAAGAGACAAAAACCAAATATAGAAAAAAGAAAGAAAGAAAATTTGGTTGGTCTATTAATTATGATTATTTATGATTGCATTATCCAGTTTATGGTTTACAAATGGAACTTACCAACTCTAATTTGCAAGCACATTAAGTACTATATCTAGGCCATGAAAGTTGTCCGTGTTGACCTTGTGTAAAAAGACATGCAATTTTTGCTTTTTATTATTAGCTTTCCAATTTCTTAAACGAACGTTACCCTTGAAAAAACAAATAAATAAATCTTATACGTAAACCTTTTCATCATTTATAAGAAAAAGCAGAATTTTTGTCACAAAATTATTTGTTCTATTGAAAAATAGATAATAAAGGAAACTTAGCTGGACACTAGTTGGAAATTACCGTGATCTTTGGTGTGTGTTTAAAGCAATAGTGCTGATTGGTAAACCAAAAAGAAAAAGAAAAAGAAAAAAAAAAACATATCACTTTAAGAAGGATAGTTTCATTAGTTTGTCTGTCAATCTAGAATTGTAATTAGCCTTAGGACGCGAAATAGTTATCTTTACAAGGTATCTTTATACCTCCCTTTTTTTATCTTAAAACTTGAAAGTAAAATATTCAAACTCAACATCCTATATTAAAGTACTCAAGTATAAAATTGTTGATCAATTTTGAACAATATTATTTTAGCTACCAAAAAAAAATGTTAATTGAGAGTTTTCTATTAAAATCATCAATCAAGTCTTTCGATAACATGGTTTAAAAATAGTGGAATGGCCACTGACCTTTCCTTTCAAACTCAGGAGGAACAAAAACAAAAAAAAAAAACAAAACAAAAAAAAAAAGAGAAACCATTAGAAGCAACTCCATAGATTGGTAGAGTGTATTGGCATGTTTACTTGCGCGTAATCGGAGTAAGCATGAATTGGAGTGAGTATGATTCAGAGTGGGCTGGATTCGGAATCAGGATTCGAAGTCAGAATATGCTGTTTACTTGGTTTCCAGGAATCGGAATCGGAATCGGAATTACTGTCAATCTCATTCATGCGTTTACTTAAAACAAGAGTCAAAGTTAGTTGATGTAAATTTATTTGTATACTCCTTTATTTATTATGTTTTCAAAAATTAAAAAAATGATTAATTTTTATTTATTTATTATCATATTATTAATTAAAAGTAAAATAATTATTATGATATTAAGGTAATAAAATTAAATTGTGTAATTTTTTATTTGAAAAAATTAAAAAAAGTAAAAAAAAATAAATTAAAATAAGTAAAGTATAAAAAATATAAAAATAGAAACATAAAAATATATTATGATAAAAAAAATTATTTATTTACTCTAATAATATTAATAGTAATTAGGATAGTTATATAATATTAATTTAATAAAAATATATTATATTTAGTTAATAAAAATAATTAATATAAGTTGTTAGTATTTTTTAATATAATTTTTTACAAATAAATTAAGGATAAAATAGTAATTTATAATGTTAATAATAGGAATGGAAGTCATAATCCGGAGGGGAGATATGGGATTGTCAATCTCATTCCTCAATCCAAAATTGGTGTGTGACCTACCATTCTCACTCCCATTCCAGAAAAAAATGAGCAAGTAAACAAGGGACTGACTCCCATTCTCCACTTCCATTCCCTATTCCTGATAAGTAAACATGCCATAAGAGACTCGGGTGAACAAATGGGAACTTTGAGATGTTAATTAAGAATTATTTTGACGAGCATTTTAATTAGGATTCATTTGGTTTATATATTTGCTTTTTGAAATGAAAATTTTTCTTAATTTAAAATTAGAAGTCACTTAAAAAAATTAATGGTGTTTGAACGTGCAATATTGTTTTATAATTCTAAAAAATGTTAAATTTTTTTGAATGGAATTTTGATAAATATTATAAAAAGTCATTTGAAAATTAGTTTTTAACAAATTTAATAAATCTTATCGTATTTTAATAGGGTATGGATCTAAATTTATTCCTCTATTATTTATGAACATATTGAAAAAGAATGATTTGTTATGGGAGATGAAATGAAAAAGTTATGAAATTTTAAAACTTAAAAAAGAAGAGAGAAATTTTTAAATATGAAAATAGTACTTGCAAAATAGAGTT
Source organism: Ficus hirta (assembly GCA_038430175.1). Lineage (NCBI taxonomy): Eukaryota > Viridiplantae > Streptophyta > Magnoliopsida > Rosales > Moraceae > Ficus > Ficus hirta. The sequence goes on along the minus strand of CM076596.1, from coordinate 1,123,633 downwards.
GGAATTGAAATGTGTGTAAAGGTTGATTCTCAAAAAAATAAAATAAAATAAAATATTTTCATCTCATTTCATAAATTGATAATATGAGTTGTTAGGTCCAAAATAAACATAATTTTTATTTCATTTTTAAAATAAGATAGCCAAATACCCGAATCAAATGGCCTTTGATTCCAATGACTTCAATGATATCAACATAAGTTTTGTAGAGCAAAAATGATAGGCAAATAAGATCTTTAGTTGATATATACATATTCATGAAAAGAACAAGCAGAGCGAATTTATACATGGAACAAATCATTCACCTTTTCTCAGCAAAATAAATAAATTGAAATCAATCACTTTTTTCTATCGAGATTGCATTTAAAGAAGAAAAAAATTAATACATAAAGCCTTTGGAAAGACAATTTATTTTTAAATTTAGGAGAATAGGGCGCCAGAATCAATTTGTTCCAAGTTATTTTCAGCTGCAAATATACGAATTTTGATGTCTCAATTAATTTACTATTATATGTAGATATATATATTTTACGTTTTGACTATTGCAAAACAACCTCCGATTAAACTCATATGTCTAGTGTTGAACGCCCAATCAATCAATAAACAAATGCAAATTGAGCATTGAAACAGTCTTCGACATGCTGGTCTGCAACTTCAGAATCAGTCCCATGTGAAAACCAAACCCATTCTATTTTATTCCCACGACTCGATAGTTGTATGTTCCCTTCTTTAATTAGGCTTTTTTTTTTTTTTTTTTTTGTTATACAAAATTTCCCAATTTCTTCCCTAAGAAAAAGAAATCCATATATTCCTTTTCGCTATAGAAAGGGGGAAAAAAATTTAAGTTACAAACAATAATTGGAGTCTTTACAAAGGAAAAAAAAAAAAAAGTTACAAACAATAATTGGAGCCTTTCATTTTTGCTATAGAAAGGAAAAAAATGAAGTTACAAACAATAATTGGAGACTTCCTCACTTCGAATATCATACTAGTTTATTGATAATTCATTTCGACTAATTCAACTGATAGAGAAAATATATATATTTTTAATTATAATTATTATTATTGTTGTTTTTATCTCTCATCTCCTGTCGTGAAGATCTCTTGATTCTCTTTCTATGTCTACGTCTGATTTTTCAAGTTTTACTCATTAGTTTTTGGCTTTCATTTGTGTTTTAGACGCTTTATTTGTTTTGTCTTGGTGTTCTTTTGTTGTTATTTTAACGAAGCTTATTTATTTAAAAAAAGTTTTTTATGTTTAAAGTAAAAAACTATTTTAATTTCTCTTTAATCTAAGTCTTTGTTTAATATTTTAATTTTAATTTAAATTTTTCATCTTAATTTTTATTTTTTTTTAAAAAATTAATAAAATTTATAATTAATTTTTTAAAAATTAATTAATTTTAATTTAAAAATTTTAACTATAATCGACGAATCAGATGTATTATAAATGAAAGTCAAAGATTTATACCGTGTTTTATAATTAAATCAGATTTGTAAAATGTTGTTAGTACAATCACAATCTAATTATGCTTTTTAATTAGTATTAGATGATATTTTTATATTGCAATAAGATGGGGAGTGACTATCCGGAAGGATATTTTTGCTTTAATAAAATTTCATTCAAGGACGAGACTTGAGAGACGTTTTTTTTTCCCCCCGCATTGATTATTAAAAATTGACAATAGTGAGGGACCCGCAGAATCTATGGACCCCACATGCAAGCTGATTTGTCATTTAGCGCAAAAACATTTACCAACACCAAAAGTTCGAGTCGGTGGAGGAGAGAAGTATGGGAGAAAACTATAGAGTGTATATGTGCGTAGGGTGGGACCCAGGGGGTAAACAGATCAGAGGGTGGTGGGCGTTTGGAGACCAGCTGTTGCAGGTCAAGGCCCAGTTGGCTCTGACACGTGGACAGCTTTAGTGTGGGCAGTGATGTCAAGTCACTCTGATGAAGGTAGCAGTACGCCTGTACGGTGAGCCTGCGCACCACAGATTGCTGTCTCTGTTGTGTTTAATGTGTTCTGGGTTTTATACTGTGTTTTTGGTGTATTGAAAACCTTTTTTATTATTTTTTTTTAGGGAAATTTTTTTTGTTTATTTTGGTTGAATGCTTTTGCTTTGTGGAATGTGTTCCTCGATTCCATTTCCCACCGTGCCAGTCCGTACGCATTGTCCTTATTTAACCACCAGCCTGGCTTCCACTGTCTTTAGTATTTATATTTTTGGGCCGTGGTATCAATCTCCCTCGTTACAAAATAAGATCCTAACATACCATCTTTTTTTTTTTTTTTAATATAACGATAATGTTATCTTTCACTCTTCTTGTTTTAAGATGTTGAGATTCAATATTGGGCAATTTTAATATAAAAGTTCCTATCTAATTAATACTTTTTTTGTGAATATTAAAAAAAAAATCACTAATGTCTTCGTACTTTTAGTTTAACACGTAAAAAGTAAGCAGCAACAACAATCAGCAGCGGAACTGGATGGGGACTACAGCCCCATTAAAATTTTTTGTAGTTACAAATTTACCCAAAAAATGTTAAAGTTTATATAATTTGCTTTTATTAAATATAAAAAATACTCATATAGTTTACAATTTATCCCGACTAAAAATAAATAATTCTCACGTAATCAGTACTAAGATTAATTTTATGTTTACATTTTACTGTTTTACCCCTATTAAAATTAAAAAATCTTAAATAAATCCACTAAAATAAAAAATTCTCATATAGCCTCCACTAAATTTAGTTTATCTTGGAAAAAAAAATTTAGTGTAAGCCTGGATTATGTTTCTGGCTCCGCCGTGGCAACAGTTAACAGGCTAGGAGCTCACAAAGTCTATTAATAAATTGTCGCCAAATCGATAAACTTGCGTGATATATGACTCGAACTTTTGACCCGTTAAAAATGAAGGCTCCAAATTCACCTAATTCTACCTTCGATGAAACAATCCAAAAGTCAATGGAAAAAGGAGATGAAATTCTCATATACGGTTCTCAGAGGGAAAGTTTTATTTTTATTTTTATTTTTTATTTTTTATAAAATATATCATATTCAGCTCTTGTTTGGTATTCCAGTTTAGATCATAATTTACAATTTAATTTTTATATTTTTCTGAAAAGTCAACTTCATTTTTACTATTTATTACAGTTTTGTAACTCAAATTTTAGAAGTCCATAATTTTGCATATACAAGTCTAACTGAGATGATTTTTTTATTTTAAATTATATAGAATTTTGAGACGAATAAAATAAGCTCCATATTGATTTTTATTTTTCCAAACACATTTAAAGTTTTTTCACTTTTTAACTCCAGCAATTCAAACAAATCACTAAATGCACAATTCAATTCAAACCCAAATACTATAATCAAAACCTTAACACCAAAGACATGCTCAATATTTTTACGATGATACCACCACCACAAGTGGTCTAATATAATGTTGGATGGCCTAAAACCGTCTTTTTATTTTATTTTTCTTTTTCTTTTGAAGGAGCCTCTTCTATAATGTTGGATTGCCTAAAACCGTCTTCTTTTTTTTCCCCTTTTGAAGGAACCTCATTTTTCTTCTTCTTCTTCTTCTTCTTCTTCTTTTTACTATGATACCACCACCACAGGAGGTCTAATATAATGTTAGATTGCCTAAAACCGTCTTTTTTTTTTTTAAGAGCCTAAAACCGTTTTTTAACTATTCGTTCAATTTATAAAACCTCAAAATGTTTTCGATAACGCTGAAAATAGAAAGGTAGAGTGAAAAAAAAAAAAGAGTTTTAATATCCAATCATTAATATGATAAAATTTTAGTTATAATTTAGTAAAGATATAAAATGATGTGAGTAGAGCTGACATTAAGGAAAATTACTGCCAACCATCATGTCTATATCTTATTTTATTTTTATTTTTTAAAATATGATTGTGAGAGATTTGAACTTTAATATTTTGTACTAAAATTATACATAGATTTACTAACTAAACTTTGCTTACAGCCACAACTCAAACAATTTCAAACTTATCTACTACATTTCCATCTCTAAGAATTTAAAATCTATATAGGTATTCAAAAAATATATTATAAACATCTAGAGTTCATGCACCTAGAGCTAGTAGTGTATTATATAACTAGCACGCGACATTAGTTAAAATTTTTTTTTTTCCTTTTGGTTTGCTTGGAATGCGACATTAGTAATTTAGTACGATGAAGAATGTTCTCTATAGGTTGTTTGTCATGTAACAAAACACAGCGTGGTCGGTGAGCTAGGCATGCATGGATTAAATTACGTTATAATGATGCTTATAATTGCATTCACATAATGTTACCATACACTAATTATAGTCAATAACGTATATACATGAATACATAGTTAATTATGTCCATATATACATATATATATACATATATATATATATATATATAAGGAGAATAGATGATAGAAGAAGCGTAGAAGATGGATGGTCGGCAGAAAAAAAAAATTAAAAAAAAAAAGAGAAAACCGTTAAATGGGATAGGCGTTGAAGGCACCCTTTGACATTGATTAATGACCTGTTAAAAGCAAAAGTTCCAAATTAAATCTCTTTTATTATCATGCCACCACCACCGATGGTCTAATATAATGTTGGATTTGCCGAGAACCGTTTTTCAACTATTTGTTCAATTAATAAAACCTTAAAATATTTTCTATAACGATGAAAATAGAAAGGTAGGGTAAAAAAACGAAAAAGAGTTTTGATATCAAATTTTAGTTATAACTTAGTTAGGATATAAAATGATGTGGGTAGAGCTGACATTAAGGCAAATTACTACCAACCATCATGTCTATATCTTATTATAGTTTTATTTTTTAAAATTTGATAGTGAGAGATTTAAACTTTGATACTCTGTAGTAAAACTATACATAGAGTTACTACTAAACTTCGCTTATAGCCACAACTCAAATAATATCAAACTTATCTACTACATAATTTCCAATTCTAAGATTGTAATATATATACACACATATAAAGTTTTAAATCTGGTATCTGATGGTATTGGAAATGTGAATTTCAGTTTTTATGAATGTGAACTTTAGTTATAGGAACGTGAATTCATGCAGAAGGAAATATAACTAAAGTGAATGTGAATTTTCTTAATTTTACATTATTTTCTGCATGAATTTATATTTCTAATAACTGAAATTCACATTACCGGAAACCATCAGATATTGAATTTAAGACCATTCATATATATATATATATATATTTAAATGTATAATCTAAACATATATAGTTCATGCACCTAGAGCTAGTAGTGTATTATATAACTGCCACATTAGTAAATATATATATATATATACACATATATAAGGATGTGGTTTCAACAATTATTCTTTTTTTGTGATGACGAATGATCGTAGACAAAACTATAAAAAGAAGTGCATTATTTAATTATATTTGATGATGTGGCATTTTAAATAACTTACTATTACAAGTTAAGCAACATGCTAACCTTTTAAATATATTTAAATATTTCTTTTTTGTATTTTAATTGTTAACAATTAATATCTGAAATGCAAATTAGGGAACGAAATGGAATTAAAAATTTTTTTTTGAAGGAAAATCAAAAGGTGTAGAGATAAGCAATAGTTTATTTATCTTCGAAAGAAAAAAAAATCTAAAATTTTTTTGTTTATTTTTACTTTCCCAAATTCAATTACAATTTATATTTGTTGATGAATCTTATAATTTTGAGAGAACTACAATAACACCTCCTTTATTTTCATTAATCATAAAGAAAAAAAGGGGGACTTCTATAATGGGATATGCGTATTTTTCCTACTTACATGGTATGAATTGTGAGTCTTTTAATTCAAGTCAAATGGTTATGATTGATGCATGTCCACATACAAATTTATATTACACTGCAGCAAATTTTTTCTTCTCCAAGAAAAGAAAAAGAGAAAAAAAAAAAAAAAAACTCGTTTTTCATCTTCGTCAACAAAATAAAGAGAAAAAAGCTCTTTCTATGTCCTGCCTCATGTTGCCTGATTTGGGTTTCTCTTATTTGAGATTTTTTATTTTGTTGTTTGCAATTGACCTCTATTAGTGCAGTTTAAATTTCATCAGCAAGGAAAAAAATAAATTTCTAGGGCACACTGGGCTTCTCAATTCCAAAGGTTTTTTTTTTTTTTTTTTGGGCTAAAAAAAAAAAAAACTTATAAAAGCCATGTTAGCAAGTTATTAACAATTTGTCCATCCAAATTACATTCAATGAGTTTCTAAGTTTTATGTTCATTAATTGTTATTAAATTCTTTTGATCAGCAACTCAATTTATTACAACCATCCAATTAACATCATGCGATTAAAACAACGATAATCATGGATGAGTAAATATTAGAGTAACTATTGAAAAATCTTCTATATATATAGATATATATTTTTGGTTTGCTGGAATGCGACATTAGTAATTTAGTACGATGCAGAATGAATGAATGATGATTTCTTTAGGTTGTTTGTTATGTAACAAAACACAGCGTGGTCGATGAGCGGGGCATGCATGGATTAAATTAAGTTATCATGATGCTTATAACTACATTGGCATAATTTTACCATATACTAATTATAGTCAACTAATGTATACACATAAATATATATAGCTAATTATGCATGTACATGTATAAGATATACATGGATAAGAAGAAGAGATGATATATAGAAGATAAGAAGCGTGGAAGATGGATGGTGGGCAGTTAAAAAAAAGAGACGTTAAATGGGATAGCCGTTGAAGGCACGCTTTGGCATTTGACTCGGACTCGGTCACTGCCCACAAGTCTATTGGCAGCGGCTGTCCAATTTTCAAAGCCCCATCCCAATTGGGCCTTTTTTTATCCTTCTTCTTTCTTTCCTCTTTTATTTATTTATTTTTATCGACTGACAAATACATATATACATACACACATATATATGTATATAAATATAAATATATATATATTTCTTTCTTTGTCTTCTGAGTTTAGTTTAGCCGTTGGGTGGTCAGTTGAGAGCTGACTATAATTTAAAAGAACTTTGCGAATTAGGTGGAAGGTCACGCACAAGCAAACGAGTGCTGAAAAAAATTATGTGTCTTAATTCGTCAACATGTTTTCGTGATGTCTATACGAACTCAAGCAAAAATCATGTTAGAGACAGTAATTTTATTATTATAAGATGTGAGAAAAAATTATATTAATAACTCCTTGAGTCGTTCAAACTAAGGACCAAAACTAGTCTGCGATGTGATATTGAGAATTCAAGAATTATTGTCAAGTTACTTAAAATTATTGAGATTTAAAGCAAAATGAGTTTTCAATTAAAATCATGACATTGAAAATGTCATTTTTATTTTTTTGCTAAACCCATCACGCTGCTTGATATTGATTGTCGGCCTACTGAATTGAAAGAAACATGAACGTTTAATTTTGATTTTGATTGGGTAGCGACAGAATATATCAAAATATTGTAAAACAAATTCCAAAAATTAGAACAGAAATGCGCGTGTAAATACATACAAACATACATACATATATATATATATATATATTAATATTCTTATGAAAGCAGCATAAACCAATAGATATAGAACAATTAAATTAAATTTTTTTTATAAAAATAAAATAATAAATAAACTAAATAAGCTTTCTATTAAAAAAAAAATCATAAAAAATACTCATGATGTTACCTCGAAAGATATAAAATTTTTTAATTTTTTTTTTCCTTTTCCATGGAAAAAATATATGGCTGCTAATACACATGCATTATAAAAGTATTGTATTGGTTAAGCAAGTCAAGCCAAATACTCCGACACTCTCACGCAATCTTCTAATTGATATTCTAACTAAAACTGCAGAATTTTGTTGATGCCATACTAGTACTTCTCTGAAATTTTTAAAACTCTCCCAAAAATATCATTTTATTAGCTTCAATTTATAATTAGGAAAAGAAAATTGAACCTCGATTTGTTACTTTTGATAGCTCCCTCTAATTACTAAAATATGTGTGATGTGTCAATCTATCATTGGCTACAAAGCTAGCCAAGGCCAAAGTCAAGTACAGAATTCGCATTTATGTACTTGTTTTATTTAATTTAATATAATTATTTTAGGCTCTTGTCATGCTCAATTGACTTATCACATATTTATCTAAGTCAAACCGATGAGAGCAAGAATTTTCCTGCTTAATTAATAACTTACGTTAATATATAAGTCCAAATTTTGTTGTTCAAGTCTTTAAGAGCGTAACCTATAAGGTTCTTTTGTTGACATATTGATATAGGCATTATTTGACATCTTCTTTTTCAAAATTTAGATACCATTCATTTTTCTTTATCTCAGACACTCATCTTATTTAAATTCACAACGTGAATCAGATTTTTTTAATTAAAATCTCTATGTGCCAAATTTACCCCATTTACTTTTTAGTCACTGATTGAATTTAAAATGATTAAAAATATCCGTTTAAATTATTTTTAGTTACCAACATCATATAAAAACTCAGGATTCCGAAAACCCTAATGGAAGTAATGTGTATAAGCGAATTCTCCAGCTCTTATCATATGCAGGCTGCACTTTTATTTTCTTAATATTATTTTTCTAAAGACAGTGGGGGGGACTTGGAAAGTTAGAACGAGAAAAATAAAGGTTACATGACCTTTTACTTTAAGCAAAATAAAGTCACTAATTAATTATAATAATAAGACTTGAGATGTGTTAATAATAGTTGTAACTTCTATTATATGTTGACAAAAAACAAATGATATCTAATTTCACAAAAGCGAACGGAAACTTTTGCTATACTTAAAAAAAAGTTTAACCACTTACTTTTTCAGCTTGATTAATTTACAAGATTGTTTTTCTACTTTCTTTTTTCTTCTTTTTTTCTTCTCCCCAATTCTCGGCCGGGACCGTCGTTGAGGTTCTCTCTCGATCTCTAGCAAAATAGTAGATAAGTTTTCTTTGTAAAATTGAAGCTACTAATTTTACTTGATAAATTTTTCTAATATCTTAAGAGACACTCTGTTTCAATCACTTAAAGATGAATAATTCAATTGGTTGTTTATTCATGGTCTCCTTCTCTTAAAAAACAAATTTCGTTTTTTCTTTTTTCAAATATAGCGACCAACATTTTATATATATATATATATATATATATATAAAACAAGATAAATAAACTGTTTTTAGTAGTTAATAATATCATAAAATAGAAAACAGAATGATGAAATTTTCAATTATTTAAGGCAATAAAAAAAAAAAAGGAGAGAAAAAGAAATATGGTTCAAAGCCATTTGTTTTCACATTTCTTAAGAGAGAGCCCTTACAGTCCATCATGCTCAGTAGGTATTATTTGTTTGTTAGTTTTCGCTTTTGTTTTTATTTTTGTCTCTGTCTCTGTCTTTGTTTTTGTTTATGGTTTGTTAAGAATTCCTTGTTGGGTCTTCGTTTATTAGCTTTTCTTAGTTCATAAGTAATAGAATTAGGTAAGAGATCTCTTTCGATTCCTTATTCTTTATTTATAAATTTGATTTGCCCTTCCCCTCTCTTTCTAGTATTTTCTCTTCAAGAATTTTTAAAGTAGCCTTGGGAACTTTTTAGACTTTTCTAGTCTCCTAGAATGCCATAGAACTATAAATGATTGGGCCATAATTTGTTGTAAATACACTTCGACCAAACTAAAAGTAGGTAAATAATATGGTTATAAATTTTTTTAAAACAAATAAAAACTTTATTAAGTAATTAATTTATAATCATATCAATTAATTATATTTACTAATAAAACTTAAAATTAGTATTAGAGTTGAAGTTTCTAACTCTACTATTTGCTGTAGAGAAATGACAACTTTTATATGATTTAAAGTCAGAATTGGTGTTCTTAATATTTTTCTCATTATTTATTTCTTTTTAATCCCAGTAATCATATTCTATAATATAGACTAGGATGGACACTGAAACACTGAGCTAAAGGCCCGAGGCCTGTTGCAATGCTGTGTTTACACCGTTTACTTATTGGATTTAGAAAAATGAAGCCCAATCTGCGTATTAACATGTCAAACCATCTTTTTTAAAACTAGCCCAGTGCTGAACCTAACCAGCTTACAAGATCAAATCCACCCAACCCAACCACCCAATTAAGTGATATCCTTTTTGGGTGCTGATCTGCTTTAGAAACCCTTTTTTTTTTAATTTAATTTAATTTAATTTAATTTTGAAAGAGGCTCATAAAATAGTATAAATTCTAATAAGATAATACGATGAGTCAGTAATACAACAGGCACGATCCTCAATTGAAACTAATTTCACTAGTGAAATATGATAAAGTTTAGAAGGAAAAAGTGTCTGTTTTAAGAAAACAATTTACACTTAACAAGAATGATAAGAATCATTCGATCATTATCTTTGATCTAGCTTTGCTAGCTGTTAGATCTATCATGCAAAATATAAAGCTACGTGAAATGAATTCAGAGATACTGTTTTGTTTATTAGTTCCTAATATCATGTTGCTGTGGATTTGGCCAGTAATAATTCAGTACTGGACACTAAAAATACCCATACAATTAAATGAGTTATTAAAAATAATATTGCAACACAATTAATAAGATAAAAAAATAAGACAACAGATCTGAATATCACATAAGACCTATTATTAACATGTGTAATTCGACCTCAAAATTTGTATTTAATTCGTTTTTTCCGATTTGAATCCCATTTTCTTTCTAAGTACTCTTTTATTCTTCACCATTTTAGCACCTGTAAATAGCATTCAGTTAGGCTAGGCCTGCCCCTATATATGCAAATATAAGAGTATATATACACCTATATATAGATATATACGCTTGTCTAGTGTGCTTAATTATATTACATGTATATCACCCAATAGCTACGCGTGTGAATAGAACCGTTAGATGAGGCATGCTACTTCTTTGACTCGATAAATATCGGATGTTTGATATCGTATCATATGTACCATGCGAGAAATTATTCGGTGGACATCATCGTGCTAATGTGCTAATGTGGTATATCTATCTAATAAAAATTTGACATTTGAGTGTTTTTTTCATATCATCTATTTGTTTTACTTTTCTCTTTCATAATATGTAATATATTAGTTGTCAAATCAAAATTAAATAAATATCTCACATAAATCTCTTATCATAATCAATTCAATTTATCTAAAATATTGTATCTTTTTTTTTAGAAATAATATTTTATTTTCTGATATCACTTAATATAGTTAATTAATATAGTTAATTTTTTTAAAAAATAAATTAAAGAAAAGGAATCATATCACCATTTCAGCTCTTATAAATAAGTCAAAAGGCAGGGCTACAAGAGTTTATTGAATTAAAACGACAATAGCAAAACAAAGTGGGCGCAGCCACCAAACGATCAAATGCATAGCAGTACATTTATTACAAGAAAACGACACATAACAGCAAAATAAAGAAACAACCCTCAAAGCCACTGTTTCATTTTCGTTGATTTTGGGACAACATTATAGTTGTGGTACTTTTTTATTTTCTGAAAGTAAAAAATTAATTAAATGTATAAAGTGACAAAAAATTATTTTTTTTTAATGAAAGATGATCTTCAACAAAAAAAAAAAAAAATTAATATGAAAGATGATATTTACTTAAATTAAATTGATTGTGATAAGATATTTAGGTGATATATTTATGATAGTTTTAATTTGACAACTATTATATTATACATTCGAAAAGAGAAAAAATAAAAAAAAGGAATGACATGAAAAAAAAAAAAAAAACACCAAAATATCAAATTTTTGTTGGATGGGTATACCACATAATCTTGATGACTTGATACACCTGGTCTATTGAATAATTTCTCGTACCATGCATTTTAATTTCCCTTAATAATCAAGTTTTCCGTTTTCGTTGCTTAGGTGATTAGTTGATGATGCTTAATTTGGTCAATTCATTTTCAGCAAAATTTAGAAAATTTCCTTTTAATGAACGAGTCGTACTTGTTGTAGAAACTTTCTCATTTTACCAAATGGAAAAAACTAAACGCTGTTTTAATTTTTTTAATTGCAATGTGATTCTTAAAAAGAAAAAAGAAGAAGAAGAAGAAAAACATCCCACGAGCAACTATCCAATTAATTAATAACTGAAGATTGATTTCTTTAATGACAGTCAAAAATTGAGGGACGTGTTAAAATTATAAATGAGCACATTATTAATTAAGAAAATGAAATAGGATTTTGTACAGTAAAATACTAAAATAATACTCACGTAGACCGGCAAATAGATCTAAATCATAACATGAGATAGGGATGAATAGGACATGCATAGAAAAAGGAACATGCAGCCAAGTGGACTTAGTTAATTTGCAGATTTATTATATATTTTCACATGTCACGGAAGTATTATGAAAGCTGTTATTATTATTATTATTATATTATGATTCCCCTCGAGAAAAATAAATTATTACATGATAGCTACATTTACATCACGCAGCTCATTCTTATAATAATCGTCTTGTGTTGAAAAACAAAATTAAAATCCTAAATACAACTAATTTGTTCATGAAAATGTCGTCCTCTTTCTTTCCTCCCACACCACCCCCTCCCCCCCCCCCCCCCCCACCAAAAAAAAAAAGGAATATAAGCATTCATTAGTATTCTCAAGCACACCGTTTTGAAAATTTTAGAGAGCGTACATGGAACAGAAAGAAAATCAGTCGCCTTCTAAGCAACTACCCGTAGACTAGCTAGTCACCTTCTAAGAAAATCAGTCTTAATAGTTGTCCCCTCAATAGTGTGGTGATAATTTATCAATTTGTTCAAGAATTTTTAGTATTTCACAATTTTTATATGACTTAATTTTTAAATTCCTATGATTTGACATAACATTATTGGTGGGATAACCAATAAGACAAGAAATTCAAGATAATAGATCTTGACTCGTGAGTTGATATTTTCTTATTAATATGATTGTCTTATCAATTAAGAATATCTACCATTAAAAAAATGACAACTTATCATTATATGACTTGATAGTCGGGATTAGAGTTGATGTCTATTGCATTACCGATAACATTATTTAAGAGAATTAAGTGTGGACAGAAAAAATCTAGTCTCTATAAATGTTTAATATATAATTAAGAGAGATGTAAATGAATCGTCTCTTATTATCAATGCCACGATGAAAAGGTTTGTGGAAAAAACACTAAACTTGCACGGATAAATGAAACGATAGAAAAAGAATAGAATTACTACAAATGTAAGAATCTATTCTAACTGACTGATGACGCTCATGATAACTATGAATAGCAGTGAGTTCCCTATCCAACTCTATACACATTACACACTAACAAATAGCAATAATGTAAAGAGATTAATTGGACAATTTTATTGGATCATTAGTGCCCTATTTGGTCACGATAGCTAGTGTTGCTACATTGACATTGGTTGAAAACTTTGTCCCACCCATTTTGACGACATTAATGATGTCCTATTTTCTATAACACCACTTATATCTATGACCCCACATGCACTTATTCCTTCTATTGGATGAGTGAAAGATGCTCTCTCTTTGTCACCTTTCCACTATTATTCCACATATTTATTATTTCCACAACCCCCAACCCCCCACCCAAAAAAAAAAAAAAAAAAAAAAACCTAAAATTAATAATTCACATGACACTTGAATTCAGCTTATTGTTAATTAGCTCACAAATCTACTTATTGTTACAATTACGAATGAAAATAAAACCCATTAAAAAAAAAGCAAAAAAAAAAAAGTTAAAATTTTAATTCCTTTTTTTTTTTTCCCCCCCCCCCCCCCCCCTTCATGTTTTGGTAGCATGAAATGAAGTATTACCGGCGGGCAACGATTTCGGGGCCGAGCCTGGGTGCGTCGCGGGACACCAATTGACCCTGCGCCAGCACGATGGACTTGTAGATCTCGACGATCATCTTATCATCATACTCCTTGAGTGGGCCCCTCCCGAACCCACCACCAATCCCGTTTCCCCACGTGGCGCCTCCGTAGCCGGCGCCACTGCACACCCGCGAGTTAGCGAATCCCAGCATGAGCTTAACGTAGGCGTCGCGCAGCCAAACCAGCAGCTTCTTCGGCGACGGCACTCTCCTCAGGAACCCCAGCTTCGGGGCGATCCGGATCCGCCACGACCGCTTCCTCCGGGTCGAACCCAGCTCCGCCCTCCTGCTCCGCCGCCACCGCCGCCGAGAACCCGACCCGTTTAGCTTCTCGTAGCCTTTCCTCTTCCAGTATCCTCTCAAGCCTTTGTACATGTTCGCAGACACACCTTCCATTTTTTTTTTTTTTTTTGGTTTGTTTCTCTCTTCAGAGAAATTTCAGAGAGAGAGAGAGAGAAAAAAAAAAAAAGAAAGAGAGGTGGGTGAGAATTGGAGGGCTTGATTGAATGAGGTGTGTATATATATATATATATCATATATGAATCTGTAAATTAAATGTATAGAGAAATTTATATAAACGACACACGTATATAAAATGGAGGAGGTGGGATCATAATTGAGATACGCCATGACGCATTTGCTTTTCTCACGGGAGTCGCTGTCCTTTTTAAATGCGGCTGGACACGGCACGTGCATCACACGCATAATCATGGCCGTCAATTTTTATTTTATTTTATTTTGTTATTTCCGTTTTTTTGTTTTATTTTGTTATTTCCGTTATCTGCTATTTTATGAATCGTCTTATTTTCATAGAATTTAGTTAAAATTATTATTTTTGTTCTTAATAAAACTTTATGTGATTTTGTGGTTTAGAAATTCACGTTAGTAATAATTCTTTTAATGAAATTCTTTTTGAAATGGAAAATTTAATTGTATTTCCATAGGTGGGAAACAAAACGGGTTAAAAAATAAGTTTTTTTTTAAAAAAAAATACTTATATAGGGTTGGCAAGTTATATATATATATATATATATATTTGTGTATTGATTTGCTGTGCATAGCAAAATAAGAAATAAATAAATGCATGATATAGGAGTTGAAGTTATCGATTTATATTATTAAGGTTGTGTAAGTGGGGTGTGAATAAGGTTTGAAGTGTGTGAGTACGGGAGTTGAGGGTAGTTTTTTGCAACGAATGAATTTAGGTAGAAGAAAAAGGTGAGCCAGCCTATGAATGCTTTTTTGGTTGGTTGGCCATCAAGTTCCATGCCCTCCAATAGGAATAAGTAGTAACTTTCTAAGCCACGTATGCAAATCACTTTCTCAATTCAACCATTGCATAACATGACATCTACTTATTTTGTCCGCCATAAAACCTTTCACTTTCACAGTATTTGTATTTTGATAGCTTGTGTTTGGTGTACCGATTTGAAATAGAAATTTTACGTTGAACTTTGTTGATTTTTTAAAATCTTATTATAATTTTTGTTGATTTTTCAAAAAAAAAAAATATACAAAAACTGAGATAAAAACTTTATGTTTAAACCTTCAAGCCAGATGAAAGCTTAGTTTTATTAATCCATTGCAAACGTTTAAGTAATTGCCTAATATAGATGACAATACTTCAGGGTATAAGAGTAAAATGACATGAGTTTAAACTCAGAATTCTTTATCTAATACCATGTTAGTTTATACATCTAACCCCAAAAAGCTTAACTACGATAGGAGGTGGCCAGCATTAATTTTTATATTTTATATTCCAATAATATTGTGTAACATCGGATAACTAGTTTTTCAACCAAGAAATTTGTATCGGATTATGTAACGTTTTATATATAAATTTACAGCGTAACATAATTATTATTACAATAATTTGATGTTTTAAAGTTTGTTATATGTATAATTAGATTTTTTTTTTTGGTTTTAATGTGTAATTATAAATTAAATTTTATAATTTTTTACAGTACGTGCTTAGTATAATCACTGTTTCTTTAATAGAAAACTTCTGTTAGTACTTTTTTTTTTTTTTTTTTTCCAGATTTTAATCGCAAGTTTGCTAGTGGTGTGAGGCCATGAGACAAAATAATTACAAAGAGAACGATTATAAGCTTCAGTTTTCACGTGGCTGGGTCAGGAGTTGAGAGTTCGAGTATCACGTTCGTTGATGGGTTCATTCTAATCCACCTTTTTTTTTGGTGGTATACATCTATGTGTTCTATTACTAATATTATACGTTTGTCCACGTTCGAACGCATTTTAAACCTTTAATTCATTTCACCCTCACCACTAGGCTAACTCTAATGACTTATTCTTATTCACTTCTTGTCCAAGTGACAAGTGCCTAAACCTAATCAATAACTAAAAAATAATTTCTTAATTGATTATCATCAATAACTAATTAACGGTCATTTTCTTAAAAAAAAAATCGATAATTTTTCAATAAAAATTTAAATGTTGTCTATTTTATCTTAAAAAAAAATACACAGCCTTTTTTAAATTTTTATTTTATTTTATTGGTATAAAAGAATACACAACTTATGATGTTTAAAAACACTTTTTTTTTTATTTTTAAGGAAAGCAAAATAATACGTATTTGTGTTATTAATATTAGATTTTCTAAATTTTTCACGGTGGCAGAACTACTGTGGACTACGTGGCCATGTGCACGTACAGGTTTTATTACTGAAAAAATAACAATAATAAATACAAATATATATTCATAATTATTATTAAAATTGGTTTGTCACTTACGAGGGGCAAGTCAAAGCATCTTGATGGGTTGCTTTCCTCCTCATATGCTGCTGATGAGTCCAACTCCAAAGCTTGCTCCGTGACTAAGCAATCTTTTAATGAACTATAAATTAAAATGGGATGTAATTAAGTGGCATGTTTATATATGTGAATATAATAATTTGACCTGTACATGTATGTATATCTCCTCCTAATTTATGGTCGGATCAGCTTAATTAGCCAGTTAATTAATTGGTGCAGAATGTGTCTGCTTCATACAAAACACATGCAAGGGGACATGGCTTGTTTTAGGTATGGTGCAAATCCTAAACGATAGAGATATTTTTACGATAAGATCTGAGGAAAATACATTATTAATAGAGTTCTGTATTTTGAATCGTCAGATCTGTATCAGAAATTGTCTGTTCAATATATATATATATATATTTTATATTTGAACGTGATTTTGATTAGATATAATAACAACAAAATGTATATTAGTTATATGAAGCATCCAGCTATAGAAAGATCTAGAGGATAAAATATGAATTGAAGTACTTAGAGTCATGTTAAATGAACTGTATGAGTAGTAATATTATATGACTTTGTACGATGAGTTTTATTAACAATTGAGATTTGCTAAAGTTTTCTAGAAATTTGCTAAAAGTAATGATGGTGAGTATGGGCAGAAGGGATTGGGTTGACCAACGCCATCCTTGTATGCTTAATTAAGGTGCTGACAAGCAAATGAAAATGACATTTCTGCAATGAGGTTAACATACATAACAAACTTTTTTAACTTGGTTGGCTCTCTTTTGAAACCATAAGGAATCATTATTTTGGTGGCTTGTTGACATTAAAACTTCCTTTTAGCAATGTGAGGTTTTTAATTTGGTTTGTGCATTTTAAGAATTAAGATTAATGATGGTCCAATTCGAGTACATATTTCCGGAAATTTTTCTTCCATTTGGAGAAGTCCTTCATACGATATGAGAACGAACAAAAAATTCTATTTTGATTCGATCCAAAACGAAAAAGATTTTTGCTTTTTTCAAAGTTGCTTGAGAAAAATTGTCTAGTACCCCAAATATCATTTGTTCTCTGAAAATTATTCAAAACTATGTTTGCTCCTATTAAAATCATTATTCGACCCAAAAAAAAAAAAAAAAAAGAGGACCTTCAAACATGACTAAACACTAATGAGTTTCTCAAGAATTTAACAAAAGAACTCATCTAGTAATCTAATCCACATTAGATGATTGGCTCAACCACAGCATGTGTATATTTTACATATACCTACAGGGTCCCATATCAAAGAAAAATTATAGCATGTAACCTATTTTATAGGTACTTTTACAAATTATATTAAGTTTTTGAAAGATGATAAGTTATAGCATACTTTATGGGTAAATTCTTGAATTTTTTAGTAAACTATACATTTATGGGTAAGTAATTAGAGGGTCTCATGATAGCACTGGTGATGTCGAGGAGAGAGAGAAGAGAGAGGGAGGTGAGGAGTTGTAAGAGTAATTTTGTTATTTTCATATATAGTTATCATGAATATACTATTTATTACTCTTGTTGACGGTCAAAATCCATCTAACAATACTAGAGTTGAAATATTTACCGTTAACCTAAACTACCGCAGTAAAGTTAAGTATTAAAAGTGTAGAAAAAGTAAAGAATACTAGAAATTTATAGAGGTCACCTTTCTATTCGAAGGGTAGTCCTCTTTGGAGCCGGTGAGTCATGGTTTCACTATCATTAGAGAAAGTTATAGAGTGTAATTCTTGGGTACAAAAGTGGTTCTGCCTCTTTTAGGCATCGTCCTTCTCTTTCATATCTCTTACATAAAAAATTTTAAAAATAAAATAAGTTAATCTCCTGAGTAACTTCTCATGATGTGACAGTTAACCCCGATCTATCCGTCTTTATTCAAATTTCCTTAATTGTTGCCGCGCAGACTCTATTGAGGGTTCTATTTGACACCCGCAACCTATCCCAGTCTTTCTAACTCCTTGTTTGAATTATGCCACGTCAATCTTTCTTGGGACAAGGTGCCGAAGTATTCGGCGCCCCGTCAACAACTCTAATGCAATAATTTTAAATGAAAGTCTCCAAATATGTTATTTGGCTTTTTCTCTCCGTAACAAATGGTTTATTCCCTTTCCCATACATACTTCTTAGTCGAAAAAGAGGGGTTTTTTTTTTTTGGGCTAATCCGAAGAGTTTATAATATTGCATATTGATCTGTTGGATAATTCTATTTTCCGCTCTACTGACAAACAGGATAATTAATTACCAATTAGGAGGAAACTCGTTATCATTTAACGGTTGGAGATTTAAAAAATAAAGGGGGAAAATATTTAAATGAAAGAAAACACAGAAACCTCTAATCTAACAAGTCCAAAATTTAGTTGGGGTGTGGGCGACCTAAAGGAAAAAGATGAGTAAGCACTAAGCGGACAAGAAAAGGCGTCAAAAAGAGTGGGCCAAATATCTATCCGAGTAACTATTAAAATTGTATCACTTGTAATATTCATTGGTTATCTTGTCCTGTCCATTTCAATCGAAATAACATTCCCAGCCTAACCAACTTCTTATGCACTTAGTTGGTATCACTCGCTGTCTGAATAATTGCTTCTTGTGTTTATCATCTTCTTTTCATGTGCATATATAAATCTTACGAATATCCAATCCCCAAATTGAAAAGTAAATGCCACGGGCATTTTTGGTGTGTTTCGAAAATAGTTTTATTTTAGATACACAATAAAAATGAGAATGTTTTAAGCAAAATGTTGAGATATTTTGGAATTATATTTAATTATGTTTCTAATGAGATTGATTTGAGTATATAAAAAATTAGATTTTGTTTGAATATGTTTTTACGTATTTGTTAGGTAAGTTTTAAAAAATAAAAACAAAAATATAAAAGTAAATCCATATCATTTTCTTATTTCTTACCAAAATAAAACTGATACGTAAAAGTAAATCTATATCATTTTCTGATTTCTTACCATTTCTAAATCAATGCAAAACATCCTGATATGCCCAATTCATACTCAAAATCCGCTAATTTTAAGTTGACATTTGTTGTGAATCCCACTTTTTACCCCGCCCCCCCAAAAGTTAAGGGGACTTCTACAGTGGGGGACATACTTTTCTCCCACCGATAGGATAAAAATAATTAACCATCTAATTGAAAATCAACAGTCTCGAATCATTATCTTATAAAAACTAAAATAAAAACACCTACATTAAATTACACCAATTTAGAGCATCTCTAATGCAATGTCAAATTGTTGTACCATGGTAAAATTTGACATTTTGACAAAAAGGGTATTCTCCAATGCAATGCTATATTGGATGCTAAATTTTTCATATGGTAAATATACCACAAGACATAGTCAATGCCAAAATTTTTACACAACAGATGGACTGTTCAGTTTTCAATATTTAATATTTTAAAATTCTAAAAAGTTCTTGGTAATTAGAAAGACAAAGTTGCTATATGTGTACCACTTACTCTCTTCTCCCTCATATTCTCTCCTCCATTAACAACAACAAAGAAAAATAATGGAAGAATCACAAAATTTAGTAAAACATAGGAAGTCAGTTACCAATAAACAAGATGTAGCCATTTGTAATGCTTAGTTGAGCATCACCCAAGATCCCATAATCGGCAATTTTCAAACATCCAATAACTTTTGGGACCGGATCTTTAAGAATCATATGAACCAAGTAAATGATGAAGGTGCATGAGCAAAAGTTTCTATTCAATCTCATTGGGGAACAATCATGATAGACTGCAACAAATTTCGTGGGTATCTCAGTCAAATAGAAAACATGCAACAAAGTGGAGTGCCTAAAGCTGATAAGGTGAGATTTATTTTTTAATTCTTTAATTTCTCAAAATTTTCATTACTCTGTTCTAATCTATTCTCTGTAACTTATTCTTGTTTTTGTCCCTTTTTTTTTTTTTTTTTACTTTGATTGTGTAGTTATTCTTTATAGGTGATTAAAGCTGATAAGGTGAGTTATATTTTTTCATTATTTGATCTCTTAAATTTTCCATTATTCTGTTTCAACCTATACTCTATAGCTTGTTCTCATTTTAACTTTGCCTCCCCCCCCCCCTTTTTTTTTTCTTTTGTTGTGTTGATGTTTTTTATAGTTGACTGATATTTGTTTTTCCATTTTTCAATCTCTAAAATTTTCTTTATCTTCTATTTCAACATACTCTGTAGCTTGTCCTTTTTTTTCTTTTTTTTTCTTTTTTTTGTCTCTTTCCCCTTTGTTTGTGTTGGTGTTCTTTGTAGCTAGCATTTTTGGCTTTGCCTCATAAATTCTCTACATCATAAAATTGTTTACAAATGACTAATTTTGTAAACTATGTCCAGGTTCTTCAAGCAAAATTGTTGTATAGTGAGATTGAGGGGGAAAAAAATTTATAGGGTGTTTGGTGAATGAGTTAAGTTTGAGTTGAGTTGACTTTTTAAAAAGTAGTTATAAATTTTGTAGATTTTTCAGAAAAAGATAAAAATTGAGATGAAAAAATACAGTTTAGTTGGAGTTGAGTTGTGTTACCAAACACCCCTTTACATTTGATCACTGTTGGGATATCTTGCAACATAATGTAAAGTGGCAAGATTAAATCATTCATAAGAAACAGACTTCTTCCAATGACTCTCCCAGCCTTTATTTCCCTTCAGAAGTTTCTGAAACTCCAATTTCTCTAAGCTCCAATCATGATCCAGTTGAAGATGATATTGTTGACCTAAATGTTGAAAGGCCTATAGGAAAGAAAGCTGAAAAAGAATCACAAAAGAAAAGTAAGAAAGTGGATACTTCAAATATACGTTTTTGTGATTTGTTTTCTGAATTCAACAAACAAGCATGTGAGACGGAAAAACGCAAAGCTCTTGCTGAAGAAAGAAAACTACAAATCTTGGAAGAAGCAAATGAAAGGGAGCAAAGGAAGGCAGAAGTTGAAGCAGAGAAGGTAGAATTTGGTTGTCAATATTCTATCCTTCTTTAGCTCCTGCGTTATAGGAAACTAGTAATAGGAAAATTTGTCGTTTCCCATTTTTTGTCTCACTATGTAATCTGAATATATATTGTAACTTTCTCAGTCAATGAAAGTTGTTCAAAGCCATTATTTCTCAATTCCAATTTCTCTTTAAAACCTTTACCGCCACGAGCGCAAGCCGACGTCCACAATATCGTGAGCTCGCCAGCGTCAATTTTCCTCAGCCCAGAAACCGGCGACCCACCACTCGATTTGGGCAACAGCAGAGCTCGCGACGGACAGATTCGACGGAGGGGAAACATTTTGGCTGGTGGCTTGCAATGAATCGGCACCACTCTCGATCGTCCGCGCCGAGTGTTCGACCATGGGCGACGGCATAGGCGAGCTCACGGCGGCGCGACTCATTTTCTCCGTCGGAGAGAATGGACGAGAGGGGACGACGGGCGAGGTCCAACCGCCGAGATTTCCTGTGGGGGCGAGATGTTGACGGCGGGGACCACACGATGCCCTGCATCTCACGGCTGTGGCGACGATGAACACAGAGGAACTAGGGATGAGTTTTTTTTTTTTTTTTTTTTTTAACTGTTTGTAATCCCATGTGATTGGATGCACAATAAATTTTGTATTCCGAAAACATCTAAACTCTTTAAATCAAATCGATGTGTTAAAAGTTTTTACACCATTGATAGGGTAAAAAAGATGGGTCTCATTGTAGATTCTCCAAAAAGTTATCACAATTACAGGGTGTTGTTAAATTATCGAGTACAAAGTCATCCATGATAGAGTTTCATTTAAGAACATATTTGATCAAACGCAAATTGCCATCTTTGCCATTGATCAGTCAAGACCTAGAATTAAACCAATAAAAAAAAAAAAATAGAATTAAAGCACATCTAATGGCAACAAAACTAATTAAACCTAACAAAATGACAACAGGAGTCATAGTCGGTACTAATTAACAATTTTTTAAATAAATAACAAACAGTTAAACATCACTTTCTAGCCCTCTTAGAAGCCCTGGAAGATTCAATTGGCCTTGCAGCCTTCCTCTTCAACCCTTCCGGAGTCTTCACCTGACTCAACAGCTTCGTCTTCTTCACCGCCTTCGCCGCGCCTCCAATGCCAGACTTCTTTGTCCCCTCCGGCGTCTTCACCTGACTCAGCCTCTTCGTCTTCCCCCCCTTACTCGCCTGAATTTTCTCCGCCAGATTCGATTTCTGATCCTTCGGCGCGGTCGACTTCAGATCCTTCTTTATCTTCTTCTCTGTCGGACAAATCTTGAAGGAGTTCTTGACCTTGAAGAGCCTCTCGGACTTGACGAACTTCTTCAGTTGTACGGACAGGAGTTTCTTGAAATTTGGGGGAAGAACTCCGCTGTGCTTCTCGTCCATGAACTTCGCTATCGCTTGCTGGCTCGATCCGTTCCTCTCCTTCAACGCCGTTATGGCGTCGCAAATCATCTGAGAAAAAAAAAAAAAAAAAAAAACCCCTCGAAACTCAAAAGATAATTTTTATTCTAAAAAAAAATATAAAAGATTATTTTTTTTAATTTTTGAAAAAAAAAAAAGGAAATTGAAATGTGAACCTCGAAGTAAGGAGGATGGAGAGGATAGGGAGCGAGAGACGAGGATTTGATGTTCTTTTTAGCAACAAGAGCGGTGGTCGATTTCGCCATTTTTGGATCTCTAAGAAAACTTTGGGAATTCTGTTTCGATATCACTGGAGAAAGTGAGGAAGTTTTTTGTGGGAAGGAATGAAAAAGAGAGAGTGTGTCTGTGTGGGTATATAAAAACTGCAAGGTGTTTTGAATTTTTCAATTTTTTCAGAAAAAAAAAAAAAAAGAATTTGGCGGGATTGGTTTCTGGTTACGTGTAAATGTCTGATTGGTTAGCCGGTGGCTGCAATTGGGCCGTTGTTGATCAATCTTCGCGCTTCCAAATTTGGACCCAAACCGCTGATTACGGGAATCGTGGTAGAAGGAAAATACTTTTTTTTTGCCCCTTTCAGAGTGCACCCCAAATTTTTATTTTCATAAATTGCATCCTAAACTTTGAAATCAGTAGCAATTCCTATAGCTAACAGCAGAAGTGGAGCTAGGGGTGCTAGTAGGGGCTTACTGAAAATTTTTTTTCTTTTAAATTTATCTCAAAAATTTTATAATTTATACAATTTGTCCCCACTAAAATTAAAAAATTCTCATATAATTCATATTTTGTCCCCACTAAAAATAAATAATTCTTACACAATCCCTATTAAAATTAATTATATGTTAACAATTTTACTGCTTTACTCTCACTAAAATTAAAAATTCTCACATAAACTCACTAAAACTAAAAATTCTCATATAACTCTTACTAAAATTTATTTTTTCTTTAAAAAAATAAAAATTTGGTGTACGCCCCCTACTAGAATATGTTTTTGGCTCCATCCTTGGCTAACAGGCGAATCTCGTGTTCTGAATTTTCAATTTGATAGCGCTTGTTAACTATTGGACCTCAGTTGCTGTTGATTTTAAAGTTCATGGTGCAATTTATGGAAATCAAAAGTGTGAGATCTATTATGTAGGAAAGGAAAAGTTTAGGTCGTAAAAATTCTATTTACTCCCAAAATAATATTAAGTTGTGTTTACTAATCATTAATTCAATTTGAGAAAAAAGAAATAAATTTATCTGATTTTAAATTCTATTATTTATTTTTGTATTTATGAATTAAATGACAAGAGTTCCAATCTAAAAATAAGGAATTATACCTTTTTTGATAAAGGAGAACTTGTCTCTTACCTACTACATACAAAATAAATTCTTTCTCCTAAGAAATAGGAACTAACTAACCTTTATACCAAATACACCCTTATTTTTGTATAATTAATTTCTTCATGTAAAGGTATTTTTATTATTATTTCTATTCTCAATACTGATTTCTTAGAAAGTAAACAATAGAATAACAATTCATTTACCTTCAAAAAAAATATGAATTTAATAACTCAAGTAATAGATTAATAAACACTTAAATGAAATTCTGAAATTTAATATGAAATTAATTTTTTATTACTTGAATTCTTGATTATAATTAAAAGGACAAAAATTAAAAATTTTACCATGTGGCTTAAATTTTCATAAATAATAAAATTTATATTGCGAATATTTATTTTACAAACATCTAAAACTCAAAGTATGACCTGGGGAACAAAATCTTTCTAGTGAAAAAATATGACAGATTTTTTTTTTCTTTGAATAAAGGCATAATATGAGATATGGCTTGGTGAAATAAAGATCACATAGCTGTGCTTTCATGATTATAAGTATTGTTTAATGGTAAATTTGCACCTAATTTAATTACAAGAAAGAATTTAAGTTCACTTGAACCCAAGTAAAAAAAAAAAAAAAAAAAAAAAAAGAGCTCCAATATCGTTTGCTGAGTGTATCATGTAAATAATTGCACAGGCACGATCATGCTTGAAATGACGACACAAAAAATTTCCAAATTGTGACGTGACTTTTTCTATTTCTTTTCCCTGACATTGTTACTTGAAATTCTCAACGGAACCTTGAATTACTAAGCAGTGGACCGACTATGGCACTCATAATAATAGCATAAGTAGGCACAAATCTCTAAATTAAATCAGAAGATATTGAAAAAGAAAGGATAAATAGGATGGATACAACTTAGATATTCCGTTTAATTTGATGTTATAAATAATGTTTAATTGATGATATTATATTTTTATGTTTTTTTCCGATTATTTTATAATTTAACATTTAGTTTTATTTTATGTCTTCATATGATTTAATTTTATGTGGTATACACGTAAAATATCAAAATTGGACAAGTTATCTAGAAGTGGTTTAATCGAGATTTTACTCACATATGATGAAATCGACTACACATATACGTGTCACTGTGTGTTGTGACCACTAAGCAGAAGGCTCTAAAATCATAGTAAAGGAAGAGCCGAAATGACTTTGTTGTATTATGATTATTTATGGTTACTGCCCGGCCATGCTTGATAGCATCCACCTTTGTCTCCACTGCACGTTACTTGTGATCACACACACACACACATATATATATATATATATATATATGAATTTCATTATTTTTATTATCCAGTCCATCTATATGCACATAAAAACTTACAGAAGACGTAAAAACATTATGGGCTAGCACTTGACTTGTCACATATAGAGCTTACAGCATTTTTCGTAAAGCTACAAACATGTTGTCAATTTCTTATAATTAATTGTTGATCACAAAAAGCATATGCAGGGTTATGATGATCCCTACCAAAATGAGAATGCATAAAGTCGACAATTAATTCTATGCCAAGAATTATTAACCTAAAAAAACATATAGTAATACTGAACAGAAGCCCATGACTCAACCTGCAGATTATAATACCATTACCTCGGGGAGCAAATTTTTTTTTTTTTTTTTTTTTTAAGACGATTAATGTCTTCCTAAAAATATAAAAGAAACAAAAAATACAAGTGGGATTTAACTCAAAATTGCAGAGATGAACTTCGGGGACTTATATGAAGATCAATACTAATATTATTCCCTTTTACTAAGTTAATTATATATATATATATTTACTGCGCGGATGGATTGAAATGGTCTCAGAAAATTAAGAAGTAGAAACGTAGATATGCAGATATAATTCAACCACACGAGAAAGAACCCCAAAAGAATTTGATTCAGAATTTCATTAACTAAGGAATGATACACAAATTTAACACGTAATAAGTTAAACAAAGCTATTATAGAAATAATTTTAAAGGCCATAAGGAATTAGAAAGATGAGGTCACAATTTCTTCAGCACTCAAGCTTACATGTAGACGCCTTATTCTTCTTGGTTCTGCTTCTAATAAGAAGCCAGCGATGGCACTTCCCTGAATGATCTGAAGAATTTCCCATAGGAGATCAACTTTCCTTTCGCTACCTGCGAATTGCATTCATACTAGCTAGCTAGATATATATATATATATATATATAACTAAAAATATAAACTTGTATTTAGCAATAACTAATTACCACGATAGTTACAAATATTAGAGGAAGCAAATAAGAGCGAGGAAGATAAAAAAGGAGGAGGTTATGGCAGGTTTATTAATTCTCAAACCGAAAGTACTGGAGGGTAGAGGAACATTGTAGTTCGGAAAATATGAAACTGTTGGCGAATCATAGGGTGTTATCGGTGGACGTGGAACAATTGGTCCCGGCGGCAGTAACCATGGCGTTGGTGGCGGTAAGCCTGGAGGTGGTGGCGGCCATGGTAGAGGGACAGGCGGCGGAGGAGGGCATTCCGGGACTGCGGGGGCAGGAGGTGGAAGAACCGGTGGCGGCGGGCATTCGGGAAGCTTCGGGGGAGGAGGAGAAGGTGGCGGAGATGGAGGGGGCGGCGACGGCCGTGGCGGCGGCTTGGGTTTACATGGGTTATTACACTCGGTGCACATAGTGCATGAGACGTCATCTTTGGACACAACGGTTGTTGCAACATTAGTGTTGGAATGTACTAGCACTATTAAGAGGAGAGTGGAAAAATATGCTAGTGGAATTGGCAGGGAATTGTTGTTACCTGCCATTTTCAACTTGTTTTATGAGCTATATTGAATTTCAGGACCAAAAGTTTGGCCGGAGAGAAAATTAAAAGGTAGGAGAAGAGTAAGGAGAAGATAATATAAAGACAATACCGATTTGGAGAAATTGTGCATGTGCATTGGTGACCGCACTATTTGTCGGTGTTTTATCTTCTAAGCTAACATCATTTGAAAAAAAAAAAAAAGTAAATAAATTAAAATATTTTAAATAAACATATAAAACGGTAGAGGGGTAAAGGTGACAACGCTTTATTCCATCCACAATTGGATCATATGTGTCCACTTGCTAGTTTGTCATTTCTTTGGTGAAAAGAGATGAGGCAAAGCTCAGAGACGTGGCTCATATGAATTAGACATATATATATATATATATATATATATGTTGCCATAAAAGGTCTTATTCAAGGGCGGGCATGTGTCTAACGTGAAAAATTAGGTGTGCTGATATTCTGATGTAACTCGATATATAGCTTTTATCGTGGCAAACGCATATATAATGATAATTATTATTAAGGTGAAAAGTTATCATCAGTTACCTTGCCACCATTAATTTACCACAAAAGCCTATTATGTAGCTACTTGATGCTTGATGGTAATTCTCAAACAAAAAAGACCTTACTCAAATAGAGAAAAGTAGAGGACATCAGTGGAAGTTATTGTCAGTTGAACAAGGTAGGGATATTTGATTCCTACACTTACTGTGGAACTGGAAGATGATCCATCTCTCTCTCTCTCTCTCTCTCTCTCTCTCTGCAGGCAAAACTATTGACCGTAATTAGTGGAAGTTATTGTCGTTTTTCCCTATTGTGTCTTTTGTGTGTGTGTGTGTGTTATTACTTATTGCCATTTTCCATTTCATGCCTGACTTTTGTCGTTTTTTCTGGTTTTTGTTCTCTCTCTCCCTCCAAAAGTTTAAGCTACTGCACACCGTTTCTCATTTAATGTCGTTTATGTTTTTAGGGTGGTCGTAGTTTACAATTTATGTCGTTTTTGAGATTAGTGTGGTTTTTTTTTTGCTGTTGTTTCTTAGCCAATGTTGGATTATTTGTCGTTTTCATCTATATGTTGTTTGTTGATCAGTATCTTTCCCTGTGATAGCTATATTGCTCTGGGGTTGTCGTTTTCCTTTTCCTTTTCAATTGATTTTTTCGCTCCTCTGTTTCTGTCGTTTTCACATACTATTGTCGTTTTATTATTATTGTCTCTCTTGAACTTTCAATGGTTTCCTCAAAATAAAACAAAAAATTTATTGCCACTAATAATAAATAATTGAAGTAAATAACAAAATTTTAAACTTGTAAAGTAAATAATAAATTTATTAATAAATACGTAAATTTATTATAAATTAGTTTATTTATTCTTCAATCATAAAGGTTTTATTTTTAATCACAAATATGTTTATTTACTTTAAATGTTTTACTATCTTGATGGTTTTTTTTTTTCTATTTTCGTAAAATTACAATTTATTACGATTTTATCAAACGCGGGAAATGGATTAAACGAGTTTGGCATTCCTTATAGTTAGCCGCCCAGTCATTGCAATAGCCAATGAGCCATAGTAGATAATTTTTGGTAGACACAGAAAAAGGAGTAACACACAAATTTGTTTCACAGGGGAGACCGACTGTAAGATCTTTAGAAGGAGGATTCTGATAGACCCATGAGTGGACTTAGATATTCTTCTTGGCAAAATATCTCGTTGGAAGCTTGCTGTGTGGGTTTATTATTTTTATTTTTATTTTTTTTGGTTTGTTTGTTTGTTTTTTTTGTTTTTGTTTTTGTTTTTTTGTGGCTAAAGTTGTTGTGTGGGGTTCGGTTCCCAAGCTCTTGCCTGTTCCACAAAAACATTCGGATTGGCGAATAGCAATCTCCGCCAAATTGGCAGCCGTTGGATATCAAACCACCTGTAATGGGCCTAGAAGGGTACTTTGGACCAGTCCACTTTGCTTCCATTTCAGGCCCACCCTTCCCCATTCCATATAGGCCCACTATGTACTCTTTGGCTCTTCCTGTGCAGGGTAACTCGCCATTCTTCTATACGCTCTAATGGGTGGTGTGTAATCCACAAAAAAAACCTGAAAAATACTAAATTTGTCCAAAAATAAAAATATGTTTACAGTGTGCCCTTACCGCTCGAATATTGAACTCGACTGTACAAATCAAACGATACTCATCCAATATATATATTATAATATCTAATTACATATAATATACACCGTCTGATTTAAATTTTACGATTGTACGCATCATATAATCACCCATTACATATTAGAATAGATATCGTGAAAGGAAAAAAAGTATTGAGAGGTTTATAATATACTTGGAATGAGTTTGAACGTTTGGCAAAAAATAAATCAAGAACACAAGTAAAAATGTGTTTATTAGAAGATTCTACCGTGTGGTGCTCCTATCAGTAGGTCATTAAACTTAACTAACGATTTAAATCATTGCAAATTGTTTCTTTTACCATTGCAAACCTTATACAATATAAATCGTTTGATTTAAATTTTACAATTGCGTCCATTCTAGAATCACCCCCTATATACTAGATTATATATATTTATATTGCTAAGGCCAAAAAAGTATTTTGGAGATTGGTTAGACAGCTATTTGATGTTGGTTCCATAGAATTGGAGATTGGTGAAAATCTTGTGTAGAGTCAAACCAAAGGTGAATCCTTTGCTCTCTGCCCCCATTATCGTTTGCCAATATAATTGTTTGAAGGCTATAAGGAGGTCCGTCGCTGCGAAGTCAACGAACACTTGAAAAGCACAACAACCAGTGAAATAACGAAATTAAAAAGAAAACAACGGCGGAAGGAATTTTAGAATTTTGAAAACAAAACCGAGAACCAACTATGTAATACGTCACTTCTTCAGGAAATAACAAAAAAAACAAAAAAAATGTATCACTTCAAAAAAGCGATAACAAGAATAAGCCTCCGTTTGATATTTAAGTTTAACTCTAACTAAATTATACTTTTTCATTTCAATTTTTGTCTTTTTTTGAAAATCTAACAAAATTTAAAACTAGTTTTTGAAAAGTCAACTAACTCCAACTTTAAAATTTCGACTAACTTACCGAGGCTAAAACAAGCACAACTGAGAAACGACAAGAAGCACTTCCAAGGAAAACGACAGCGACATTTACTTTAAACACAATTCAGTATAGCAATGGAGGACAGGAGGAGCGACAAATGAAAGAATAAACGACTCCAACAATTGAAACGATAAGAACATTAGGAAACGACATGATCAAGAAAAACGACAACACCCTATTGAAACGGAAAGTTAAAAGAGTTACAAAATTTGAAACAGCAATGAATCCAAACCCAAGAAACGACATTAAAGGACTACACCTAAAAAACGACATCCGATGTCGTTTCTTATGTTTCATCTTCATCCCAGTTTTCATAGTTTAGTTAATAATTCGTCGTTTGGCAAGACCATAATATATGAAATAGCAGGCAGTATCAGGTAATGGAATATATACATCTTTGGAGATTTCATTGAGCACAAACCCTTCCATGAATCTCATCAGAGTAACTGCTCTGTTATTACATTCACACACTGAAAGACACATAAATATAACCTAATACACACCAAGAATAACCAAAGCTAGATAAAAAATACAGGTGGTCACATAGTACTAAACACACAAATTCAAAAAGCTGATAAACACACAAATTCACGACCTAAGCCTGCCGTCGATGTGTCCGAGTTTGGAGCAAATCTCGGCAAGGAAAGCGAAGAAATTAGCAAGGAAGTACATAATCCAGGTCAGGACGAGCATGGTCCAGTCTAGGATGCTTCTCTTAGGAGGGTGGCATTTGTCCGATATGAGCAATGCCCTGTATACAGCCTCTGTCAGCGCATAGGCCGAGACAGGATCCGAGACTTCTGCTACAAATCCATATTCCGTGAGGCACACAATGTCATACACTCCACTTGTCTCTGATATATTCAGGCTCTCGCATATTTTGATCCGCCCTTCGATCCTCTCCTCCGTCGATAACAGGTCGCCATGTGTCAAGATCAGGATAGGATTCTCAGCTGCAGTTTTATATTAACAGATACAATCATAACATCTATATATATATATATATATGTATGTTTCGACATTTCAAAACTGTCGCATAATAATGCAGGACCGAATTCTATTCTATTACCACATGTCTGGTGATGCATCTGGTAGAAACTCCACAAAATGTGCTTCATTTTCACTAAAGGTGTTTTAAAAGGTTGGTTCAAGGAAAGAAAAGGAAGGAAACTTTACCGCATTTTTTAAACGCGGGAGAGCAGAAGAGCTCCTTGGTGGCCTCCAATGGCTTGAAATCCCCTGCTTTATAGGCATTATAGATCTCTGCTACGTCAGCCACCACCATTGCACAATTCACCTTCCTCCTCACAAACTTGGAAGACGATCTTGCTGTAAGAATATCGAGTTCATCTCTTGGTAAAGAATGGTCTCCCGATCTCAAACATAGCTGGTTATGGTGAACCCCATCATTCATCCAACTAGACAGCTCTTCCAGGCTCTCCTCCATATTGTTAGAATCTAACCCCCTCGAGTCATACACACACAGCCCGCTCTGAAATGACCTTACTACATAGTGCTCTTCCAACAACATGCTTTTGAAGTTGAAAGATTTATCTATAAAAACAGCAAATAAGAAAACGAATTAGCCTCAAACATCACTAACGTCTTCTCACCATTCAAACAGACTTTTTAGTCATGACAAGAGTCACAAAAAAATTTGAATGAAGGATACTTGCCGTCACTCAGCAATCTGTGACTTGCCACTCGTTATTACGTTTGTTAAGAGAAATACTCTGACAAAAATGTGTTTTATTAATCGTAAAGCCTATGGTCGTAATTAAGTATGTGTATGTCAATCTATAGGGATAAAACTTTAGTACATTGCCATATTATTGACAAGGAAACTCACCGGGAGAGGTTTGAGCAAAGGGAATGAGACCAGAGCGGCCCAAAACGCAGTACATGAGGTTAACAAGCGAGCTTTTACCGGAGCCAGACAAGCCGACCAAGAGAATGGTAACAACCGGAGGAATGTCGGTCTTCTCCTTGGGAATCCCTCCAGTTGGCATCCAGAAATCACCAGACCGGTACATGACCAGCTTGTGTCGAAGCTCATTGAGCCCCTCCTGCGCCGCCAAAGATAACCTCTCCAGCTCCCTCAGCACCCGAATCCTCGGAGTCAGCCCCGCCGCATTGGTGGGCTCAAGCTTCAGCTTCATGCAGTCTTGGAACTCGGCAGCCGATCTCCACCAACAAAAGTTCGAGGAATCGCTGTACTCATCCTCGTCGCTCGAACACAGTTGGTTCTTCATTGTGCAACTCTGTACGAACAGTTTGGAAGGAGAGCAAAAGATGCCAGACTGGTAAGGAGTGGATAAACATATACATATATATATATACAGACAGACAGTAAACCAAATTTGTTGGAGATATTGTGCATGTGGATTTTGGTGACTGCACCATTTGTCGGAGTTTTATCTTTTACGATATCATATTTATCATCTTGTTGCTGAAAGCAGATGAGGCTGCAAACTGATCAGTGGCTCGTATGATTTTTGGGTACACCACTTTTAACTGATAGGGTCTTATTTCAAGGGCATTTGTAACAAGAATTACAGCGTGGTTGAATCCAAGGAGAGCTGAACTAATTCTCCTTCATATAAAACTTCTCGAGACACCAAGGGAGATGATAAATGTTGAAGCATGTGGGAGGAAACTGTCTGGATATGGAGAAATAAGACAAAAGTAAGAGTCTGAGGCACAAGGAATATTTCCTTTAATGTGTTATTTCCCTCTTTACGGAGTTTGCCAATAGACACTATATTACAACCATCGAATTCAATAAGTAGTTTTACTTTATTGGAATACAGGTGAAAAATAATATCAGCTCGGATAAAGTTGGGGGGGGGGGGGGGGGTGTTGGAAGTTGTCTCTATTGACGGTACAACTGTTGGTGTTGAAAATGGTATTTTTAAAAAATTTTAGTGAAAGTAAGAGACCGTGAATAACAAAAATTTCTCAAATTTTCATTATTGTTCTATAATTATGTTAATTTAATATATAAAATAAGAAAATATAAAATTTTTACTGTCATCCGATTAGGTTGACTCTTTCCAAAAAAAAAAAAAAAATTCAAACTCACAATCCTATCTTCAAGACCATATTCTTGACCGCATTCTTCCACACCTTTCCTTAGTCGTTTAATTGAACAAACGTGTGGGCGAACGATCCTCTCTAGGTTTTCTTGCAAAAGTCACTTCTACCTTGGTGTATAGTCCTATTTATAGGCAAGGTAGGTTACCCTAATATTCAATCTTCAATTTAGAATATTTCCAATATTTAAAATTAAGTTCAAATCAAAATTGAATACTAATTATTTTATATTCTAAATATAAGATAAATTATATATTATATAAAGATTATAAGCACAATTTGTGCGTTGAACTTTCCTTTGTTCGAAGGAAAGTTAATCCTTGTTTCCTTTTTTCTTTTCTTTTCTTTTTTTAATTATAAATTACATAATATATCGCATACAAGGTGTGTCTCATCCATTGTGTTATCCAATTTTAACATTTAAATAATCTTTATTATTTAAATGATATAATTAATTTTCAATTAATTGCCTGGCTAACATATAAATATTTGTGACATTAAAATAATAAAATTAGACACTCTCTTTTATATTTTATATCACATATTTAGTGAGCTAAAAATACAATCCATCAAATAGTTCAATTACTACCGAAGATGGTGTGGGGAACTTTGGACCTATAATTTCAACCTCCAATAAATTTGATAATTAATCAAACTCTTTGATTAATTTACCAACTTTATTAATTCCAAAATTACTCCACTAAAAACTTGGAACTGAACTTTTGAAATTACAGATATAAAATTACTCAAAGATAGAGTTGTCCATTTGATATAACCATTATATATAGGTTGATCCTCTATAAATAATTCATAATTAGAGCTAAGTAAAATCCGTTAACCTCTGTAATTACATTTTTATTCTTGAATACCATTTATTCTCTAATGAATGACAAATTCATGAAGTTAATCACGAATTGAATACTCATATCATTCAAGCCCCGAATCACGCAATGGAATTATTTATCTGCTTCTTAAATAAGAAGGAATGGATTTCATCTTGTAATATTAATATTTCGGGCTACTTACTGGATCATATCTCTAAAATACAAGGAATAAAATTTCATAGTCAAATCCGTACCGAGTAGATCAAAAGATATGATTTCATAGACAGGAGTTTGCTAATGACTCGGGATTAAGATCATTTTATATATGACCATCAGTGAACGTAATTAGAATCCGCTATACTTAACGAAGATTATTAGCAATTCATATCCCGTCATGTCCCCGTCCTACATAATCACATTATGCATAGTATACTTATTAAATGTCTTGCTACATTAATGGTTCGGATAAAACCATTCCATTCTTAATAGTAATGATATGCACTAGTAATATTCAATCAAAGATTCCTTATTTTAATTGGTTAATAAATTAAATAATTGATTATTTATTACGGACCGTTTTAATTATTATCCTTAAACATTATCCTCCAGTATATAACTCATACATATACCATCTAAGGTCACATAGATAATTATGAAATTTTAATGATATTCATAAAGCATTCAAAATACATGCACATAACTATAATAAAAATTCAACTTTATTTATTAAAAAATAAATAATATCCAAAACATCACATGCTTTTGGGTATCAATCCCAACAATCTCTCACTTGTCCTAAAGCAGGTGAGACATGTCTCTTAATCCAAATCCCTCCAAGTGTTTCTCAAAAACTCTGGCTAGTAATGTCTTCGTGAACGGATCCGCAAGGTTGTTTTTCGATGCGATCTTCAAGACTTTCACATCCCCTCTCTCAACTATCACCTTTATTAGGTGATATCTCCTTTCTATATGCTTTGTACACTTATGGTTTCTTCATTCCTTAATATTTGAAATTGCTCCACTGTTGTCACAGTAAAGATCAATTGGTTTGTCCATATGTGGAACGACTTCCAGATCTGTCAAGAATTTACGGAGCCGAATTGCTTCCATGGATGCTTCACAAGTAGCCACATATTCAGCCTCCCTTGTGGAGTTAGCAACACACCACTGCTTTATAATCCTCCAAACAACAGCTCCACCACCAAAAGTGAACACAAAACCGGATATCGACTTTCGGTCATCTCGATCCGTCTGAAAATCAGAATTTGTATATCCAGTGACAGATAGCTCTTCACTAGAATATACAAGCATATAGTTCATTCTCCTTAGATACTTGAGAATGCATTTTACTGCCGTCCTGTGATCAAATCCTAGATTAGACTGAAACTTATTGACTATTCCCACTGCATAGCAAATGTCCGGCCTGGTACACTGCATGGCATACATCAAGCTACCAACGACAAATGCATATGGGAAGCGTCTTATGTCTTTTTCCTTTTGACGAGTCCTTGGACATTGCTCCTTTGAAAGATGAATACCATGCCTAAAGGCATATTCCCTTTTAAGAGTTCTGCATGTTATACCTGGTAAGAACCTTATCAACATACGATATCTGAGATAATGCCAAAAATCTTTTCTTGCGATCACGCAAAATTTGGATCCTAAGAATATAGCTTCCCTTTTCCAAATCTTTCATTTAGAATTAACTTGCCTACCATTCCTTTACTTTCAACATTAATTCCTTATCATTTCCAATGAATAGGATGTCATCAACCTAAAAGACTAAAGGACTAAGAAGACCACCACCTTTTCTCTCATATACTTGTAGATACAGTTAACACCAACTAAAAAATCGACATAAATTTCAAAATTCGACATCATCATCTATCAAGAAATTCAAAATCGACAACCTCCTAAGATTTAAATTAAAAAAAAAAAAACAATATAGAAAAAAGTAACCAAGAAACTTTGTGAGCAAATTAACATTCAATATACTAAAGGGCTCAAAATGTGATTTTTTTGGTTTCTCAAAAACAACTTTTATTCATACAATTTTTCCACTTATTTACATCTCAGAAATCTCTCATACTTATAGAAATAGATTATCACATCTCAGAAATCCTCACCGCGGAGAGCCCTAAGCACTCTGGAGTGAGGATCTTCAGGGATACCCCGCAGGGCGTTCTGCTTCCAAATCTCGGTGGCCCTCCTCAGCGCCTCCTCCGCCGTGTCCAGCTGCTCCGGCAGCCACCCGACGACGTCACTCCGCGCCCCGTACTCGTCCGTATAACTGTCGGCCGTCCCGTCCGTCACCCGCTTGATCGGCTTCCGCGTGTCGACCATCTTTATCTCCGACAGCGGCGACGCCTTGTGGTGCCTGTAGTACTCCCTCTCCTCCTCTTGCTTCTCCTCCCTGCTCTGCTGCTTCTCTTCCCCCTCCCTCGGCCACGGCCAGCCGTCGATCCCCGTGCAGCTGACGTCATCCAGAGACGTCGGAGCAGCACTACTGACCGCGTGATTATTGGAATAATATCGCTTCTGCTGAAGGGTGGGGTCCACCGGGTGGTTCACTCCGGTGCTCTCCAGCCTTGGGGAGCTAGGCTGTGGCGGTTTTGGAGGTGACAGTGGCTCCGTTGATCCCTTCGGTTTGTAGTGGATTTGCTGATCTTGATCTGTTTGATCTTCTCTCTGTAGCTTAGCTGAATCGGACTCTCTAAGCTCTTGTGAATCCTGTTAGTAAACAATTAGTAAATTAATTGTAATTAAAAAAAAGTAGTTTTTATGTTTCAAAATATGATATAAAGAAAGAGATGAAAGTCTACGTCAGGCATTCCATGGGGAACGGCTGGCTGATGGGCTTGGTAATCTTCGGCGTGACCGGCGGGGTCAGCGGTGCGGTACGGCGTGGAGAAGCCGAGGCTTCGCCTGAGAGCTTTAGAGGAGGAGAACAACCAGCCGGTTGACCTTGTTGCTATGGCTCCTAATCTGGATTGCATTGTCTGATTTACTGAATTTGACTAATGAATTTGTGTTTTTTTTTTTTTTTTTCTGGTTGATCTTAGGCAAGAAAGGGACAGTGGTGTGTGGGAGAAAAAGAGTCCGGAGGGAAGTTTCTGGAGGCTACTTTTTGGTGGGCGCGTGACGTGGAAACAGTTTATTGTGCCTTGGTGTATTTTGCGTGGCAGCTTCTGGTTCATTCTATGGTTATGTAGTCGGTCTTGGAAGGGAAATGAGGCGCCTAGAAGGAGTATTGTCTTTGCCCACCAAAAAAAGTTGCATTATTCTGCTTGAGAAATGGTTAAACTTTTTTGCCTTCTAAATAAAGTAATTTGGTTGGGTACTTGTACAAGTGAATAGGTATTCATAGTTAGTCTTATGCATCCTACATTTATGATCACTTACTCCCTGTAATGTGTTGAAATGTTCTGCTTTTATTTATTTATTTATTTTTGTCGGCCTTTTATAATGTTCTTGCCGTTTATGCGCAACATCGTTTAAAAGTGGCTGAGGTTGTTTCTTTAGAGGTCGGTTAGGTCATTGTCGCTTTCCAACTTAAGTTCGTTTAAAGAGGCCGTTGTTGTTTTCAATATATGCATTCTCCTACGTTCCTATCCTCGTCGTACTTCATGTTCCTAGGTCGTTTTTAGGTTGATTGTTTTTAATGTTGCTGTCGTGTCAATTTGATGTCGTTTATTACGTTGATTCTCGTTTTTGACACGGTTGATATCGATGCTTTAAGTTTTTGAGCAGGATATGGTCGTTTTCCTGGACATTGTCGTTTACATTTGAAGTTGTCATTACGTTTCTTAGGTGGTCATCCAGGTAACTATCCTTTTCTAGATTATGTCATTTTTATCTCGATGTCTTCTTTTAGCTCGTTGTGATTTATGTGCTTGTTGTCGTTTCATTCTCTTTCCGAATTGACCTTTGTCAAGATAATGACTTTTATAGAGGATTCTGTCGTCCCCAATCTGACGTCCTTTTTATAGCTCATCGTGGTTTACAAACTGTTTGTATCATCGTTGTCGTTTTATGAATGCTATCCTTTTCCTTTTAGTGCTTTCTTAATCTTTTTGTCATATCTAAGCATCATTGTGTTGTCGTTTTTTTAGTTTGTTGTCGTTTCGATGTCGTTGTCGTTTACTATGTTGTTGTCGTTTTGGAAAGAGTCTCGTTTTCCTATTGCTTTTTCACGTTATTGTCATTTTCTCAGATAATATCGCTTATTAAGGCCATTGTTGCTAGCATTTTAATGTTGTTTCTTAAGTGGTTGTCGTTTTTTCAGTAATTGTTGTTGTGTCGTTTTTGGTTGCTCAGGGTTGGATATCCTCTCGTTTATATATCATTTTCGTTTTCGCAGAATGTCGTGTCTGTGGTCGTCCAGGTAATCGTTTTTCCATTGTTCAGATCATTTTGAGGCCATTGTCTTCGTTTAGTTTCGTTTTAAAAGTAGCTGTCATATAAACATTAGATGCACATGATATATATATATATATATATATAATTTGTTCGTCACAGCAATTTTGACAAACGGGTGGTGAATTTGTGCCTGTTATACAGAACATAGGACTATTTTGAGCACAAACACTTTGATGAATCTATCATTACCATTAGAATAACCCCTTTTCATTACAACTACAGAAAGACAGGTTAAAATAACCTCATACAAATAAGAATAAGCTAAGTTAGATCCTAACTCAGAAAGGTCACATTAGTGCTACTACAATCTTGTGAAGGTACAAGAAGTCTTTTGAGTTATTAGATACCTAATTCAAGAGGTTATATTAGTGGTGTAATAGACAAATTCACAACCTAATTCTATCCCTTTGTCCGAGATTGGAGCAGATCTCGGCAAGGCAGGCAAAGATAGCAGCAACGAAGCACATAAGCCACGACAAGACGAGCATTGTCCAGTCTAGGATGCTTCTCTTAGGTGGGTGGCTTCTGTCTGATATGAGTAATGCCCTGTATACAGCCTCCGTGAGGGCATAGGCTGAGACCGGATCCGAGTCTTCTGCTATGAATCCATACTCTGTGAGGCACACAATGTCATACACTCCATTTGTCTCTGATATGTCTAGCCATTCACATATTTTGATCCGGCCTTCGATCCTCTCCTCCGTCGTTAACATGTCGCCGTGTGTCAAGATCAGGATAGGGTTCTCAACTGCAGTTACAATGGATAAACAAAGGTCAATTTTTTCAGCAATAGGGATCTGTTTCCTCTTCTACGCATTTGTTATTTTTCTCTATATTTAGGTACATTAAAAGTGCAATGTAGCCATGAGGGACTCAAAAATTGTACTTTTTTCCATGTGACAGTTTTATTCTATTGCTAACAAGTGTGGTTATGCATTTAGAAACAACCCTTCCAAATATGCTTGCTTTTCATTAAAGTTGTTTGAGCAGGTTGGTTTTAGTAGTTGAATGCTCTCCACGAGCTCGAGAAAAATTGTATTTTAGAGGCCAAAGAAGCTCACTAGACCATAAATGCGCCGGTAGTTTCAAACTGTTCTAGTTTTTAGCTACTAAATTTTAGCATCACGGTCTAGTTCCTTAAATCACAATGACTTGAAAAAAGAAAACCGCATCGAAAGCTAAGAAGGGAAACTTGCCACTTTTTTTAAACGCAATTGAGCAGTAGAGCTCCTTTGTGGCCTCCAATGACTTGTAATCCCCTGCTTTATAGGACTTGTAGATCTCTGCTATGTTAGCCACCACCATTGCACAATTCACTCTCCTCCTCACAAACTTCGAAGACGATCTCGCCATAAGAACGTCGAGTTCATCTCTTGGCAACAAATGGTCTCCTGATCTCAAACATAGCTGGTTATGATGAATCCCCTCATTCATCCAACTAGACAACTCTTCTAGGCTCTCCCTCATTTGGTCTTGATCAAACCCCCTCGAGTCATACACACAAAACCCGCTTCGCAACGACCTTATTACATTGTGCTCTTCCAAAAACATGCTTGTGTAGTTTGAAGATTTTCCTACAAAAAACAGGAAAGCGAACACCAATTAGCCCCTCAAGCAAAATAACTAATCTAGCATAATTACAACTTTTGATGTCAGAATCACTCATGTCAATGTAGTTTTAGATGACAAAACTAACCGGAGGAAGTTTGAGCGAATGGCATGAGACCGGCGCGGCCCAAAACGCAGTACAGGAGGTTAACAAGCGAGCTTTTACCGGAGCCAGAGAAGCCAACCAAGAGAACCGTGACAACCGGAGGAATGTCTGTCTTCTCCTTGGGGATCCCTCCAGTCGGCATCCAGAAATCACCGGACCGGTACATGACAAGCTTGTGTCGGAGCTCATTGAGGCCCTCCTGAGCGACCAAAGACAACCTCTCCAACTCCCGCAGCACCCGAATCCTCGGAGTGAGCCCCGCCACGTTGGCCGGGTCGAGCTTCAGCTTCAGACAGTCTTGGAACTCGGCAGCCGATCTCCACCAACAAAAATTTGACGAATCTAAGTAGTCGTCCTCGTCGCTGGAACATAGTTGGTTCTTCATTTGTGTCTGTCGAGAATTGTTGTTTGTAAGGAAGTGGAGGAATGGAGGGGGATAAAAGGGATGGAGAGAGAGACAAATGAGTACCCAATGGAAGGGTGGCTTCGTAGATCTTTCCTGTTTGGAGTTTTTTTACGGAAATGCCCATCAACGTTTCCAACGTTAATCAATAATTGAGCTCAACTCAACTCAACTCAACTCATGTACTCAACTCAACAGCAGAGTTTCGTGATTCTCGGTAGTTGAAGACAGAGAGAGATCGGACAAGTAAAAGATGACTGGGTTTGAGCAGCTCCATCGTTGTTTGCACGTTCGGACTTGAGAGTTGCAAGTACTTTTGGATTATCTGCTAGTTTTTTTTGCTAGAATTTTTTAGTTTTTAATTTTTTAATTTCTTTTTGGCTAGAACTATATTCACCTAGTTACCACGACACATTTTCTTATTTAAGCCGCGGACAAAATAAATTGATAATAACGATTATCGTGAAATAAATTAGTAATTTTAACTTCTCTTTGTCGTTTGTTAATAAATAATTGTACCTTCTCTTTGTCGGGTTCGTATTTTTCTCTCCTATGCAAGTGGGTACAATGTGTGGTGTGAATCATGAGTTGCCTTACGCCTTTGATGGGAAAGCTACCAATATTATTTGGCATAAAAAACAAAAATTAAAAAAAAATGTTTATTTTTTATATGTACAAAATACAAAGAAATATTATAATAATTTAGTTATTTTTAGATTTTGTTTTGATCCTCTCAAGCACCATCCTTCTAACATAATTAAGGGCATGGTACATAAAAATTTAGTAATATCGGATTATTGTTAAAATCATTTTAACGTGAATAAACATTCAATAATCGTCATAGTACGTTTCCCTCTCATGTCGGTTGTCTTCTTTGTTTTTTCCCAAGGAATATATTCATGTTGACCTTAAAAGTTACAAAAGAAAGAAGATAGCATCCATAATTGTGACTTTTAAGGTAAAAACGGTTTGTTTGAATCCTTTTTTCATACTAATGATAAGTAACTTTTTCAACTATAAAAGTTCGTTTAGTTTGTTGGTCGGAGATACAATTTTTAAGATGGAGTTGGTTGATTTCTCAAAAATTAGTTAAATTTTTTGTTAACTTAAAAAAAAAAAGATAAAAAATTCGAGTTACAAATGTCAAACTAAACAGAAGCTAAGCTTGCGTTTAGCATTACATCTCAAACTTAAATTTTTCATCTTAATTTTTATCTTTTTTTGAAAAGTCAACAAAAATTATAACTAGTTTTTAAAAAGTCAATCAACTCAAACTTAAAAATTTCAACTCAAACCGTTTTACCAAACGCACCATAAGATTTATAAATGAGAACAATTTTATGTCATGTACTTTAAATTTTTTATGTAAACATTTATAAATTATATTATTGAAAAGTTAATCTAACGACTAAATTGTAATTCTTACACAAGTGAAAAGGACATTTTGTATTATAAAAATCTTCAAAAAAGAAATAGGAGGAAAATAACATTTTCAAACAAAGTTTAGCAAGAGGAGGTATGATGAATGGTTAGATTTAGAAAGACGGTGAATATTAAAGGTGAAGATGATCATGTTCATACGTTATATTGTTTGGGAGAAAGAGTTAATAACTAGAGAGAGAGAGAGGGTTAACAGGATAAATATACAATATTTTAGTTTGAGTGAAAGTCCCAAACACACCCTTAATAATCATATTGCCATTTTATCATTCAATAATAAATTGTTAAAAAGGTTAAGTAGTCACTTTTTCTTGGTTGAATATATGGATTCTTCGAATCCTTGCATTAGTAAAAGGAAATGCTCTAACGTTTCAAGATGACAAAAAGGCTTCACGCTTTAATTGTCAAATAACTCGTTTAGTTTTGGGTTTTTTTTTTAAAAAATAATAAATTAAAGGAGTAGTTTAGTTTTTACTAACTCGCAGTATCATACCTATACACATCATGGATATGTATTGCATATATAAATTAAGCATGTATTTGATCAATTGGTTTGAACTTAAATTTTTTATATCAGTTTTTATTTTAAAAATATAATTATTTTTAAAAAATTAACTAATTTTAACTTAAAAATTTCATTTAAACTGGTACATCAAATGTGTCTTAAAAATCATATAGATCATGGACTTTGGGAAAAAAAAAAAAAAAAGAGTATCCACGTGATTTGCACGTGCCCTTTACCTATTGAAAAAAGAGTCATAGGTGAAAAGCAGATGGCAAAAGCCGCAAAACACTCCTAGAGAGAGGGGGAGAGAGAGGGCAATGGAGGGAAAACTGTCGTCTGTTGCAAAGCAGTTTAAGCCGTCACCAATTCAAGAACTGTCACACCTTGCACAGAAACGCAATGCTATCAACCTCGCCGAAGGCTTCCCTGACTTCCCGGCTCCTCTTCTTCTCAAATCCTCTGCCATTTCCGCCATTAATTCCGACTTCAACCAGTACAGGTTGGTCTTTTTTACTTTTTACCTCAAAGATTTTCATCTTTTAATGATGGGATATAACAAATGTTTTAGCTTGAGTTTGTTTTCTTTTTTAAACAAACAGAGTTTGATAATTTACTACACGGTTTCTGTCTTTTAAGGCATGTGCAAGGAATATGTGACCATCTGGCGATGATAGTGAAGGAAATGCATGGTTTAAATGTCAACCCTCTTACTGATATTGCTATTTGTTGTGGCCAATCTGAGGCATTTGCAGCCGCTGTTTTTGCAAGTAAGCTTTGCTCGGATTTTCAATCCTACTGCCCACTTTCTAACAGGTTAAGCTTTTTTGACGGATTGGTAAACCGACATTATATCACAGTAAAAATTCTGGAGTTTGAATGTTAGAATATAAAAACTATTATTGACCCACTTTCTAATAGCTTAAGCTTTTTTGGGATAGATTGGTAAACTAATATTAGTCAAATTGATATTTACTTTCAGTTTGTTAAATAACCATATGGTGTGTCAATCTTTATTTTATGGTTATCTACTATTTCGTGGTAACGGACTAATTGTGTGGTTTCATAGTGACGGTCTCAGGAATAATCGTCTGTCAGGTCTTACAAGCTCTAATATCCTTACAATACTATTATTCAATCAGTTTAGACTTAAGTTTTTCGCTTGGATTCATGTGATTATACTTTGTTATGTTTGGATGCAGCGATTGACAAAGACGATGAGGTTATACTTTTCGACCCTTCTTATGAAACTTATGAAGCATGTGTTACCATGGCTAGGGGAGTTCCAGTAAGCTTTTTCACTGCCAACTTCAGTTGAACTTTGAGTTTGTATTATAAAAATTAAATTAGGCTACTTTTGTCGGTTTTAAAATTAAAAATCTGTCAAAACTTGGTCTTGCAGGTTTATGTGGCTCTTGACCCACCTCAATGGACCTTGGACCCGGAAAAGCTCAAGAAGTCTTTTACTGAGAGAACAAAAGCTATAGTATTGAACAGGTCAGAAACTTTCAAAATTTTTCCAAAAAATATGAACTTTTCTTCATGTTGTTTTGCCTAACCGCAAACTGGCATTAGCTAATCTCTCCGTACTATTAGGAAAATGATAAGTGCCGGTTAATGATGTTTTGCAAAGAATGTTTGTTTGATCATCTCATAGCTTAGAAATGAAATAAAATGACAAAAGTTTTGTTCAGTCCTCAGAATCCAACCGGCAAAGTTTTCACTAGAGACGAACTTGAGCTTATAGCGGAAGAATGCCGTGCCAGGAATTGTTTTGCTATAACAGATGAAGTATGAAGTAAAGTCTCAAACTTTAATCATAAGCCATTTATCCTAATTGTAGTGCAAATATGCATTTCTGTTATTTGAGGTGTAATAATGTTGCCAAATCTCAAGTTTGTGCACTTTTCCCTCTGATTAGTTTCTTTCACCAACACAACCTTGTATTAGTAACCAGATTTAGCGTAGTTTACAATTCATACAGGTTAAATCA
Source organism: Ficus hirta (assembly GCA_038430175.1). Classification (NCBI taxonomy): domain Eukaryota; kingdom Viridiplantae; phylum Streptophyta; class Magnoliopsida; order Rosales; family Moraceae; genus Ficus; species Ficus hirta. The sequence goes on along the minus strand of CM076596.1, from coordinate 1,078,880 downwards.
TTGGTACTCTATCCTCAAACCTTTTATCCCCCTTCGACACTTTCTACAGGTATATGAGCATATAACCTTTGACAACAACAAACACATTTCACTTGCCTCATTACCGGGAATGCAAGAGCGGACTATTATCACATCTTCCTTATCGAAATCCTTTAGCGTTACAGGTTCAAGTCTAAATCCTCTATATACGTGGAGGCTGCAAAACCTCATGGCCTTTTATTTTTAAATATATTTTCACGTTAATATCTTAGATTGCATTCTATAATCAACATTATTTGGCCTATGGTCTATCAGGTTGGAGGGTTGGATGGGCTATAGCGCCACCTTTCATTGCCTCTGCTATCAGAAATATTCATGTCAAGCTCACTGATTCCGCTCCAGCACCTTTCCAGGAAGCAGCCTTGACTGCCTTGAGTAGCACCCCTGAATACTTTGAATCGCTGAGAAGTGTAGGATCTGGAAACCAAAACTTTGTCGTTATACATACATAATATAACATGATATACCCTTATTTGATACAATATTTCTATTAATAATAGGATTATGAGTCGAAAAGAGACTACGTTATGAAGATGCTTGAAGGGATCGGTTTCAAGATTCAGTTTAAGCCTCAGGGTTCTTTCTTCTTATTTGCAGAGCTTCCTGAAGATTGCCCACTTTCTGATGTATGCTTACTCACATAAATTTCTGTAGGCCTCTAATAGTAAATTTTAGTTTATATTTTCAGTACTGGATTTTTTAAACTTTTTTTTTTTTTTTTATAATAAATTGTGTTTTACTGTTTTTCAGGTAGAATATGTCAAAGAGTTAATACAGAAAGCAGGAGTGGTGGCAGTGCCAGGATGCGGATTTTTTCATACAGACTTGGCTATGAAGAAAAGTTTTGATGCTGATTATGCCTACCAAAGTAGGTATATCAGGTTTGCATTTTGTAAAAGTAATGCCACTTTGGCATCCGCTGGACAAAAAATTGGATCGATGAAATCGTTGAATTAAATTTACCAACTAGTATGGTATTGAATCGGCGTTGCGTTTTTATCAACATTGATTTTCATATCATGATTAACACGAATGTGCCATTTTATTATTACATTTGAGAATAAAAAATTGTTACAAGTGTTACTTGGAAGCTAGTTTTATATATTCGCTTCTATCAAACTTATTTGCTGTGGTAAAAGGATGGAGATTGATCTTCTTCTTCTTCTTGTTTTCATATTTTTTTTTTTTTTTTTTTTTTGTAGTTTCATAAGTTCTAATCACAGTTGCAATACATCTTGTTTTCCCTTTCCATGTTGTATTCGTTTTGCAGTTGATGCCTCCATTAACTTTATTGTTGTTTTGAGTATTCTTGTCACTCTTTGGTTCTCGTTTTCTAACTGCAAGAATTTCTTTCTCCAACTCTCATTTCTTTCAAAAAAAAAAAAAAAGAGGGGTAGGGGATTCAAACTCTACACCTTTAGATAAAGTCAGGTGTGGAATTACCACTAAACTATACCTACAACCACCTCCAAGTCCATTTTTATTCTTGTAATTTGGCGATCAAGCCATCGTTTGTATTACCGTCGTTTTCCAGTTGGGTTGTGTGTGTGTTGTTGTTTGTTTGTTTGTTTTTTATTTTTATTTTTTATTTTTTTAAATAAGTCAATGTCTTTGTCCTATTCCATGTATTTTTCCGAGTGTTTTCGTTTAAAATTTGTTATCTGTAATTTTTCATTAGTCTACTTTGTTAATGTCACTCTCGGTTATTAGACAATTGTCGTTTTCTAGCGGATGTCGTTTGTCTTACTCATTGTCCTTTTGAAACTTTGTTGTCGTTTGTTAGCATTGATGTTGTTTTCAGCAATGTTTAATTGTCGTTTTTAACATCTCTGTCGCTTTTTAAAGGCTTTTCGTCGTTTATTAGCTTTATCGTCGTTTTAAAACTATGTTGCCTTTGCTACTATTGATGTCTTTGCGAGACTTCTTATTGTTCGTTTTCTTGTCGTTTTCATCTTTCGGACAGCTGCAAAACGTAAAGGCCATTGATCAAATGTGGAAGAATAGCAACATCCCTTTGATTAGAGAATTAAAAATCAAGAGTAAAAAAAAATTTCAGCAAATAGATCATGTCACAATGTTTTAAGTCGTTAAATCACCTCACAATGTTTCCTTTTTTTTTTTTTTTTTGAATAATGTCACAATGTTTTTATTTTTTAGAGGGAAAAAAAAGAATAAATTTAAGTTTGGAGTTATTTTTTTTAAATAATCAGAATTATATTTTTTTCCCCTCAAAAATAAAATTTTATACAGTATCATATAAAAGATTTTCCTAAATACAAACCCAAAATTATTCGATCCTTAACCGGTATATAAATTAATAATAGATTAGTTAACAAAGATGAGGTGCACATGGGTGCATTAAAAAAAATATATATAAATATATTAGTGGACCTTTATTACCAAAAAAAAAAAAACCAAAAAACTATTCAAAATTATAAATCACACAATTAAAAAGTTAATATAATAATTATAACTGTAATTTTTCATCTCATTTTTCATATGGGTTTCCAGTTTCCACCGTGGCAAGTTTCAGTGATTCTGAACGTTTAGCTATTATCGAACGGTTAAGAACTTATGATTAAAGCTCAACGTGATGATTTCATGAAAGCGCGAAGCACAGGATCAACGAACTGCGCGACTGTTTGGGGACTTTCTTTCTTTCTTTCTTTCTTTTCTTTTCTTTTCTTTTCTTTTTGGCGCCTCCCACAATGTACGGCGACGCCGGAAAAAGCAAAACAGAATATACATAAAGACCGAAATGCCCTCGTTTGTGGTGGTCATTTTCATTAGATAGGAAAACCAGAGCTCCGCCTTCAAGCCTCAGACAGATACTTCTCCGTTGACTTCGGTGTTGGTCGGAAAACATGTCGGCGCTCATTGACGTCGTCGAAGAGCAACGAGAGCCTCTCCTTCGCGAATCTTCTCCTCCTCCTCCGCCGCTTCCCTCCAAACACTCCTCCGACGAGAACCACGAAATCGTGCCGTTCACATCATCCGACGATCCAGATCCACCGCCACCCAATCCCGCCGATCAAAACCAGCGCCTCGTCTCTCTCGACGTCTTTCGCGGCCTCACCATCGCTGTACGTGCTGTAATTCCTTCATTCCTCTCCTCTTTAGTTTCAATTTCACCTTTACCGGTGATTTCAGAAAGAAATTCAGTAGCTTTAGGTTTCAAACCCGCTTAATGTAGGGTTTATGGTCTTTCAACGATCTCTGTCTCGCTTTTTTGCATTTTCTTTCGTGGGAATTTACCCTAATTTCCTTTTGCAGTTGATGATTTTAGTTGACGATGCTGGAGGAGCATTTCCGTCCATAAATCACTCTCCATGGTTCGGTGTAACGCTTGCAGATTTTGTAATGCCATTTTTTGTTTTTGGTGTTGGTGTTTCTGTCAGTCTAGTATTCAAGGTACTTTTTTTATTTTTTTTATTTTTTTTTTCTGATAATTGTTTTGGAACTGTTTGTTTGAATGTGATTTTTGAACAACCAAATGAAGGGACATTGATTTGATAAACTTTGATAATTTATTTTTGCTTATGATTGCAGAAAATATCAAGCAAAACAACAGCTACAAAAAAGGTCTTGCTGAGAGCAATTAAGCTCTTTCTCTTAGGGGTGTTACTACAGGGTATGCTCTGTACTTTTGTTGATTCCGTATTCCGATGACGATTGTTTTACTATTATTAGCTTATGACAACGTTAAATTTGGATAATATTAGCTTACGACAACGTTAAATTTGGATATTCAAATCCTCCTGTTTTTGCTTTTAGGCTACTTGGTAGGACATTTTTTAATTTGCTTGTAGTGAATCCAAAATCTACCTGGCTTTGTAATGCATTTGGATGATTTGATGCACTTTAAATCCGAGTGGTATTTGTAGTATGTACCTTTGAACTTATTGTCAATCAAGATTGACACTTTTTTCTTTTTGTTGTTGGGTTGCTTTTTTAGGTGGGTATTTCCATGGGCGCAACCATTTGACTTATGGAGTTGATGTGGGCAGGATACGTTGGTTAGGAGTACTTCAGGTACCATTATTGAATTACCTTAAACTTATTTGCTTTTGGGTATAGGTTGTTGGTTTTTAGTCTGTCAAATGTTTTCCATTTCTTTTCATTCCCCATTGTTCCTGTCCTTGGTCTTGTTGCTCTAACTCTGGAGGTCTTATCGTACTCATCTCTAATGATTTGAATTTGGACACCTTCTTGTAAAGTTGGTTTTTTCCAGATGGTTAATCATGCTTGGAATTTAATGCATGCCTCCTTAGTTTGGTGCCAATTCGAATTCCTTTATGTTAATCTCGTTTGCATATTCACGTATAGGTAATAGGCATAGCACTGGTGTTAGAATTATCTAAGCAAGCGTTTGGTGCACCAATTGCATTCAAATGCAATTGTTTTTTCGTTTTGTTTTGCTTTTTTGTTTTTTTTAAGTTTAAACTATTCACAGTTTACTAAACTTTGCTACTCAAACTTTAAAAGTCCATAACTTTGCTAATACAAGTCCAAATGGGACTTTTTTAAAAAAATTGCATAGAATTTCGAGACGAACAAAACAAGCTTTATATTGATATTTTTTTTCTGAACACATTTCAAGTTTTTACACTTTCTAGCTCTAGCCATTTAAACTTGTACACCAAACACATAACAATTCAACTCAAATCCAACCCAAAAAACTCAATTCAAACCAATGCACCAAACACATGCTAAGTTGATCATGCCGTACATTCTTGAGTTAAGTTTACAAGAAGTCATGTAACGCCTGCTGCTTTAGTTATAAGTGTGAATTTTGATGTCTGAAGTGCCAAATTTACAGAGAATTTCAGTTGGTTATCTATTTGCTTCAATGTCGGAGATCTTTTTTGTTAAGAAGAACATCATGGTCGACTCACCGATGGCTTTTGTAAGGAAATACTACACTCAGGGGTTAGTTCTGTTAGATACTATAATGATGCTCATATTCTTTTCACATGATACTCTCTCTTTATGTTATTTGTGGCTTTTGCATTTGTTTGTGAATACTTATATTGGATTTAGAAAATATTTTTGCGTGCTTCATACCTGGTTATTGCTTGTTGATCTAAGTACCAACTCTTACCATCAAGTTTTGCATAATCACCTATCTGTTTGAATTGGAGTCTTATGATTAGACTAGCATAATAATTTATACCGGTTCTACATGTTTAATTGTATTTGTTCATGCTATTCTGAAATTGGTGATTGTTTCTGTGTTATGCAGGCTGTTTGCTATCTTACTGTGCTCAACTTACATGATCTTGTTATACGGCCTTTATGTTCCAAATTGGTCATTTACGGCTTCGAGCATAAACATGTCCGGTAACGCATCAGATACTCAAATTGTGAGTTAGTGTTTTCTATTTTGCAATGACATAACTTTATTTTCTTTTCTGAGTAAGATTTTGAAAACATGCCAAGAGCTTGATGCTAAATTGTTGTTAAACTATCCAACAACCTGTTGTGTGATTTGTCATTTCTGATTAAGTGCCCTAACAAGTCTCTGTATTTGATACCTTTAAAGTACATGTCACTCCTTTCCCGCAATTGATTCCGTTCTTTTGGTTGCATTCCAGTTGTTTGTTTTGTGGAACTTAAATGAAACCCGTATTTGTGTCCCAGGTCCATTGTGAAGTGAGGGGAAGCCTTGAACCTCCTTGTAATGCAGTTGGTTTTATTGATCGGATTATTCTTGGAGAAGATCATCTTTACCAACGACCTGTTTACAGAAGAACAAAGGTTATTATTCCATTTGGTTTACTGTGATATTTACTACCTCTGATGTTTCAGATTTTGAATCTCACATCTCAATAAAATTGGCTTGATCATCAAGAGGTCTTAATCTTACTCGCTTTCGTAGGAATGCAGTGCTAATTCTCCTGACTATGGACCTCTGCCACCAAATTCACCAGGGTGGTGCCTTGCGCCATTTGACCCAGAGGGCATCCTAAGGTTGCTTGCCACAGTCTTTCCTTTCTTGTGCCTTTATCTTATTTACCAGTCAATAGATTGTAAATCCTTAATAGATTTGTTTTCTTCTAAAAATTACTTTGAATCAATTTTTGAGTTCATTTAATGAATGAATTTTAAGTTTTTTAAGATCAAAGGTGATCAATTTACTAGACAAGCAAGGTTAAAATGAAATTGGAGCAACTTGTTTTTCTAATATGCTCCACTAAATGATGTTTAAGGACCGCTGAGAGTTCTACTTGGATGTGAAAACCCCCCTTCCCCCCAACACCGTCCAGCAATTTCTGCCAACTAAGTCCTTTCCAGTGCCTAGTATCTAACATATTATGTAGAGTTGAATTTTGATGATCAACTAAGGGAGGCTTGTCAGGTCTCAAATTAAATCATGGCTCATATATAACCGACTAAGATAACTTATGTCCTTACTTACAGATCATATGGTTGGTTTCTAATTTGTGTTGTTGGAAAAATTGCAGTTCTCTAATGGCTGCCATAACTTAGAAATCATATGGTTGGTTTCTAATTTGTGTTGTTGGAAAAATTGTAGTTCTCTGATGGCTGCCATTACGTGTTTTGTTGGGTTGCATTATGGGCACATAGTTGTGCATTTTAAGGTACGATACTTATTACATCACAATGCGCATGCTTTTGAAGTTAATTATGATTTTTTTTTTTGGTGCAAATATTTTACCATTTTCATGTAAATGTCTTGTCACACAGCTTTAATATATTCTCTTACCCGTGACTATTGCTATAGGGCCAAAAACAGAAGATACTTTTATGGTCCTGTTTCTCAATCCCTCTACTAATCATTGGATATGTTTTAGCGTTGCTAGGTATATTATCTAAACACAAACTTATGAACTTTCATACCTTGGTTCATTCAAGGAGTTTGGCTCTGCTTCTGTGCTAACCTATGGCTGCTCATGACAGGCATTCCTCTTTCAAAGCCACTCTATACTTTGAGCTATACATGCATAACTGCTGGAGCGTCAGGCTTGTGTTTAACCATTATATATTACATTGTAAGTTGTTGTAATAGATAAGGAAATATTTATACATGACCGTATGAGGGTGAACAGAAAATAAGACATTTGGTTTGACATTTTTGAATACAGGTTGATGTCAAACATTTTAGAAAGCCTATGATTTTACTACAGTGGATGGGGATGAATGCTCTCATCATCTACGCTTTGGCTGCTTGTGAACTTTTCCCGGCAGCTGTGCAAGGTTTCTATTGGCGGTTGCCTGAAAACAACCTGGTAATTTTCCTTTCGCTAGCACTGTTTCAATGGGTTTTTATACATACACACGGGCACATGCGCACTCACACACACAAAACAATTGCTGCTTGGACGGGAAAAGGGCAAATGAAACTAATATATTTTCAAAGCATGAACTTATATTTTTGCCGATTGTTGAGATGAATGATAACTCAGTTGATTTGGTCCATTGTCCGATTGATTGACTAAGCACTTAATTTCCAACGACATTGCGTGCAGGTTGATGGCACGGAAGCTCTATTACAAGCCATGTTTCATTCAAGGAAATGGGGTACCTTAGCGTTTGTCACGCTTGAGATTTTATTTTGGGGTGTCATCGCTGGTGTTCTTCACATGAAAGGCATATATATAAAGCTGTAAATGAAACTTTTACATGTACATTTACATTTTTCAATAAGAAGAAAAATTGTAGATATATGTTCGTTGTAAACCACTAATTATAGGGTGACAGGCAGTGTCCCATGTGCAGTTTCTTACGTGATCACAACTTGTATTTTATCTTGCGGTTTTCAAAATATTTTCTAGGGCATTAAGTACAGTTCTTATATTTTGTGGAGATAGCCCACTGGTTTTCTAAGTTACTTGAGGAAGGCAGACTTGCCGTAATGACCTTAACCGTCGTTCCCGGATGAACTCGACAAAACAAGTAGTTTCAACATTTTGTTGCTCAACGAGGGCAAGTTTGTAGCAGGTATTTACCCATCTTTATCTCCTTCTCCAAAAGGAAAAGAGTCCTGTTGCTGTTGATAGTAGATTTTTCCCTCAAATTACTGATCTTTATTAATTTCTTTTATTTACACATAATGTGCCCTATCGCAGGAAAGATCCCGGCTTATAAGCGGATACCGGATTCGAGGGACAGCAAGGAGTGAGAATGAAAGCTAAAGCATTGTTGGGGGGGGGGGGGGGGGTGTGAAGCGAGAGAGGCAGGAGGAGCATTTTGTAAACAGATAAGAGGTATCAAATATATTTGGTTTGCCTGAGAAACTAAAAGAAAAAGAAAAAAAAAAAGGCTGATGCCCTGTCGGTTATGACTTGGTCAAAAAGAGATTCAAAATCTTCCAAGGTTCTTTCTGCCACCCTCTGTATGCCAAAGAGGGGGTGTTACGAAAGGGACATGACATAAGATTTCCTTTCCTTGTCTCAAATGTGGTTTAGATAACGGCAAAAGGAACCAACCATATACACACCGTGGCACTCCCTTTAACAAGAAAAATATGGGGGGAAACTTGCAATAATCTAATTTTAAAAGCAAACAAAGAAAAAGAGACGAGAGAGATCAAGATTGTTTTTGGAATCCATCTTGTGCAATATGAAACTAAAATGAACATCTGTGAGTAATATGCGCCTTTTGTGTACTTGTCATCATTAGGATTAGGATTAGAATCATGATTGTCTTCGATCATTAACAACTCTATGGATCGCCAAACGTGGTGGACTAGCAATTAATTCGGAAGAAAATTTAAATGCAATATCAAATATACATTAATTACGTCAGTTAGGCAGGAACTAATCCATGTGCAAGTGCCATTCTCACGAAACTTTTCCCCTATTCACCCTTGAAAGTTCTCATTTGTATCGAAGGCCAGAGGGTATCATTAATAACTAGTAGAAGGCAATTGAACAAAAAAGGGGTTTGGTGCTTTGGTATATTTGGTTTCTTGAAGTTAAAGATAACTTAGCTGTTAAAGGGATTGACATATCCCCTTTAGGCCACAGAATCCGTTATTTGAAGGGCTTGAAAAAATTTTTTTATTTTTTTTATTTTTTCCTTTCACAAAAGCAATATAAGGTGGAGGCATGTGCATCAGCCTCTAGTGACTAGTGACTAGTGACTACTCTCTTCTCAAATCTCCAGTAGGATACCACAAAAGGGGGTTTGAGAATAAATTTATATGGCTACTCAGAAAGGAAATGGAGAGGTCTCAGACACGCAAAGTGGCAACATCCAAGACAGCACCCAAGAGTCACTTAAAAGCAAAAAATCAGAAGATCTCCATTTCGGAAAAGCGCTTGCTCACAGAGCGTTGTATGGTGCAAGCAGCAGTGGCAGCCGCAGCAGTGGGGTTCGGAAGCTCAGAATCAATGATGCCAGAGCACAACCAAGCAGGCTAAGTAAGGTTTCCTTAGCTGACGAAGAGAAGTAGAAGTGAAGCTCACCACCACTGCGTTTATTTTTTCATTCCTTTCCATTAATGTATCTTTCTTTAACGTTTAACAACCAACATTTGCGTTCAATGCTCATATATTCTAGTGCCAATTATGTAAAAACTTCCCACTTTTGCATCATTTAAAGGATATTAGTGCTATAGAAGTTTAATAGAAAAATGGTATGACTTTCCCAGCTTTGTGGATGCAAATCTTGTCAAGTGTTAGACTAAGAGCGTGTTTTGTTGCGTGGGAGTAGGAGTGAGAGTGGGAGTTGGATGGATGGATAGATTGGGACGAATGTGGAATATAAATGATGAAGAGGATTATAATAAGGGTAAATTGCTCGTTTGGTAACTAGTTTTTTTACAAAGTTACAATTTGGTCCTTTTTTTAAAAAAAATCTAAAAGGTCCCTAAACTCTTTAAAAATGTGCAATTTAGTCCTTTTTACTATCAAAGGTTAAAAATTGGATACAATATATCATGTGTATGACACATGTAAATTGAATCATGCATTTTTGTTTTTCTTAATTACCCTTAAATAGTAAATCCTGTGTGATTAATTAATATGTTCTGTTAAATTTTTAACGTCTGTTAACAAAAGTGACAATTTTACACCCTTTTAGAGATTTAGGGAAAACTTTTAGTCATAAAAAAGTTGGGGATCAAATCGCAACTTCGTAAAAAGGTTAGGGACTAAACGCGTAATTTATCCGCATAGTAATCATTCATGTTGTTTAGTAGAAGGGAGTAAAGAATTGAATGGATGAATGATAATTATCGGTTTAATTACTATGCTGTTAATTTTATTAGTTGTTAATGTTTTTTTTTTGAAATGATAAAATATTATTTTTCCGTTTAAGTTTGATGGATATCTTTCAATTTGGTGAGTGCAAGAGTCTCCCTTCACGTCTCTCCTTCACGTTTAAGTAATCTATTATTTTTTTTATTTACTGTTTTTTACAAAAATAAAAAAAATAAATTTCAGTTAAATTATATACATGCAAAACACAAAAATTAACTATATCATCTAAAAAACAAAAGCCCACAAATCGAAAAAGAGAATAAAAAAAATTTAAAAATTGGAAATGTGGAAACAAAAATCACTAAAAAATTATAAAATAAAATTGAACTTTAAAGTTTAAATCTCAGAAAACAGGAAAAAAAAAAAACAAAAACAAAAGGGAAAAAAAAAACTCAAAAGGGAAAAAAAAAGATGAAAGAAAAATGATAAAATTAAAAACAGATTCTATTATTTTTTTATTTACTCTTTTTTACAAAAAAAAATAAATAAATAAATTTAGTTAGATTATATACATACAAACATTGTACTTTAACACATCTTCAAAGGACAAAATAAAAAATGCACATTAAAAGGATAACAATGTCCAGTTACTGCAGCTATCAGAAAAAGCAAGGAAGGGCAAATCATCTATAAATAATTTTAGAAGGACAAAGTTGTCCCAACAATGTAGCAAGCTGTAAAAGTAACTAAAGCCCAAGGACAAAATTGTCAATTGACCAAAAAAAGAAAGGATAAAACCGGTATAACATTGTAGCAAAGAAAAAAATATTTAATAATGAAGGGTAAAAAAATCATAACACTGTAGAAAAAACAGTAAAACTCTACATCATTTTAGTATATTATAATAATTTGAAATATATTTTTTTAAAGAGCTTGAGGGAGCGAAATAGTTTTTAAATTTTGTAACAAACAATAAAGATGTTATAATAAAAATTTACAATATCTTAGTGAAACTCTAATAGAGGTTTTAAAGTATATTCAAATAGCTTTTCTAAAAAGTCATATTTTGTGGATATTTAGTATTCATGCTTCCTAAACTTTGTCACCTTTTGACATGACTTTTAATTTGTGCAATTTGCCCTCCTAAAATTGCTAATTTTTTGCAAATTACCCTTCATGGGTTACTTTTCTGTTAAATTAGTCACGAAAAGCCAATATACGCTTCATGTGAAAACGGAAAACCTCATTTGACAAAAAAATATTCAAATTTGATACAAAACTTAATGTAAATCTTTCAAATTTAAATCTTCAATTTAACATAAAGAAAGCTACAAACTTTTGTTTATTCCCTTACGATAAACTTCTGTATTTACTTTTTGATAGCTGTAAAAGTGTTGAGAAGCAAAGTGTTTTCCTTCTCTCATATTTCATTAACAGTGTCTAATAAGGAGTTACTATGGTCATTTATCTAAAAACCAAAAATTTGACTAATTTTTTAAGGAGTGACCAAAAAGCAGGCACCCACCTAATTTTTCCTAATATATCGCCCCACGGATGAGGCAGTTCAATTGCATTTTTGAACATTCTTTTTCTTGCGGTCCTGAAACCATTATTGTGTGAAACCATTATTGTGTACCCAAAAAAAAAAAATATATATATATATATATATATGTGTGTGGGGTCCTATGTTAAAAGGAATTATTGTACTAATTAATATTCATGTGTCCTGAGAGGCACATGGAATTGTGGGGTTTCTATCTATCCGCATATATTTGTAAGTCGATTGTACTCAGAGGCAGAGGGAGGGGGGTGCGAGTAGGACAGCCCCATTCAAATTTTTTATTCTTTTAATTTTCTCTTAAATTTTTTTAATTTTTACAATTTATTTCAATTAAAATAAAATATTATCATATAATTCTTATTTTATCCTCATTAAAAATAAAAAATTTTCATATAATCTCCATTAATATTAATTCCAATAAACATTTTTTTTATATTTTTACTACTTTGTCTCCACTAAAATTAAAAATCATCACATAAATTTACTAAAATAAAAAATTCTCACATAGTCCCTATTAAAATTTGTTTTATCTTAAAAAAATTTAATATACGTTCCCACTGAAAAAAAATTCCTGGCTCCACCCTGATTGTACCCACTTACAACTGTAAATGGTTCCAATGCCAACAGAATGAGATAAACCCCAAAAGAAAAAAGTTAGTTCAACGCCTACAAATATTCACGATTATAATTATATATGTTCTAGGTAGCAACAAATATTTCTTATTCTAAATAACTATCAGTAATTCTATACTTGACTCGTCATAGATTGTAGATCAATTTGAATCCTCCAATATATTGAAATTAAAATAATGATATCTATCAAAGGTTTTTTTTTTTTTAATTTGGTATACCACTAAAAAATATTTCAAATATATCTCTTTTTTTCTTGTTTTCTAAGAAAATAATAAATAGTAGTGTTATTTATGTGTAAAATACTCTTTTTTATTAGTGCTATAACAAAATAACCAAATATAAAAAATACCTAGAATACTTCCTTAAAAAATGCAAAGAATAATAAGTTTTTGGGTTTTTTCATTAGCCTTTGAACTTAATTATCTTAATACCTCTGACCTCTAATCATAAATACTTAATAACGTGTAAGATGTTATTTTCAATACCCTGAAAATCTTTGAAAATTAGAATATTTTATATGTGACTGTTTTTTTAAGATAAGCATTTGACTTATTTGCACGAATGCCCCCCTGAACTTTTCAAATTTGACAATTTAGTCCATAAATTTTTTTTTCCTGGCAATCAATACCTTGAACTTTTAATTTTTGATAATTCAGTCCTTTTTACTTAAATTCATTAAAATTAAGATAATTTTTTGCACAATACTTACACATTATAGCACAAAAGGGACAATGTTGATCATTTTTGCTTAATTTCAATATAAATTTCTTTTAAAGTTTAGGTTTAAGTTTGAGTATAATTAATTAAGGTTAATATTTTTAAAGGAAATTGTATTGAAGTTAAGCAAAAATGATCAACAATGCTTTTCATGGAATATAATGTGCAAATTATGTGTAAAAAACTGTTCAAAATTTTTACAAAAAATAACTGAATTGTCAAAAATTATAAATTTAAGGGGCTGATTGTGCCAAGAAAAAAATTAAGAGACTAAATTGTTAAATTTAAAAAGTTTAAGGGGTATATGTACAAATAAGTCTAAACATTTTTATAAAATGGACACCTTGTGTATTTTTAGAATATTTTTATCAATTTTACTGTTATATGGGTCAAAATTGTCCACAATATTAAGTTCATGAATTAGTCGGTCAAAAAAATAAGTTCATTAACCAAATTATTACCTTTATTGAAAAATTTTGGACCAAATAGAGGCAAAAACTTCAAGTTTTCAATAGCAAGAAAGTGTCATTATAGTCGACACATTTGTTATGTACACATTTTTTATATGTTTTTTTTTTTTTTTTAATTGAATGAAGATCATGTCCGTAGTTGACTTAACCAGAGTGACCCCCATTTTTTTTTTTTTTTTTTTTTTTTGCAAACGTAATATAGGCATTTGGCGTTTCTACTAGGATCAGTACTACTATAAAATTAAAGGCATTTCCGGACCATCTATCTTTTAAGGATTCCACGTAGACTTAGGTGTTAGGCTTATCTCTAAAAACATGTTTGTCTGCCCACGATATACCAGGATAAAGGTGTCTAGTCGATCCTTAAAAACTTTGCCAGTATCATAGAAAAATATTTGTGAGACATCATCAGTCTTGAGCGTTCACAATAAATAAAAAATGAGTTTCATGTATAAATAATCGATATTAATAATATGTGATATTATACACGTTGATATTTTATGTATAATCTTCCTTTGTTTGTATCTTTGTTCGCTTTCTATACCACTGCTATTTCAAGAAGAAGTTGATTAAAACAAGCTAGTTTAATAAAAATCTGCTGTGAAATGTTAAAACTAGTTGTTTCTAGAAAGTTTTGGGCGTCACTAAAGAACAGATTTTTAAGTAATACATGAAGATTTTTATTTTTATTTTTATTTTTTTGTAAGAATACCTAAAGATAATACAAAGCATATGATCAAGAATCTGAATATACGATTAAGTGTGTGTGTGTGTGTATAGATCCACAGCATAGATTTGATTATTGGTTGAAACCGAAAAACGAAGAGTAGATTTTTTAATTGGCACTTAGTGCCTATAGTATAGCTAGTCAAGGGCTAGGTAATTGTCAAATATAGATTAGGCAATATGAAAGTTACTTGACATATATATCACATGGAAACAAGAATTTTTCCGACAGCGAAAATGATTCATCCTTAATTTCTATGAATAGAGGTATCATGTCAAACTGTCATTGTTCTAACGTACTATATAAAGTTCCAACTAATGGCCTCATCCTTTGCATCCATATACAGTGGTGAAATCAGGAATTTTGATGAGCATGATTAATAATTACAAATAATTTTTTAATTTTTAAAAGACTAAAATAAAGGTTTTTTTTTTTTTTTTTTTTAAATTTTAGGGAGTGCTACTTGTAAATTTTGATGATACATATATAAAAACACAATTAAGAAACAATTACGAGGGTTTCGGCCTTAGAGTCTCTGTTCTTGTCTATAAGTAAATCATAGAGCAAAGAAAAGATGAGGAAAAAAAAATTTGACAAAAAATTATGAAATGTAAAAATATACCTTAATCCCATTTTATTTTCTTGTTTGTATATAAGAGTATAATTTATAAAATTAATTAAACTGAACATTTTTTTTTAATCTTCTACCAAATAACATGACAAAACAATATTGATCCTTCTTTTCTCTCCTTTTCCGTCTTTCTATTTTTCCTCCCTCTTATCAAATATAGCATAAAATCTAGTATGGACGGTTGTTCCCACTCAGTCTTTTAGTTCCATCTGTATATACAATATTAATAATTGGATAGTAGATACAATCATCCACGTGTAGATTATTTTGCACATTTTTGTAGTCATCATTGTAAGATACGTATCTAGACACTCATGAATATCCATTTTCACCCTTTCGTCGTTTAGGGCCTAGTTTTTGTGTTTTTATGTTTTTTTTTTTTTTTTTTTCCACTCACTAGGGCCAAGAGATACATACATTAAGAGGGGTTGTCGTCGATTAAACAATTTAGCCAATCGGTCAACCCCAAATGGTAGCTTTAAGTCATTGAAGAGTTTGAAATTTTGAAGATTTGCTCGAATCTTTTTTAATGCCTTTTTTTTTTTTTTTAAGAACATATCCTAAAAATAAACACTTATTTTGATCTTGTATTTCCAAAAATACTTTTGATATACAATATCGTATTACATAAGGATATTTTTAAATAGGATGGTTATAATTCATTAATAAATATTAATAAATACCTCCACTTAATAAATGATTCATAATATAAACATAATAAATCAGTCTTTTTATAAATTCATTTTATATAAAACAAGATTTAACCCTCTCATACACCCACTTTCATTTTAATTTTAATTTTAATTTGTTTTATTAAAAATAAATTAACAAATCTTAATAAGTAAAAAAAACTACTTTTCATTCAAAAAAAAAAAAAACAAAAAATATCCTCTTCTCTTTCTCTTTCTCTTTCTTTCTCTCTCTAACGCGTGAGGGTTATGGTTTCTTAATCATTTTTCTCTCTTGGGGCCGGATTCTGGGGGCGGATTCTGGTCTCTCTATGGTGTCCTGACCTTAGAAATGAAGCTGAGAATCATATGGTGAGGGTCTTGTCAGAGGCGAGCCTGTGACAGGAGGATGAGCGTTGTGAGAAGGAGCAAGGTAGGAATGAAATAGTTGGTAAGGGTGTGCGGTTGTCATGTACCGGGGAGGTCCTGCAGCAGCTCGTCTTCGGCAACCCAGTTTCTCCCCGACGATGTAGTTTGTTTTATCGGCAAAAACTCTTTCTGTGTGATTGGTTTTTTTGGTTTTTGGTGTTTAAGTTTGTATGTAATAATGACGATGTCTTTGTCGTCTTTTCTTTGGTGTTTTATTTCTTTTTGTTATTTATAATAATGAAGGTGATTTCTCCACCTTCCGAGTTAATTGTTTATCTATCAGATCTGAGTTTTAATGGTGTTTTGGTTTCGCTAGAGTTATTTCTATGCGGAGTTACTAGTGGCCCTAGTGCTACTGAGTCTTGGCCCTCGATTAATTTGAAAAATCCATTGATTGTCAGAATTTTGTCAAAAAGAGCCTTACATGTGCTTGATTTCAGTGTACCGAGGTATATTTCAGTTATTGGGTCTCAAGCATACGTCTTTTTCTTTGAGCGCCATCGAATTTTACTGGTAGATCCATTCTTATTGAAGGGTTTTGTCTCATATAATACAGAGTTAATTTCTTGTGTTTTGTACTTTTGTATCTTCTTAGTGAATTTAATGAAATTTCCCTTTAAAAAAAAAACATAAAATAAATATATATAAAAATAGGAATGACAAAATTTATAAGGAATCAAAAAATTAAAAATACAGACTTTAATAATTTTTGATTCTTTAAAAGACATACTTTCTTTTATATATAGATTTCTTAGGAAATTTTTCACGTGAATCCTTCATTAAAATTTCTAATAGTTTCATTTCAACGAAGGATTCAAAATTTTCATAACTACATGTTTTACTTGAATCTTTCATTGAAATTTTTCATGTAGTTATAAAAATTTCTTAGGAAAAAAAATTGATGAAGAACAATTTAAGGTTTATAAAATGAAATTGACGTTAATTAAATTTGTAGGAAATTTTTTTTGTTTTTTAAAAAATATTATTTCGATTTACAGTTAATGTGGTGTATGTTTTTTAATTATTTTTTTAAAAAATATTTTTATTTATATAGATATATATGGAGGTACGGGCATTTTTAATGGGTTTTAAGGTAATCTTATTGTAGGATAAAAGTGTGATAAAATCCTTTAATGATTTTATAGAGGTATTTATCAATATTATAAGTGTAAATAAAACCACCATTCTAAATACACAATACATAGATAGTACAAAATTAATCAGGCTCTTACTCTGCATATCTATCGATAATTTAAAACAAACAAAAAAAAAAAAAAAAACCTAAATGTTTTTTCTTTTTTTTTTTTGGCTAACACACACACACATATATATGTGTTTGTGTGTGTGTGTGTTGGTGTTACTGGTAGGGAAGTGCTTTAGCTGTAGAGTCACGGTTGCAAGGATAAGCAACCATATAGTAATCGGATATAAAGTGATCTCTATATATGTAAATATTATATCTAAGGTCATGTAACAAAGTTTAACTCTAATTAAACTGTATTTTTTTATCTTAATTTTTATCTTTTTCTGAAAAGTCAATAAAATTTATAATTATTTTTTAAAAAATCAACTTAACTCAAACTTAAAAATTTCAATTCAATTCAAACTAAACTCATTTACCAAATGAATCCTAAGACTTAGCAGCCAGTACTCACTTTTCAAGGGAGAGCACTAAATACAGAGAAACATTGCAACTTCTCTGCACTAATTGTAACTCCAATCCAATGCATTGAGCTGATCTCTTCTTCTGCAGAAAAAGGCAGTTGGACTTTGTCCCAATACAATGTTCCCCATATGGGGTTTGTATCAAAAGGACTGTGAAGGGGTTTTGTCAAAGTGACATACAGATAAATAAAAGAAAAGAGCACCATGATCAGCATGATATAACATATATACACATATGTATAATTATATATTAGACTGAGCTCGCTGGGATGGGCCAATTTTTGTACTTTAGTATCCCACAATCCTGAAAAAGTGTGTTGGCAGTAAATGACTTACAAAATCTACCAGTTTTGTTTTTGGATTTTTTTTTTTTTTTTTATATGATGTATATCCTCCTCATGTATTAAAAGTACTGTCGTGGGACGGAAATATTATGTCCTTAACCTAGCTAGTGTAGAAATCATGATCAAAGATACATATATACATATATATTCACAAAAAAAAAAAAAAACATATATATGTGTGTATATATATATTCATATATACGTGGCATATATATGTGTGTGTGTATAGTAGGGCCAATTAGCCACTCAGTGATATTTGTCCAGCTGCTGGAATCCAAGCAATGGAGCGGAATTGAAGATTTGACACCATCACATATCGACTCGTAGT
Organism: Ficus hirta; assembly: GCA_038430175.1. Classification (NCBI taxonomy): domain Eukaryota; kingdom Viridiplantae; phylum Streptophyta; class Magnoliopsida; order Rosales; family Moraceae; genus Ficus; species Ficus hirta. Next base: position 1,060,502 of record CM076596.1, on the reverse strand, counting down.
GGTGGGGTCTACATCTGCATGTACATGGTTTTCTGATGATCGGAAGAAATTTTTTTTTTTTTTCACAGAAAAGACATGTGTAAATAATTGTTTTTGTGCAAAATGTTTTGTTTGATGAGAAATGTTAAAAAGCAATTAAGCAATAGTAAGACCATAATGTTTCGTTGAAACTGGTTGAGGGACGATGGGCCGACGGTTTCATGCGCTAATTATGGACAAATCTGATTATTAACAAGCTTTAATAATTACTGCTTTAATGCATAAATACTAATCATATTGTGACAGCTAAAAGACTGGAACACAATCCGATTAAGATAGTAGCTTAGTACTTTTTGTTGATACTACATATTCTTAACTACGTACCTATATATACGTATGACGATATTCCAAGTGTATTCTCATAATTTTATTGCAGTAATTACAATAGGGGGTTTGTCTATGATTCTTCTGGTGAGAGGTCTTTTCAAAATAATATTATAAGATGTCTCTAACATAATATTAATTAAGACGCAATAATAATTTAACAAAAATATAACATGACATATAATGAACCTGAAAAGATTTGTCCTACATATTATAATGTTATATATATGTTACGTTTTTCTTTTTTTTTTTTTTCCGATTATTATTGTGTATATTATTTATTTAATATTACATCTTATGCAATGTTTCACCCGATGGATTGTAGAAAAACCATAATAATAGATTTGACAATAGTTGTCAGCATATTAAGAAGCTGAGCGAGTTTTAAAGAATATCTTTGGAAAGCAAATCTCACCTTGGAGATTATCGCTCTTTGTATTTAATTAAATCCAATTTTACAAATATTACCAAAGATGATTTTCTGAACTCAATTTTAGCAATACGAACAAGGTGATTTATTTATTTATTTTTATTTAATTATTTATTTATTTTTTTGTGAGTTTGCGTAAAAGCAAAACTTTGTACTTCCAACTATGAAAGTTACCATGTTCTTTCAAAAGAGGAAGGAGAAAAAGAAAAGAAAAAGGGCCATAAAGTGATGCTCAGTTTTTACAGGCTAAGGGCTGATGTAGCTAATTCTTTTGCCGATATAAAGAGACAATAAACAGTACGTGCAAACATACATAAGAAAGAAAGATAAACAGCTCTTGGTTTTACTTACTTTAAAGATTTACGATTCTAATATAAATGATACAGTGAAGTACTATATATATACACTACCTGGTCATATCATTATTAAAAACACCAGGAACTTTAGATCTATGTAGGGCAAGAAAAATATCGCTTTAGAGATAACATATATATGCACACTCATTATACAGATATCACACGACACTTTTGATGGTTTCACGTTGAAGTTGCAAGGATTTTTGAGAAGAAAAAGACGCAAAACGTCAATCAAGCTAGGGTTATGGGAGACACAGTGATGATCGAACGTTTACAACAAGTGTGTGGTGAAGGTGACGCTGGCATGTCATGCGCATGTATATATATATATATATATATATGTATATATATATATAAATTAATTAATGGCCGACAGCCTATCTCTTTGGGTAAGGGGCAAATGAGGTACAGGCACCTGTCGTTATTCATGGACAAAACATTATAATGTGCAAAGTACAACAAATGATTTTATTAGCTCTCACACAATAGGCCTATGGGAACATGATATACATCGTATATCTTTGGTGCTTTATATCATGAATGATTTCATCATCTATCAAAGCATCTTTTCCCTGTATATTGTATATGCATATCCCTTTCTCTGGCTAATTATATTGTACATGTTTGTCTCATGCCAGGTTAGGTCCCCCAGCTAGCCTACGCCGCGTATGTAAGGCTACCTAAATTAGCATCCAACACTTTCTTTACGGAGATTTTTACGATAAGAATTGTCTTTTTGTTATTATTAGTAAATATATAGTTCTAATTATTAATTGTTAAATTAATTTTTAATAATATTTATGAATGAGATGTTATGTTGGATCGCGTACTGCAAATTTTTATCTTGGACATTCATTGATTTTTTTTTTTCTTCTAGTTTTATCCCAAAAATTTTGCTGCTTAGTTTTTGTATGTTTATATTTTTTTTTTTTCAAAAAATTCATATACGTTCCAGTTGAAATTTATATCTGACTCCGCAACTACTCATAGATCATATCGTTAAAAAGTTTATTCAGTAACTGAAACGGCAGTAAAAGAATAGTTCCTACCTAAAAACTCCTTTCAAATTTAAGAAGTTTAGTACATCTGAATTTTTGGATATCAATTTTTTCACAAAAAGATAGGATGAATGTATTGTGTAAGAAACTATATGTATTCTCTATTCTCTATATGGAGTACTCATACTACATATAATTACAAAGAGGCAAGAGTTATTCATGACATAAAAAATGTGGTGTGAAATAATTGTGTTGATGATAGTAAAAACTCGTCAACTTCTTTTGATTTTTAGAAAAATATGTGTGACGAATGCTATACAGATAGCCTGCGAAAAAGAAACAAGTAATTAACCCTGTATGTTTCAGTTAGAAACATTAAACAACATTCACCAATTACAAATGGTTAATCCATATTCTTTTGTATATATATCTGACTTTTTTTTTTATTATTTGTGACTGACTTCTTGTATATAGTACTGTAACCAGATAATGCATGTCTAAAGAGAAAACGACTCGATAAAGATTACTTTGACATCTTAATTCAATTTACTAATGTCGTAATGTGAAGGAAAGAAATATATTCATGCAAATCACTTTTGGTACAAAGCTTAACACACAGTTTCTTTTTTTTTTTTAATGTGTAAATTAATGTTTTTCTTCCTTGAGTCAGAAGGAAATATACAAACTAAAACCTGCAATTACCTTAAAAAATTTGATCCAGTTATCAAATTAAATCATTCAGACGAATCTATTTTCTTTTTTTTTTTTTCCTCAAAAAAAAAAGGGGGGGAATAACATTAGAGACTGAGAATTCGACAAGGACGACCAACAATGGTAGGCAAAATTAATCTCACGAGTCATGACAACACCAGTAAGCAACAATTTAAGCATATGGATTTTCTATTCTTCCTTTTTGTAGATGAAAAGGGAATTATTATTAATGCAATTCTTTATTCAATCTCCTTCATCTTTAAGAAAACTTATAACCCACCAACAAAATGTTAAAAACCTGACTTAATTTTACTCAATAAAAACTTATATAGAACCCACCAACAAAACTTAAAATGCAACCAAAATCTACTCGGAAAATAGATCAACCACTTTTCAATCACAACACTTTCCGTACCGCACAATTCATTAACCGAGCAGGACCAAATCAATTAACGACCCAAGCAACAAAAAAAAAAAAAAAAAAAGGCACTTAACAAACAAGAGTGGGGTTAACTCTGCTTGCGGATAGGCAGCTAAGTGGCGCCTACTAAGAAAAATGGAGACAACCTAGAAAAACCAGCTTTTTAGTACCACATCACACATCATAGACAATCTTTCCCCCGTTTTTCTCGGGCTACAATTTTCCATCATTATCATATATATATATATATATATATTTATATTTATATTTATCGATATCCTCGTGATCTATGCCCACATGAACTTCAAAGAGCATATATTAACTAATGAATGATTATCATCATTTATGAAAAATGTGTGTATATATATATGTGTGTATTTATTTATGATTTTGTAATTGGGTCCCGGACCATTTAAAATCAGACACGTACGCTACTCTAGTAGTTCCACACTTTACGCAAGTGGGGAAAGCGAAACGGAATATGGGGTATGCTTAAGTTTGCCTAGCTATAAATAAACATCACATGTGCGAAATATATATTTCCCACAAAGAGTGGTCAATTATTCGAGTAAAATTGACTTTTAAAGCTGTCTTTGGTGAACTTTTAATACAACTTAAATGCCCCAAAGCAAAGCAAACAAATGTGGGACATTTCTAATTCTTATTATTATTATTATTATTATTATTATTTTCGTACTCTGCAATATCCGATGATCACATATTCAAACAAGCTATCTTTTAGCATACCATATTAGGCTCAATACTTTGCAACTGCTAATAATATTACGTGATATTAAATAAAGAAAAAATAAAAAAAGAAGATAAGATCAGGTAGCCACTGGGAAAAAGCATAATGATAAGCTCGAAACAGTAAAAATTAGATTACATAACGAAATCTCTCAAGCTAGTTCCCTATAAATACAAGGAAAATTTAACTACACAAAACACACACACACAAGAACAACGGAGAGAATAGTATTAGAAAGATCACACCCGTACATCATGTCCAATCACAATTCTTCGACGAGCATTAAGCTGTTCGGGTTTCCGATAACCGAGAACGGCGAGATGGTGCTGCCGACGGACCATAAGCCGGACCAAACATGGGAGCTAGAGAGCAGGAAATTCAAGTGCCAGTTCTGCCGCCGCGTGTTCGCCAATTCACAAGCACTTGGTGGGCACCAAAACGCGCACAAGCGGGAGCGCCAGCGGGTCAGCGCCCAGTTCCAGTGCCGTGGGCCCGTGCCGCACATCGTCGCCGCCGGCCCCGTTCTCAGCCCGCACGCCATGAGATCACCGGCTGCGACGGCGGCGGCGGCTGTCTCCATCTACAGTACTACACCGAGATTCGCAAACAATGTGAATATTGGTTATAGTAATAATCCGTCACAGCAGCCACATCCTTTGAGTAGTAGTAGTAGTAGTAGTAGGACAACATTTCCTTCGCAGTACTACAGCTGTTTGGTGTCACGGCCAGTAGTACTACAGCAGGAATTGGCCAAGCCAGAAGTTGGGGTTGATCTTCACCTCAAACTCTCTCTCTCTGGTTGAATTATAATCTGAGTTGATGAAAACATTTGTGCACATTTAGTGACTTGAGTTTTTATTATTGTAGACAAGGGGTAAGAAAAAAAGTTAGATTTTAAGGGCTTTTTTTTTTTTGTTTTTTTGGGTTGACAAGCTGTTGATCTGTTTTTGTATGTTGGTCATCGTTTTGCGTGTGTTAATTCACCCCTGCAGGCATTTACATTTTGATTGTTAATCGGCAGAAATCTGTGGAAAATTGAATATTATATTTTTGTAACGCTTTAATCCAAAAGCAAAGTAAAAGACAACAATTTATTTATCAACTTTTAAAAAAACAATTATAACGAATACCTACGCAAAACATATATATATATTTTTTAACCTACGCAAAACATGTAGTAATGTTACTCTACGTTATCTCTTTTATGTTTTTAAAATTTATCAACTAATAAAGAAATAACACTCAGGTAAAACTCATCATTAATACATAATTAATTTTTTATCATCTCTCTTTTGCTTTATGAGAAAGATACAACTTAAATTGTCCTAATGTTGTTTTAATTGATCGAGTACAAAAACACCCATTTTTTATACAACTGCAAAAACAAAAACTAAAAAACTAAAAAAAAAAAACAACAACAAATGTTTTGAGGTGAAGTCGGGAGGTTCCGCCCAATAAGGATCGGCAAAATTGAGGTTATCCGCTACCAAACCAAACCCAGAAAGAAAGAAAACAAAATATAGAAAATAATAATAATAATAAAAAACAAAATTTTTTTAAAATTTTTTGAGTCACAAGTACAGACAGTAGAGTGCAGAGAACATGCGAGACCTCCTAAGACACCCATCGCAAAACTCGAAAACTATTAACACGCATTTCCATATTTCCAAATATACCCTCGCTTCTCGAAAGCCTCTGCAGCCTTTAAAACCCTAATTTCGGCCCCAAATTTTCCTCTCTACCTTCTCCTTCAATAATAGCCCGAAAGCTGTAATTTTTCTCTCAATGGACGGATTCGGGTCGGCCGCACGGTACGGTGGATGCGACCGCAGGCACGAGATAGTGAGCGGGAAGAGCGGGAACCGGGCCCACTCGCCCGATCCGGGTCCGATTCCGCCACGGGCGAAGCGGTGCGAATCGAAGGCGTGGAGCTTGGGCGACCCGGAGGCGAAGAGGAAGAAGAGGATCTACAAGTACAAGTCGTACACGTTCGAAGGCAAGGTCAAAGCTTCGCTGAGGAATGGCTTCCGTTGGATCAAGAATAAGTGCTCTGAGATCGTTCGCGGCTACTAATTTGATGGGAGAGTTTGCGGTCCTGATTGTGCCACGTAGACCTGGCCGCCGGACGGTGGACCCTCTGCTAATGTGGCGAGATCTGGATTCGGTATTCACTGTGAAAAAACGACTAATTGTTTTGCTGTAATTTGGAGGGATTTTTGTCAATATTTAGCTCGAGTTGTTATTCCTTTTTTGTTATTCTTTTTTTCTTTTTTTTCCTTGGGATTTTTTATATTATTGTTTTCTCTTTGATCTTACATTGAGGAAATGGAATGGATTCATTTTCGACAAGTAATCGGATGTTAGTGAAAGTGGAGGCCAGCTATAACCCTTTGGTGAAAGAGAGAAGTCAATTAAATTGTATTTTTTCTTTCAATTTTTTTTTTTAATTCAACAAAATTTATAATTAATTTTTAAAAAATCAACAAACTCTGATTTAAAATTTTCATTTTTAATCGACAAATCGAACATACGCTTTGAGTGATTTATATAATTGACCTTAAACAAATATATTTTTAAATTATTATCTCACTTAGTAGTTTAACATTTTTTTAAACTCAATTTAAGTAATCATAAAGGGTTCAAAATCTAAGCATATATGTAGTTATAGGTTTAAATTATTGATAATTTTATATTTACTGATTTTATTATAAAATGAAAAGTTTGAAATCATTCCTCTCCAAATTTTAAAACAAAAAATCAAACAAATATGAAGCAAGAGCAAAATACATAAAACATTTGACGTTTTGTTTCCACTATTTTTTTATTATTATTTTTAGAAAAAAGCACTTAAATGATACAAACTTAAAAATTAATACACTAATATGATACAAAAAATTAATGATAAATTAATATGATATAAAATTAAACTAAAATTAATTATAATTTGTGTCATGTTGGTTTATAGGTTAAAAAAAAGTGATTATTTAGATAATTTTTTCTTATTTATTATTATTTTAATTGGAAATTTTTGAGCGTGTTCGGTAGACCCATGAAGATCAATGTCTACATGTTCTTCCGTCCCATAGAGCCCAAACTAGGTACCACTAGGTGCCCATGGTAGATTTGGGTTCAACACAATCTTTTCTGGCCCAATCATGGTCTAGTACTAATAATTCCTAGGCCGGTATACTTAAAATTTCATTTTGCACCTACCAAGTTTTAATATTATCAAATTATTGTCACTCTATTATCTGTTGTTTTGATAATGATCCGGCACTTAAAGTATGTTAATTTATTATCACGTTTGAGCCCAAACATAAATATATATATATATATATATATTAATGACTATGACATTATTTTCTTTCTCAATAATACACACGACAAATCTGCTTTATATATCAAAGAGCGTACATAGGATGTAATTAAATATAAGAAATTGTAAAGGCATGCAAATTTATAGTAAGTAATTAAAAGGAAATACAGGGGATTGGGAACAAGACCTCTCTCAAATCATTCTACTACCTTGGTCCAACATATGTATTCTTCTTACTAAAATTAACACCTAAAATGACCCAAAAGTACTACATATTGATATTTAAGGGAAAAAAAAAAAAGGACAAATTTACTTCTACGATAACACGACCCCTTCCTAGCTTGTCCACCACGCAACAACCGTCCACATGATCCCCCTTTGCCCATGAAACATTTACCAGAAAAACAACCAAAGAAACAAAACGAAAATAACGACATTAAAGTAAAATAAATAAAAAATAAAAACAAAAAACAAAAGAACATAAAATTTGGTAGAGAGATCCAAATAAACTCGACGTGCAGGCATGTTTTTTTTTTTTTGCATGCATGCCATGCAAAAAGCAGATACGTATGACCTCCCAAGTCCTTAATTTCACCGAATTTTTCAGCTGATTGACCTCTCAATCATCTCGTTGTAGCGACGGTCCACGGAATTCAAGCGCTGAAGCCTCATCTGCGCGTAGAATTGAGCGATGAATTCCTCGGCCTTGACATCAATCATCTCATCCCCGCCGTTCTCATCGTACTTGTACTCGCTCTCCTCATCGTCCTCGTCAAGTTCCCGGAGATTCACCGCGGACGCGTAGCGGCTCTCGAGCTCTGTCAGGTTCCCCACCGAGGCGTAGCGGCTCATGCCGTCTTCTCCCGACGACGATGAGGAAGAGGAAGAGGAAGAGGAAGATCCGGCCGGAGACATCGGCTGCTGCTGCTGCTGCTGCTGCTGCGTCGACGTGATATTAACTACGTCGTTGTTTTGTTGCTTCGGATGATCCTCAATGGAATTTGAATTATTAGTAATGTGACGCGGAGAGCCGTTGCTCTGGAGGTGCAAGGGACGCATGGACCCCACAAGGCGGTTCAACATGCCACCATTTGACGCCACCGCCTCGGCGGATTTGGACTTGCCGGATCGACGTCGGAGCATGAAAAGCGCCACCTTGATCATATGCATCGCCCCGCGCCTCTTCTTCTTAGCCGCCGCCGCCGCCGCCGCCGCCGGAGGAGCATTCTTGTCAGTAAGGGGGAATAATTTTCCGGTGATAGATAGGGCATTGTTATTGTTTGATCTTTGTTGTTGTTCCATTGATAGAATTATATGGGAAATAATGGAGATATATATATATATATATATATAGAGAGAGAGAGAGAGAGAGAGAGAGAGAGACGAATTCAAATAGGCTTTTTTGTGTTGTTTTTGGCCACCTCCCCCCTGCTGCGGAGCAGGGTGAGATGTGAGAGGGAAAAACTTTGGTTGAGAAATTGAGAGAAACAAGTATTTATATACGGAGAGTTGGAACCGCATGAAAATTTTTCTAAAAATTGTCATATAAAGGCCAGCGCAAATTAATGTGATTCGAACATTCTAAATGTGTTAGGTTGGCAGTTCTTTGTATATTTGTATTCTATTACTCTATATTCAACCGTGAACCCGCGCTCGGAAATTGGAATATTTGATGGTTATTAACTAACAGTTTTGGCAAAATTAGTGACTAAAAATTTACCTAATTGGTAGTTACTAAACTTGTGAACTAGTGAACGTAATTTACAATGACCACTACTTAATTTATTTGTCTACGTTCATGTAATTTACAGTTTGGCAGAATTATTAGTGATCACTAGTTGAAAATTTACCTTGGTAATTACTAAACTTGTGAACAAGCGAATGTAATTAACTTATACAATGATCACTAGTTTCTTTGACCACGTAAAAAATATAAACAATTAGGTATTTAAGATACTACAAGCGAGACCTGTTGGGGCTAACTCAACAGATAAGAAGCATGATTTAGAGTTTCGGAACGATACTCTGTCATACAATGCCAAGATCAAATACCCTCACTTTTATTTTATTTTATTTTTTTTAATTATTGGAGTCCTTTTCACTCTAGCTGATTGGTCCGCTCTATTATTTACTTTGTTAGATATTTTTTGAGCCCATTATAATTTATTTATGGAAGGTAGGGAACTTATAATGTAAGGAATTCCTAGGAAATGGAGCAATCAAAATCATGTCATTTGAATTAATCAATAATACATTTTGAAATAATGAGGAATCTATTTGGCCCAAGAGATGTGTAGATACAATTGTTAATCGCATAAAAAATAAAAAAAAATAAAAAAGGAAATTATTTAATTAGTGGTGGGGTGCAGAGAACGTGGAGGCCGTATTTCAGGCAAACAAAACGGTTAGCCATGGGAGAGGCAGCTGTGTTTGCAGAATTCTGACCTTAGTGAATCTAACAGCTCTTGTTTATTCATCACACGGAGTCCGGGTGATCACTTTATTGGCACGTTTCGTTTAGCAATCACTTTTATTTGTTATGGAGCTTCAGTGGTTTAAATATATATATATATTTCTGTATATATGGGTGTGCAAATTTTATGTAATTCCATAAATTTAGATTCATTTTCATTTTGTTTGGAGTTTAAAATCAACTCTCTCTTCCTTCGAAAAAAAAAAAAATCAACTCTCTCCATTTTCTTATTTTCTTGGTTTGATTGTCTCTCACTCTTTATTTATCATGTCATCTATAATATTTAATATTCATGACCTTAAAAATAGGAAAGATTTAACCAATTCATTAAGGTATTAAAATTTAATTGGAAGAAGGCCAATCATATGAGAAAATAGGACAACATTTTTAGACTCATTTTTGCTCCTTGAGTTATAATACTCCCACTTTACCATTCTAATTCTGAGTTAATTCCACTTAATTCCTTTTGTTTCTGATAAAACATAAGGAAAAACTGCTTTAATGGAAAATATCACTTGTTAATTTTAATGAAAATTTCAATATAATAATAAGAATAAGTTAAGTGAAATGAATTCAAAATTCATAATAAAATGATACTTTTTAAAGGTAAAAAAAATAAAGCTAAAAGAACTCTAAAATTTATAGACGTGGGTGAGAATAATTCATATAAAACTATTTATTAAACTTTTCAATTTTAATTATTAAAAAAAAAAAAAATGGTGCATGAGTATCCCAAAACATGGGTCCATGGAACAAGCGAAAGCAAAGGTAACCGGGTATGGGTGGTGGGGTCCGCCACCAATTTGACAACTCTTTTTTCCAATAATTCTATTGGTCATGATGGGACCCACTTTTTCTTTTTGTTTGCTAAAAGAGGTCCCATCTCCCATTCCCATTGTATGTATCTTCCCCCTCTCACAATAATCATTGAAACGTTTACCAAAATCCGTACATTCTGCTCCTTTGCGCTTATTATTCGCAATTTGCAATCAAATGAGCCCTTCTTATTGCATGGGGTAAGTAGGTTATAGTTCTTTACTGGAAGCAACCTCTGTTTTAAAAAGAAATGCCAGGTGTCAAAAAGTTGTAATGGGCTGTTGTCCCTTTGCTCAAGCAAGGCTGTTATAAAAGTGACAATTTATAGACTCTTGCTATATTTATATATATATATATATGTATTGCTATACATATATATATATATATAGCTGGTTGAGCTACATGTATACTGGTGTGTTTTCAAAGTATGGAAACATTTCACCACCCCTGAACATGCTAGGTTACCCAAATTATTTAGCTCATAAATTTGGCTCCTCATATCAGTTTGGTAATTATTGTTTCTTTTTTGCTTTTATGTTATTATATTTGTGCTTTTATAAAGAAGTACTTCTGATATTTACTACAAAAATAATGGTATGATCATAAATGAATTTATCCTTTTTTACCTTTTTTAAATGAATAATGTTCCATATTTGGGTCAGCTTCCATTAATTCTAGTACAATCTACTGACCAAATAAATAAAATAAATTATAATACGATCTAGTTGTAAATTAACTCATTCTCCAAGCAAGAAGTTTCAAAATCACGAGTGTAATGTAGCTAGGTTTGGCTTAAGTAAAACATTAATTATTTTAGAAAATATTTTGGAAGGATGCACATAATTAATGATTTGTATTAAGATCTACGTAAGTGAAAGACAAACGCAACCTTGAATCCAGGGGCGATGCATTGTTTCATTATAGAATATTGCTTCTCGTTTATCTCTTGCTATCAATGTTATTATTATTGTTTTAAGTAATTGCTACTTATCATTTAAACACATGAAGATTATAAAACGAAAAACAAAAAACAACACTATTTAATTAACTTGATAATTATTGCTAACTTACCGCTGTTGATGATCAAATGAAAACATTCATGTCATTGGAAAGCAAACTACCGTACGGAACCGCGCCCTCTCAAACTCAAGCCCTACCTTACCCTACTCCACGTCGTTTAATCGAGTGGTCTTGATTCGCGCATAGTTAATTAGTCACCAGAGGGGATGATAAAAAATAAAAAAGAACGAACAGTAAATATCAAGGTGAGCAGCTGAAAACTTTATATTTTTCTTATTTTACCCTCATAAAAAAGTTGATTTATTCCTCTATAATTCTATCTAAAAACTTAAAAATCTTTTAATGTACATCCACGTTAAAACAATATACTAATTCTGTCGCTGAAGGTGAGGAAAACAAAAACAAATGAAAAAGATTTTCTTTTATGTTGTTCTGTAAAATAGAAAGAAAAGATGAAAGAAAATATCTAATCTACTATGTTGTATACTAATACATTCATATAAATAAGAAAAATGAAGAGTGATTAATCATAAATACAATTATCTATCAAACAACTTCATTAGACGTACGTAGGCTAAATGTTAGAAGGAATAAAGGTTAGTACTTAGTAAGTACTGCCAGCTCGTTTGCTTGACATGAAGAGTTCATTTGCTATTCATTGGCTTTGGCTGGGTTATGTTGTCTTACTTCAACTTCACTTTTTCATACCCACCAAAAAAAAATAAATAAATAAAAATACACCGCTTTAATCACAAAAGCTGGAAGTTTGAACTTCTGGAAACTTTTTTCATTTAATAATTTTAGAGTACTACACAGTCTAATTCATGCAGCTGGCAAGAACCATGACAAGTTGTATTGTTGCTACTCAAAAAAAAAAAAAAAAAATTGTGGGGCAGCCCAAATGTGAAAGGAAAGGAACTACTACTTCAAGGGGCAATTTTTAAAAGTTATCCTTATTTTTGGGTGACAATTAGTTGTTGTAGGACCAATGCATTATAAGCCCATTAATTATGGTTTTTTGCGAACCCAAAGCCATGGGCGGTTTTGTATTCTATTTATTATTTTGTAATTTACGTCAGAGTTTAACTGGACAAAAATGGGCAAAATTAATAATCATTTGAAACCAAATATAAATATGTGTTGCGAAATTGGCTATTTGCTTAGTTGCAAAGGAAAAAACCAAGATAGTTTTCGACAGTACGTAGTAACTACCATGAAATGCATGACAGATATAAAAATAATAATATTTAAAATTTAAAAAAAAAAAAAAAACCTTTTTTTTCCCCCCTCTAGAAAGACAAAGACTTCAATCTCTGTCATTGACTTACTGAGCCATAAGGAACTTACGTAGAATTTGCAAGTCAAAATCTTGAAGCATTCGCACTTCAATGATTTTGCCGAAAGTTAGATATTATTATTTTTAATTAAAAAAAAACTTTAATTAGGATCCTACTGCCAAGAAACTCATCCAGAAATTTCTTATACCCATTCCATTTTATGAATTTAAACCAAACCGTACAAATTTTATTTCTCTGGTTAAAATTTAACCATAATTTAACACAGCCAAAAGAAAAAGATTAAAAAAGGACCCAAAAAACAGGAGTCATTAATCTGAGTGGTATCCAAGTCATTCCATGCAACATTGCTCTCCCGTTGACCTTTCTTCATCTACTTCTTTATATAATCTATATATATATATATATATATATTGTGCTCTATATTTTTTAATTTAATTTTCTTACACCATCAAATATTTCGTGTCAATTTCAATATGTCATTATTAGTTTCACAAGTTAATATCAAGAAATAAAACTCATAACACAATATTATATATATAATTATATCTATGTATGCATATAAAACAAATGGTTCGAATTTTTGGTGCAGCTTCTTAAACACGGTTAGGGAGGTCCTGGGCAACTGCAGACAACTCTAATTTAGTCGATTAGAAAAATAACTTTTCAAACCCTCTCTTGTTTTCTCTTGTGAGCTTAAAGCTAGTCTCCTTTATATATATATGTATATATATATAAACACACACATATATATATATATATATGTGTATATATAACTATTAAAAAAAAAGTAGACTTATTTTATTTTATTTTTATTTTTGTCTTTGCCTTTAAGAAAACAAAGACAGAAAGAAGCGGCGTCTAATTAATATTAAAAGTAAACTCAAAAGGACCGTTGATTTCGTGTAAGTATGTACTTGCCGAACCTTCCTTTGCAGCTGCTTCTTTGTATTTCCCAAAATAACCTTTTCAGCCAGACTGTTTTTTTTTTTTTTTTTCCCAATTTATGTTAAATTTATTTCAGTGGCATTCTAGAATTCTATGATCGTTCCCAAAAATAAAAAAAAAATAAAAAAATCTACGACCATCCCCAATTATAGAAATTTGTATTTTGGAAGTTTTTTTTTTTAAGATAATTATAAAATACAAACATCAATACTTTAAATGACCTCATAACATATGAAATAACCCTAATTACAAATCGGTTCTATCAATAAATTCTAATGAAATGCATAAGGGAGTAAAACGTACACCGAAATCCAACAATAGAAAATCGAAAAAGCACATCAATCATTGAGTACATAGATAGCTTTTTTAACAATATTACTACAATCGATGGAAAACTCTGATCGATCGGGAATAAGAGATCTATAGCAAAAATGTCACCATAACATCGCATATAATTAATTCTAGCGGATTGGATACCCAAACAATACGAGAGTGTAGGGAGACCACCTTCGTTATTACAAAATAAGTACAAAAACATACCAACAAAATACAAGACGGAAATACCATCGTCTTTATTTTAAACAAATAACTATAATAAAAACGAGAAAACCCCAAACACCACGGATAATACCTCTGATGACAAGCCAGCAAACACGATCAAAGAAACCAAAATGCATCTCATCCGACCATGAAATCATCCCTCCCACCAAAACCATCATCATGGAGTCCAAAACATCTTCTCTAGGGCCGATAGTCCGATGACCCAACCAAAAAATAACACCGGGCTCCAACCTTAAAAGAGAAATACGAACGATGCAAACCATAATACACAAGAAAGAGAAGGAAAGAGAGAAAAAATTAGAGTACCTTTTTGTATTTTGGAAGTTTGGACTCTTACTATTATTGTTTTACTATTATTATTGCTTTGTTATAAATTATTGAAATTGGAAGATTTATTATAGTACTGTTGGTACTTCCTTCTTTTTTAATTTAATAATTTTTCTAATTTATCATTTTTTTTTAGAAGTTGGGTGCCAATCAAAAGAAGAGAAAAAAAGAAAAGGTTTTATTGGTGAAGGAAGAGAAAAGTATCATCAATTAATCAAATTATAGAGAAGTCCAAAAGACAGACAACTTTCTATATTATGAAAGGAAAAGACAGACCGATTGAATAAAAGAACGTTTGTGTAAAATGATCATAAGAGGAATTCAAAATAAAAAGTGGTTATATAAATTGGTAAACAATTATGTAAAGTTTGCTGCATTTTTGTTAAAAAAAGAAGAAGAAAATTTTTTTTTTGGGGGGGCTAGAAAACGTCCATCTTTACTTTCAAGCTTATAATTGATCGTTTTTTCTCGAAGAGAACTTTTTTTTTTCGCCCTCCTTTCACTAAGAACCCTAGAAAACTGCTTAAGAACATGTTATTGTTGAAGTTTACACTAAATATATATATACACACACATTTACGTTATTTGTGAGTTATAATTCCATACCAATTATTATATTCTCAATTTCTCATAGATGTATTTACATGGAGATACGCAATTATATATCACTAGAAAACTGTTGTTCTTCAACTTTCAAAACTCAATATCTTATCTTAGAAACTCAATAATAATAATAATAACAACAACAACAACAATAATAAGGTTTTTTTGCGTTGGCTCACCATAACAGGGCCGGCTCAAGTATTTTCGGGGTCTTAAGCGAAAAATTCTAAACAAGCCTTTTTCAAAATTGAAAAAAGATACCTATTTTTAATAATTAAAAATTACTTAATTAATATTTTTTACCTAAATAATTATTTCAAAATTATTAACAAATATTCTCTAAAAGATACATAAATTTAGAAAGAATTTTCTTTTTTGTACTAAAATATTTCAATTAGGTCGATAGTTTTCTTTTCAAAAATTATCTTCAATGGTTCTAATTTAAGTTAGATATACCATCAATATTAAAAATATATATATGTTCAAGATTCAAAAATACTTTTCCATTATATTTTCATCAAATATAAGATATTAAAGGAGTTAATAATTATTAAAGAAAAGATTTTTTAAATTTAAATATGATCACACATAAAATTTAGACAATCGTTACTCCAACTTCCAAGAGTCTATTGTGTTCCCAAAATTCCTATTATTTGGTTTTTCCTTTTTCATAAAGCTTTAACAATTAAATATTAATTAAGAAAACAATTAATTTATAAATTCCTATTATTTGGTCTAATTTATAAAATTGGTCATTGGCTAAGCTGAGGCCTTAGGCAATTGCCTAAGTTCCCTTATGGTTGAGCAATGCACCCTAAACTTATTATAGAGTTATAATTTACATCATAAACTTTTTATTTTAATAATTACACCCTGAATTTACAAATATATAGCAAATTGTACCTCATTGACAATAATATTAATTTTTTAAAGGAAATTGATATGTGATTTGTATATGGAGTGTTAACTCATGACATAAATAATCATTTTTATCTTTATTAAACAACAATCTATATGCAAGTGAAGTATTAATTTTCATTAAAAAATCAACATTGTTTATCAATGGAGTGTAAATTGTTACAAATTTAAAAATTTATAGTACAAATTATTAAAATTAAAATTTTAGAATGTAAATTATAACTCTAAATTTAGGGTGCACCAATATAAAAAAACCTAATAACAATAATAACTAAATACATGATTCGGAGTTTTTTTTTTTTAATATTTATTCACTTTACAAAAAATAATAATAATAATAATAATTCTTCACCGAAGCTTCCTGTTACCAAATAAACTCTCAACGAACTCCTAAAAAAACATTTCTAAACCACTTGTTTTTGTTAAACCAGAAATATTTTTGTTTGAATCAAAAGAGCCAAAACATTTTATGTTGGGTAGACAAGGGTAGTTTTGGAATAATGTCAAACTCACAGCATGATCACTCCCGCGTACAGCCGTGTCCCATCTGGAGGGTCCCATGACCGAAGTTCACATCTCAACGCCAATTCACCGAACTAAAGCCGACCCTCTCCCATCCTCTTTCTCCTGCAGACAATCACACACACCGCGTAGATATACCACAACAAAAACACAAATCACAACACACCTATATATATATTATATATATATATATATAACTACAACTCTTCTCCAACTACCTAAAAATCTAAGTTGCAAAAAGGAAAGCTTTCAAAAACAAACACACTCTTTTCTATTCTATTGCTCTTTTGCACGACAATAACAATACTACTAGCACACCTCAACGACCTTAATACATGGGATCGATCAAAATGGCGAAGAGAAATTCCGATATGGGACGCAGAGCGTGGAACATTTTGCGCATAGCGCTGTTGTGGGCACGCAAAGGCGAGGTCTTAAGAAGACGTCTAATGGCGGAGCTGCGACTCTTGCCCAAGTTCATGAGAGGCCTCGGTCATGTTGATACGACGTCGGCGCAGCGTAACAGAATTATCCGCTACGGTGAGCGCCAGCTCTCCTTCGACAAGACCCCAATCTTCCCCAGCATCACCGTCAAAGTTAATGGCTCCTCGTCCATGCGGTTCCTCCACAACCACATCCCTTGCTTGAACCCTCCGGTAGTGGACTTCGACGACTACGAGTTTGGCCGCGATGAGTACGACGTCGTTTACGACTCTGCGAGGAAGAGTTTTCTGACCAACGGTGAAGATCAAGAGTACTACGACGAGGAAGGAGAAGAAGAAGAGGAGGAAAAATATGTGTCGTTTGAGAAAAACGACAATGAAGAGAACAATATTGATACGAGGGCAGAAGAGTTTATAGCTAAATTCTACAAGCAGATTAAGCTGCAGAGACAGATCTCGTATTTGCAGTACAATGAGATGCTCAACAGAGGCACATGTTGAGTGCTATTGCTAATTCACACATATATATATATATATATATTTTTTTTTTTTGGGTGGTACTGCGGCATTTTGTAGATACCAGAGGCAATCGTTGAGTTCTGAGTAATGTATACGATCGTTTCATTAATAAATATTTCATGAGTAGAGTTTTTGATCCTTAAAATTGCTCAGTTTCAATGTGTTTCCAAGTTTGATTGCTTGTTTGATTTTTGGCTCGATAAAGCTTGAGACTAATGAACAAACAAAAGGGAAATTGAAAATTGTGTCCCTGTTGGAAGTAAACTTTTAGTTAAGAAGATTCGCTTACGGCTCATAACAATGCACATTTTATATCTTTTACTCAATGTTTGGTTGGGCTTGGTGGTGGTACGTTCTCTGGTTGATGCTCTCTCTCTCTTTTGTACTTTTTTTTTTTTTTTTTTTTTTGAGAACAATGCCAAATGAGATGACTCAACACCTTTTCCTTTTCAATACAAATGTAATTGACACGTTTATTTTTATTTTTTATGGTTTAAAGGTAACTGGCAAAAACAAAATGAAAATGCAAGTTAAGCTTCTTGATTTTTTTAGATGGTGTCAAGAAACAAATTGTATATGTTTTTAAATGGTCGACGGAGAAGGATAATTAACAAAAATATGCTTTATGATAATCGCAATTAATCGAAACAGAACTTGAATATATAACTAACCGAAAGTTGAATAAATTGGGAATGTGTTGCAAATAAACTTGCTACCAGCAGATATTCGAGAAATACTTGGAGATCACAAGCTTTGATCGCCAAAGCTAATAATTATAAAATGATTACTTGGGCCAAACACACTACCGATAAATAATTGGTACTTCATATGCACAAGTAAAAGGGCCCCATCTTTAAGTTGCAAAAGAACACAAGCAAAAAAAGGCAACATAAAAAAAAAAAAACCTACTTTGCCTAGAATAGCATCAACGTTCTAATCCCATTAAAGCATCAAACCAAACGGGTAAGAAATATTGAAATGTGCAACAAGAATTAAGCTCCATTTAAGTGTTCACTTTGTGAACACCATGCATTTAGTCTGCCATCAAGAGTTAGCCTCTCCTCGTCCATTTGAGACAACCATAGGTAAGGTTAAGACAGAAAGAAGGCTCTAGAGACTTCCCTTTTGCCCCTTGAGATATGTTTCCAACTGCCCGGTTGCTGCTAATATCAGACCTGCAATTGCAACGTTGCGAATGTTTTAAAAAAAAAATGACAATATGTTCTAAGCTTTGCTAACTTCAAAGGTAATTGCAAAAAGTAGGGATTTATGATTTCTTGTCTGAATGAGACCGAATATCAGTTGTGTGACATTTCTAATTAAGTACCTAAGAACAGAGGGGAGGGCCTCCTAGGCCGCGACTTGAATTCCGGATGAAATTGAACTCCTACATAGAATGGATGATTTGGAAGCTCCAAAATCTGCAGCACAAGTAAAACATGAGAACTTCAATATTCAAAAGGCATAGGAAGAGAACATTTCCAAGAATCTATTATGAGGAAAACCAGTAAATAGAACATCATAACTAAATTTAACATTTTAAAGATTAGATATGTCCTCTACAATAGTTACAATCTGCAATTTTACATGTTAAATAGAACCAAGCAAGTTCTTGAAGCTGTAAAACCCACCTCCATCCGTTTCCCACTTTCATCCTTTCCAACAAATTTTAGACCATGTTCTTCAAGACTACCAATAACGTTTGGATTTACCTGCATCATAAAAATTGGCTTAAATATAACCATATATAGACCATAAGAAGATTTGCCGTCAAACAAAATTTTCCATCTGCAATAAAGTTCACAAAATAACCTCGTATCTGTGCCGATGTCGTTCATCGACATACTCTGAGTTATTGTACCTAGAAATTATCGGAAGTAGTAAAATGTAGACATGTAAGAATGGATGCTAAAAGAGAAAGAGCTAGATTACAGAAGATTTAAGTGGTAATGGACAGGGTTGTATCCTGATGCCCAAAACAAACAAACACGTGCATAGATGCGAGTGGATTATAATTTTGAAGGTTAATAGCAATAGATAAGTAACATACAGCTTTGAGGTAATACAGTCAGGTGTCTGGAATAATGTTCTTCGAGATCCTAGTCGCATTGTGTTTCCCATGTGCGTTTTTGAACCCTGGCATTGATAAGGAACGACAACCATGGAATTAATTAGAAGAATCTACGTCTCTTATGCCAAAAGAATATAAAAAACCAAAATAAACATGTACCTCAGGCATGAAAATCACAACGTGGTTGGATGGATCCAATTTATCAAACTCCTCGCTATGTGCCCTTTCCATACCCAAAACCTAAAACAAATCATTTTAGTACTGCATTATATAAATTACAAAACAAAAGGAAAACGTGATGTTAAAAGAACACAATCACTTACAGATCTAGCAAATTCAATCACGGAAATCTGCATGCCCAGGCAAATCCCAAGATAAGGAATCTTGTTCTCTCTAGCATACTTCGCAGCCAACATCATTCCTCTCACGCCACGATCTCCAAATCCACCAGGAACCAAGACACATGCTGCATTCTGCAGAAGTATAAACATTAGATCATAGTTGATTGTGACTTTCAATATCTTGAGTAGTAAGCTCCGGTATTAGTAAAGAGAACATATACAAAGCTTACCCTCAGGGTTTTCCAAGCAGAGGCATGTGCTTCTGGTGTCTGTATGAAAAAGGGAAAAAATCTGCATAAGATAATGTTTCACGGATAGATAATAGAAGAAAGTTTCAAGCAATACCAGTTTTGCGCTATCATCTTCCAGGTCAGAAGCTGCAATCCAGTCAATTGATGGCTTTAGAGAACAAGCAATGCAAGCGTGGAGAAGGGCCTGCAAGCATAATTCAGCAGAGTTATTATGTCCTGCGAATCAAACAGACCAACTTATTTTTATATACCCATTCAACAACAGCAGGAAGAACTTTTCTTAAATGAGAACCCAAATATATCTATCAAATTTTTGCAGGAAAAGAAGAACTTTTACATTTATAACAATATTAAATATATATATATATATATATAAACAGTACATAAGGACAGATTAAAGCATATATAGCACCTTCATAACAGACAGGTACGAGTCTGTAAGACCGACATACTTCCCAACCAATGCAATCCTGACCTGAATATAAAGAGTGAAGAATCATGGCATGAAGACAAACAACTGTTGATAAAATAAATTATAATGATACCAACCGAATTGGTAAGATTATCAAAGGTCTCTGCCATGGTTGTCCAATCTCGTAAATCAGGAGGTGCCGCAATGCTGAGAAAGGGATGTAATGATTAAGTTCATAAAGTTATTCTTGCTGACCTCTCCATTTATGGAGAATTTAATTATGTAACGTTAGCACATATTAACGAATTGTATATGCAGCATGTGACTCATTCATGTTGTAGTCGTTTGAGAGGAAGAGAGAAAACATAAACAATCAAATACACTGGTGTTTGAGGAAACGAATAAATATACTAATAAAAAATTAAACAAAACAACTACTTGAAAAATATACGTCTTGCTTTTTACACTCACGACTAATTTTGAACAAACTGTTTCGGAATAGTACATTGGTAACAAACTCTAATCTCAAAATGTGAAGAAAGTTCATGAAAACTTACTCGAGTAAGTTTAGTTGCTTGAGAATTGAATTATGGGCATTTTGGTTCTGAACAGTTTCCATTACAAAAAAACATCAGAACAATAACACCCAACAAAATATGAGCAGCATTTAGGCCTCGAAGAAAAAATTAAAAAAAAAAAAAAGAATCGTAGTAAACCCACCCTAAGTAAGAGAGGAACATGCCAAATGTTTGGAACATCATGGACATTGAGAATATTACCAGCCTACGGGAGACCACAAGAACTTGTAAATACCAGAATTTTTAAACAAAAAGACTGCCTAAAAGAAAAGGATCTCAAAGATAACTTCAGCAGAAACTTACTGGAACATGACAAAATTGAGATAGTTTAACCTTGGTATTTTCCAATAAAGGCTGCAACATAGTCATCAGAAAGTAGTTTCAATACTGGCAATCAAAGTGGTATAAGCACATAATGGCAAGAACTACGTAGATAAATTTAAGAAACTCTCTAAAGTTTAATGTAACCAAGAAAACTGTAGCTCAACGAACAATCTGGTAATTTGGCAACTCTGTACAACTATATATATATATATATATATATCTAAAGAACACGATTCTCTACTATTTAAGTTAAACTTAAGCCAAGTGCTCTAGCAACGAATACAGGGCATTACCCAACCTATAAGACTATATAGTTAACCTGCGTATTTTCTCCTCTTGATGTAGGTCCCGATTAGGTGATGAAGATACCTGAGAAGAGCGGCATGCTAACAAATGGGGAGTCAAACCCAACGCTCTCAGCTCCCGGACGCTATGCTGTGTAGGCTTTGTTTTCTGCACAGTAACAGAGAGAGTTATTATTTTTAACTTGTTAGATAGAGAGTCATTATCACCATAATGAGAAAATAGAACTCGAATATATAGCTTCATTAATCTAAGAAACGTCAGTAAGTAGATTACACTGCATTAATTAAAGTGCACAAATCTCAAATGCTAGTTGTAGTGCATTACTTGCTCTCCAACAACACCGAGTACAGGAATCAGGCTGACATGAATAAGACAGAAGTTATCCTGGCCTGACAAGAGAATTTGAAATTTGACTCAACATAAGCAAAAAATATGAAAGATATTCACAATATGTATGCATGTATAACAACCAGAATCAACCTAAGTTACATTAATATTGATTTCCTTTGTGCATCAACAATCAGAATCAACATTGATTTATATAGATTAATATTGATTTCCTTTGTGTATCAAGAATCAGAACCAACATTGATTTACTTTGTGTATCAATGAAGATACATATATACCTAGAATATTTGGATACGAAATATATTCAAGATATCTACGTATGTATGCATTGAGGGATCATCTGAGATTCATCAATTTCCTTTGTTTGAGTGTCACAGATTGTACCCTCTAGCAGATAGACTTGCCCATTAGGCTGCTAGGACTTTCAGCTACAGCTCTAAGAATTTCTCACTAAAAAAAATGAGTATAAGCATGTTCCGCTGAGAATAAGCATGTGCTGTGGCCTTACCGACAGAAAAGGACAATTGTCGTAGAGCCTCTATGAAAGGCATTGACTCAATGTCACCTAAGAAAGAGATGTTAATTAGATAATCTGCTGAGAACAAATATGTAATAAATACGTAGATTAAAGATGAACAAATCTTTGAAATAACAGATGCATCTGTGCTTCCACTAGCACTTACCAACAGTCCCTCCCAATTCTATCACACAAACATCCGCTGGTCCCTCTTTTCCGTCTACTGGAATTGCAGCAACTGATTCTATCCAATTCCTAATGGCATCAGTGATGTGCGGAACCACCTAGAAACCATGGAAACGCATCGGAATCCCAACCATCAGTAGTTTCACAAAGCAAGTATTATAAGAAAGCATGAATCCGGTGCACACATATCCAAACCTGAACAGTCTTTCCAAGGTAATCGCCTTTACGTTCCTTCTCCAAAACAGACTGATCATAAATCGAATCCAATCGTCACTTGCAGCAACTATAAAAAGCTCATGAAATTGATAAGAATATATTTCCATCAAAACAATCAATAAAAGTACCTGATATATTTTCCCAGTGGTAATGTTATTGTCTCTGGTAAGTGTCACATCTAGGAAACGCTCATAGTTTCCCAGGTCTAAATCAACCTGTCAAAACATACTGAAGAAGTGAACACAAAATATTACCACCCATTAAAGTTAAAAATATAGGACACAAGACATATTAGTACTTAAGCTATTACGCCGACACACTAGATAAACTTCTTGATCTGAGTTAGTACAGCTAGTGAAACAGGATGCAGTTTCATATTTAGGAGAACCTATAAAATAAATAAAAGAAGAGGGGGAAAAAATTGTGTTTTGTGCAAATTTGACAAACGCTAAAACAGAAATCAATGATCCCAATTCTTATTATTTTGTTTTTTTTTCCTTTCATTCATTTCCAAAACCTTTCTTTTCAATTACAATTTAGTAAAAATGACATACCAAAGAGTAGATAATTGGAAGAAATATACCTCTCCACCATCATCAAGAACAAACACCTCTCCATGTTCAAATGGAGACATGGTACCAGCATCCGTATTCAAGTAAGGATCTGGAAATGATTACAAAACACAAAAGCGTGACTCAGACATTACTCGTCAAATCCCCAACCAACGATAAAAACAAAAATAAGAAATGAAAAAAAAAAAAAAAGCACAGAGAATGTAGAGAGAGAGAGAGAGAGAGAGAGAGAGAAGAACCGATTTTGATGGACGTGACGCGGAGGCCACAGGCCTTGAGGACGACGCCGATGCTGCTGGCTGTGACGCCCTTGCCGAGGCCGCTGACCACACCTCCGGTGACCAGCACGTACTTCATGGTTCTCTCAGATTGCACGCCAAGTGTTCGTGTAAATGCCTGAGCGGGAAAAGTCCGAGGAAGCGCGCTGTGTATATAAAGAGTGGTGTTGCGGTTATGTGGCCGCGAAGTGTTAGTGAGGTGTAGTGTTTGTTTGGATTCAGCAAACCTAGGAATGAAACTGAAAGAGACGGCACTGCTCCACTTCCTAGCGCAACCCACAAGCACAAGGGGTTTTCTTTCTATGCAGTTGTTTAACAGTCTCCCCGGTTTCACCAACATTTTTTGCATTTGGATCTTTTTTTCTTTTTCCTTTTTATTATCTTTTTTAACAACCAACCACTTATAAAAGTTTGTAAAGTGTTTTAATGGTTAGTTTAATTTTTTAATAGTATAATCTATATGAATATATAGCAGACCATACGCGATGTTTTTAATATAGAAATTTATGTGTCAAATCGTTCAAAACTTAACTTTAAAAAAACAACCCCTAATGATAGTAACAATACAAAATATGAGGTTCTACAATAAAAACTCCACAGATATAATATTAGGAGTTGTTGATGCCAAAAACCTTTGGCCTAACACCTGATGGGATCACTTGACGTGATCCGTCTTATGTAGTCGTTCTCTGTCTGATCGTCTGCAAAAAAGAAGCACCTCAGAGTAAGGGGAACACCAGTGAGGTGTCTGCTAAGGGCATTTCGATGCTTAAGTCAGTAAGTGGCACTAATGAGTAAGCAGAGAAACAGAGTTTTGACAAGAAAAATAGTCTACACTTGAGTGAGTGAGGCACTCCTCTATTTATAGGCGTTTCTCACGAGTCCGGGCACTTGGGTGACCCTGATGGGTCGTATTCCGAGTGGTCCCGGCGTGTAGACATGCTTTGGGCGTACGGACATTGAACATCGACTAGACGAGTGTCACGTGCCCTCCCAGTCGGGTGATGGGGGATACGGGTATAGATTAGTACTGGTGCAGGTGGCAAGTACTGTGTCAGTCTGGTCAGGCGGTGAAGGCTGGCGCCAAGGCAAGAACAAGGACAAGTACAGCAACAGGTAATAGATGTCAGGTACGAGGCGGTGCAGGATAGTGGGTGTGGCGTGCTATGTCACGGTACTGTTGTCAGCCGATATGGGACGGCATGGCAGGGACAGTACGGGACCGACAACCCAGGCAGAGGTTCAGTTGTGGTCGGGGAAGTGTTGCCCGGACCAGTACTACGGGCTCTAACAGTGATATGCTCAGGGTCCCTGAATGAGAGCTAATTTGAGGGTCAACAATACATAAGAGATGGTGATAGATCAGCCGATGCTCGGAGAAGGATCCTCCACAACTGATTTATCTGATCTAGTTAGGTGTACACTGGTCACCGGATCTTCTTCATTGATCGTGAGTCTATTTATTCTCACACATCTAGTTCACCGATGAACAGGTGGTTTTTTGACGCCAGAAAAATTACACCATCAACAGGAGTTGAGTTTTTGTGTCACGTTAAAATTACTTGTTATAAAATATTGTATATAAGTATAATGAAGTCAGTCATATAGTTATACTCAAGTTTTGTATCTTGAAATAGCATCATATATCAAATATATCAAATTATCACCAAGTTATACTTCATGTAGAATTATGGTTAAGTAATGCTTGTATTTTCAAATGGGCAAAAAAAAAAAAAACTTTATTAACTTTTTTGGGGTCAAATTTACAAAATGGCTTAACAAAAAGAAATAGTTTTACTAATGAGGAAATAAAATAATATAATTAAGTTTCTAAAATCTTAGTGAAAGTCACGTTTAGATTTTCGTGGACTTTTAGAAAATGAAACTTTCTAGGGTATGAAATATATGTTTATATTTTTGGAAGTCACATTTTTAGAATAAAGAAATTGAAGTTTTCTAGGGAAAAAAATTTGAGAAGTAACATTTTTTTAAGGTACCTTCTAATTTTTATAACAATAACAGTTAATCAATACTTGGGGGTTTTTCCTATTAATAGGGTCAGAACCAATGGGTTGCATTTTCATGGCTTAGATTAAAGAGGACTACCTAAATTATTTTAGAATTCCCTTTCAAGATCTTGAATGAACGACAATGTAACACAAGTGAGGAATTGTCGTTTGGCCTCGCCTAATCCTTTGTATACACTTGTCGAAGGCATCTGTTCATTGTCCAAGCGGCATGATTTTCAGCCCATATGTTCTCTCTCGCTCTCTGTTTTTTTTTTTTTTTTTTGCCATTCCGTCTAAGTTACTATTTTTGAACATTCATTTAAAAGTTTTCTACGAAATTTAAGTTTTTGTTTCAATTTACGTTTCAAACAATACTTATTATTCGTTAATTTATTAACGTGTCTCGAGTTGATAGTGTAGTTGTATTAAAATGAATCCGAGTTTGATAGTAATTGTAACTAGTAGCTTCCAAACCATACCATATAACACCATTATTAGAAGTGAATCATATATTTTATTTATAATTAGTGCCCCAAACATACTTGAGGCAAATTTGCCAACGTAAGCATAGAACCATAATTCAAATCAGAATAACAATAATACCAATAGACAGAAATTGGCAACAAATTTGTTGATGTTAGAGTTACAAGAAGATATTCGGTCTTCAACTCTATCTGCAAAACACTCGAATTTCTTTTTTTAATTCAAAATTGAAAATATAAAAATTGAATTCTTTACTTTTTTTTTTTAAATAAATGTGAAATTATTGTTAAGTTATGCTTATAATTACAAAATACTTGACCTAGAGGGTAGAGTTATCAATAATGGAACACATATGTACAACCAAAAAAAAACTGGCCAATAAAATTTTAAAAGTACACGTTGGCTTTAAGGTTAAGAATCAAATTTACAAAAGAGGTAAGTTCACGCTTTGATAAAGCAGTCTTTATTAATATTAATGTTTGACACCAAAGTGTCCTAAATCACTTTTCATTAAAAAGTAGTCATTTTAACATCTTTAACGCAAGACTAGTTTTGTCAACAGTAAATTTTAGCATTTGAATAAATAATATACTCTCTAATATAATGATATTTTTTATGTCAAGTTTATCTTATGTTAAATTTTATAATAAATTATTTAAGATATAACTAATGTCGAATTTAATATTTTATTTTTATTGATTATTACATTAATTTTTTCAAGTAATTTATTACATTACTTTTCATTTTTATAGTTTATTTAAATATTAGAAGTTCATTTTTTACGGTTTCCAAAATAATATAATGATAATAAAAAGTAAAAATAATATAATGATAATAAAAAGTAAAAATAACATTAGAAA
The DNA here is from genome assembly GCA_038430175.1 of Ficus hirta. Taxonomy (NCBI): domain Eukaryota; kingdom Viridiplantae; phylum Streptophyta; class Magnoliopsida; order Rosales; family Moraceae; genus Ficus; species Ficus hirta. The sequence continues at coordinate 1,032,962 of CM076596.1, read as the reverse complement.
AGAAATAATATTATATATTAAAGAATAAAATAAGATGATACTATCTTTTTATATTCTTTTATGATAAAATAATATTAGTATAAATAAATACATTATAGATGGAGTAATGAAGAATAAGAATCCAGGAGTTGAAAAAGGGACGCACAAAACACATGCTTCCACGTGGTCGATTTAATTGTGTTTAATTATTCTTTTTGCGTTCAGACCTCTCATTCTAATTAGCTAGTTGCTTTTGAAAAAAAAAAAAAAAAAAAAAAGGGTGGGCGAGTATTACAGGCCTCGAGTTGACTTTTGTGCCTTTGAAGAAAAAAGAGTTGGCTTTTGTGACAAAAAAAGGTTAATACTTTTAAAAGTGGATTTTTTTTTTGGACCATTTACGTATATGATTAAATTAGAATTAAGAATTGTCCAGCAACAAATTTATTTACAAAAATAAAAAAAAAATAAAAAAAAAACTGCCAATCTCATATTGACTAAAATACCCGTACATTTTATTTTAGGAAAGAAAAAATATTTGATTCCCTCATAAAAAATAGGTCCTTATTTTTTTAAATTAAATGAAAAAAGGTTTCAAAATCCCCTAAATATCGCCTAAATCAAAATCAGAAATTAAAGAAGAAAATCTGTAACTATTCTCCATTTCTCTCCCCCATTTTCTTCCACAACACCTCTATTCTCCATTTCTCCCCTGTCTCCTACTCGTCTGCAACCACTGGAAAAAAAAAAAAGGTATCTCCATCAGCAACTATGGGGTGACAAGAAAAAGGCAGGGAAGACGTCGGAAAAAGTGTCAAGCACATCGGAGGGGTGCCGGCTTCTCCATCACCACGGTGGTCCTCACGAATCTCATCGGAGAGTAAAGACCCATCAATGAATCCATCAACATCTAATTTTGGAATGGCTCAACATGTTCATATTGATTGGGTCATTATCATTCATATTGTGTTTTTTAGGTTTTGAATTTTTTGAGTCCATATATGAGGTTCAATATTTAATAATTTAAAATAAAAAAAAGTATGGACTATAGCCTCGGTCATTATTATAGGTTTTAGTCATTTAGGATTTCGGTCCTAAATAACTCGAGAATGTGAATGTTTATTCTGTTTTTTGTGCTTCTTAAATTGATGATATCGATACAACCAACAAACTTTTTTGATGGTTTATGACTATGTTAGTATGGCATGGATCTGATCCATGTTTGGTGAAAATATATATTTTTTATAATTATCAATTGAAATACTATAATGACTAGGTCATTCACTTATATTTTTCTTTATAAAATTTATATGAGATATTTTAATATAGAGAAACAATTGATCAAATCAAATGAAATATAGACAGTTATGAAGATTAACCTTTGCTCAGATATGAGTAGTTGACAATAAAGAAAAACTCGCAAAAAGAATGATTTGTGTCATTACCATGGTCATTAGATAAAATCAATATGCTCTGTAAAATAAATAAATAAATAAGAGAAAAAAAGGAGGATGAAAAAACATAAAACCCAAAAGGAGAGATTTTGTCAATAAATTTAAAAATGAAATGCATGAAATAAGGAATTTTGTTTATTTCCTTGAAAAAAAATCAAATCAATAAATGAAATATTTGGGGAAAAAAAAAAGGGGGGGGGGGGGGGGGGGTGTGGGTGGGTGGGTGACTGGGGGTAACAATAAGGGAAATTTTTTTTTTTAAAAACATAATCTGCATACGCAGATTGTGTAGGAATTTTTTTTTTTAAAACGTAATATGCAACGCAAATTGTGGAATAAAAAATCTTTGAAATTCAAATTTCGTTCAAATTTGTAAATAAATTGGTTTATAGACATTTTTTAAAGAGGTGTCAAAAATGACCATTTTGTGTAAATACTTCTTATTTTTCCATAAATTTTTAATCACTCTATTTTTTCATTTTGTAACTGAACAATAGGGGAATATGTAATTAAGACAATTTCTCATCAATATAATTTTGATTTTTGTCAGCCAATACGTAATGGAATTCAATCTTATGGAAATTTTTTAAAACATAATCTGCATACGCAGATTGTGGAGAAATTTTTTTTTTTTTTAACGTAATATGCAACGCAAATTGTGGAAGAAAAAATCTTTGAAATTCAAATTTCGTTTAAATTTGCAAAAAGTTGGGTTATAGACGTTCTTTAAAGGGGTGTCAAAATGACCATTTTATGTAAATACTTCTTATTTTTTCATAAATTTTTAGTCATTCTATTTTTCATTTTGTAACTAAACAATAGGGGAATAACTAATTAAGACAATTTCTTATCAATATAAATTTGATTTTTGTCAACCAATACGTAATGGAATTCAATCTTATGGAAAAATTTTTTTAAAACATAACCTGCATACGCTGATTGTGGAGAAATTTTTTTTTTTTTTTTAAACGTAATATGCAACACAAATTGTGGAGGGACGGTTGTGGAATAAAAAATCTTTGAAATTCAAATTTCGATCAAATTTGCAAATAAGTTAGTTTATAAACATTCTTTAAAGGGGTGCAAAAATGACCATTTTGTGTAAATACTTCTTATTTTTTCGTAAATTTTTAGTCACTCTATTTTTCATTTTGTAACTAAACAATAGGGGAATTTCTAATTTAGACAATTTCTTATCAATATAATTTTGATTTTTGTCAACCAATACGTAATGGAATTCAATCTTATTATTTGTTAAATAACTTTTAAAAATTCATTTGTTGCTAAAACTCTAGCCACTAATTTTTAGTGATGACAAAGTATAACACGTTTTTGCTCTTTTATTGTGTTGTGTCTGTGACTATATTTTTCTTGAGTGAAAGGTTATTATATTATACTAACAGAAAAATAAACTAAAATCCTAATAATATAAAGTGGCATTATATAGAATGATTGGGCTTTTTTCTAAAAAGTAATTTTGCTAATTATTAATTATTAACCAGTAGTGTTGCATTAGTATTCAAAACATCTTAAAGAAAATATAGATATATATAGGCGGAGATATCTGTTTATAGGATATCCAAAAGAGAAGAAAAAAAAAAAAAAAAGATAATTAGGATGGATGACCTATGTTTATTATCTAATCTAATAGATAGTTTAATTTTCTTTTATTTAATTAAATAGTCTAATATATGTTTTGTTTAATTAATTTTCATTTTTCCCAAACACCTCCCCTCCTTCTCTCTTTCTCCTCTCCCTGCGATTGAGATCCATCAAAGGCAACACAATTCACTAACCATATCTTCAGCTCGGCGGCGTCTAGGAAGAGATCGGGGCAGTGGGAGGCAATCGCGTTGCGGATCCATCACCGATCTCCACCACTGGAGGTGAGGTCGCGAGCTGCATCGACACGAGTTTGCCAACCAGATCTACAGCTCTGCGGCCTCTGGGAGGAGATCATGTCACGGATCTAAACTGTCACCAATCTTCACCATCAGAGGTGAGGTCGCGAGCTACATCGGTGCGAGTTCGCTGACTAGATCTGCAGCTCAGTGATGTCTGGGAGGAGATCGCGGCGGTGGGAGGAATTCCTATCGTGGATCTTAACCGTCGTCGATCTCCACCATTGGAGGTGTGGTCGTGAACTGTACCAAAGTGAGCTTCCAGTGAGTGCAACGGCGAGAAGACCAAACGGGCGTGAGGAGGGGGAGAGAGAGAGAGAGAGAGGGAGGGGGGCTTGCGGGGGTTGTCTTAGGTGGGGGAGAGGGAGAGAGAGAGGGAAAGAGAAATAAAGTTGTATTTTTTAATTTTTTTTAATGATAAAGCAGTGATTTATCCATGGTCAATCAGTGATTGAATACAAAATTTGTGAGTTATATTAGTCAATCATTGATTAACCAATAGTCAATCAGTGATTAACTAATAGTCAATCAGTGATTAACTAATAGTCAATCAGTGATTAACTAATGATCAAAGAAAAAAATGTATTTTAACTCATTTTTAAAAACTTGGATAATTTATTGAAAAACTTACTAAAAAAAGATCATTTAGCTATAACCAAAAAAAAAAATTTTACATGTCCATTTTGTTCGATACAGTTGTGAACAAGCCATTTTCGCATCTAGATGAGTAAGTGAGATGGAGAATCCACATATTTGGTGGTTTCTTTTTCTTCTTCTTCTTCTTCTTCTTCTTCTTTTTTTTTTTTTTTGGCAGTAGGCAACCTATAATTTTGCTTTAAATATATTTTTGTTTTATTTTATTTTTATTCTCTAACTATTTATTTTGTTTTTCAATTAACTCTTTGACTTGGTAATTAATAAATCATATTTAATTGCAGGGATTTAGTTTTCAGTATTATCAATATGATCAATATGCTAATTAAGGTTTTTAATAAAATATAGCACAACGGGTACTTTCCCCTTCTATTCGAATAAAGGCTGTCTACGGATTTCGCCAACCAATCATATATATATATATATATATTATTGTCAATTAACTCTCTCTTAAGTAAATAATTAATTTAAAATGACTTTGCCTAATTAGCAGCTAACAAATCACATAAACAATGAAGTAAAAAAAAAAAAAAGAAAAGAAAAGAAAAGAAATTTCCCCTTTCAAAAAAAAAAAAAAAAAGAATTGGGCAAGGGAAAATTGGTTTATTGTCATACTATAGGGCATGGAATATATAAATGGGTGGAGAAAAAGGAATTTATTTAGTTTTGACTTGATGGAACGATATAAACCTCTCTATTTTATTCCCTTTGCTTTCTGATCTCATATTTCTTGCTTTTAGTAAGAGAATTAATTTGAGAAGCCCTGTTACTTTTGTGTTTTATTTTTATTTGTATTTTTTAAATTGGATTACTTACAAAGCTTGGTGCTGAATCAACAAGGAATTATCCAACAGCACTGCCATGGGCTAGGACTAGAGGAATCTAATCCCATTTGTGGTGTGTCAAAATTTCGTAGATTAAAGTATATTCTTCAAATTTTTCTTAGACAAAATTGAGCTCAACTTAAAATGAACATAGTTATACAGCACCTTCCGCAAAATTAAGGGTTTGCACAGATTTGTTGATTTTTTTTTTTTCTTCTTCTTTCTTTTTAGTGAATTTAGGCGCAGTGTTGGTTCATGTTGTTGTCCTAAATATTCTTTTGCTTATCAAAACAAAATTTTAAAGAAAAAAAAAATCCTCACAGAAACAATGGTACCTCAACTTTACCATCCACATTTCTTTATTTTTCTTGATTTGTATTAATGGTTCGCAGATACTTATACAAATTTTAAATTATATATATATATATATATTTTTTTGAAAATAATTTTAAGAAAAAAATGTATGCGTATATATACCAATACATACAAGGTTCGGATTCATGGATTGAAAAATCTAAATTTATTATCAATTTATTAGTTTCTCAATTATCCAGTACAATCTGATGGATTGGAATGTCAGCAGATTCACGGATTGCCCAGATTCTATAGCTAGCTAAAAGTCTAAGAGAGACTAGATATGAAGGTCACTCTTCTTAAAGACGGTTAGATTTTCATTAACTATTATTATACCGTGTAGATTAGTGTATATCTCACATTTGCCGAACCCAAAGGACTATAGACATGAATGGTTGTAAACTTGTTATTATAAGGACAATATGTGAAGCCATCTTTTAAAATTTTGCGATATTTGTTTTTGAGCTTCTACAGAAGAACTTTTTATTTAGTTTTTTTTAATAAGAATTGTGTTTTAGTTGTTAGATGAAATTTTTAATAATAATCTGATATAATTTCAATAGTTGCGTATCGCGCGCATTATAAATTTTTAAGATAACAATCGTAGATTAGACCTTAAAAAAAATCCAACGTTTAAAAGGTAATTCCAATCAATAATGCAAAACAAGAGATCTTATTGTAAAAGCTCCGTTATGTATCAGTAATTAATTTGTCCTATCGTATCAAATCTCAAGCTTAGGTTAGGATAGTTAGGATTGCGTCCACTTTTATATAGTCTAAATTATATTTAGGCTTATCTTTTCAATATTGTCAACACTTTGCTTCGCTATTTAAACCGCATTTCGACCTTCCCAATAGCACCAACAAACACATATATTTTTGCATACATCAAAATTTGGTCACAGACACAAGGATCAGCAAATTAATTAGATGAAGACCAAGTGCAGACATTTTCTTCCTCTTCTTCTTCTTCTTCTTGTGTTGCTCGTTTTCGGTGCTTCCGAAGCTCGCACTACTAATGCTCGGAAGCTTTTGCAGGTTACTCCTGACAGTTCTCAAAGCATTAGAGATTTACTTCGTTCACTTGCTAATTCAGCAGCCAATTTTTCTGTTGCTGGAGTTGAAGTAACAATAAGATTGCCTGCAGTCAATAATGCTGAAACAAGGGCAGCTGTTGGCAGATTATTGAATAGTCTTGCATCGCCATGAAGATCCCTAAATGAATCGCAAGCTTGAAGGAGGACAACCGTGTCAAATAAAAATCATGACAAATAAATATATATAATAAATAAATTGCATTTGCATGTCTATATGTATGCATGTACATGCACTACACGTACTTTTCTGATCTTTTATTTTGAAGAATGTCAAGGGTTTCTCTCTTGTATTGTGAAGCACAGCATGTATCACTTCATAAAATGGAAAAGCGCTCACACACACACACACACACACACACATAAATATGTATTATTGAATAAAGTCTTCTTTTATATCCAATAAAAAAGAAAAGCTAGCTCCTTCATATTTTACGTATATGCTCTGTGCAATTTGAATATGTCCAAGGTGACTTGCTAGAATCTAGATTTTAATTGGGATCATAATAAATAATGTTGGGACTCGAACTTATGTATAATTAATTTATTAATAAGTGTTTTTGCAGTGGCAGAGCTTTTTTCCTTTTCTTTTCTTTGGGGGCCGTACTAAAAAATTTGTGATCGACAAGCAGTTAGTTAGAATTTCTTTTTTTTTTTTTTTCCTGCTCATAATGTAGAAGCACAAACAAAATGTTTTGAGAAACATGTCAAAGCTTTGTTAGTTGTTATTATTATTATTATTATTATTACTGGTTTAGAAAGCTTGTTGCTGAATTAAGAAGGAATTATCCAAAGCACCACTATGGGATAGGATTAGAGGAATCTCTCCACTATCAGTTATTCTATACTATTACATTAGAGTTCATTTCCTAAAAAAATGTTCTGCAACATGAAAAACGACATGTCGTAGTTGCATTCCCTCCCCCGATGGATAAAAAGTCAAGACATTTTTAACTGGGCTATGAGTTTGCGTGTGGGGGCCTATAAGCCCATCAGGCCCACAAACAAACAGTTAAATGCATGCGCGATAACTGACCGTTCACTGGGAATAACTTTTGAAATTTAAACCGGAAGAGAGAGAGAGAGAGAGAGAGAGGGAGAGGGAGAAAGCCGTTGAAGAGGAAGAGAATCAGAGTGAGAGAGATGGTTGGACAGGGAAGCGAAAGCAGAAGTGGGTTCAAACTTTCATGGGCTGATGAGGTAGAGAGAGAAGAATGGGAAGAAGTTTCTCAATCTCAATCTCAATCACAATCTCAATCTCAATCTCAATCTCGACAAAAGTCAAATCCTTTCGGATCCGCAAGGCCCAGAGAAGTTGTTCTTCAGGAGAGAGGAATTGATTGGGGAATTCTCGATCAAGACCAACAAGTCAAAAACAGGTACTTTGTTTTTTTTTTTCTTCACTCTTTCTCAATTTCGTCACAAAATATCATTACGGCTTATATGTTTTTCGCTTTCTGGAACATTAACATCACATCGGAAAACTCTATTTTGCTTCCATCAACTGCTACAGATACAATGAAAAACCGCCGGTTCTTGTTTCTCACCGGAATCAGATTCCTTTGGCATTTGTACCTCCGGTGAGATACTCGTACATTTCCAAAAATGCCGTGGCAAATTGGGTCAAGAAACCTTGCACTCCTCGCAAGAATTGCTTTAACTCTGAAAAGGAGAATGTGTTTCATAAACACAAGAAGTCAGACCCCAGAAGAGACAAGAATCCAAATTTGTGTCAACAGAAACCCCACATTGGATCCAAGGAGTTTGAGAACAAAACCAGAGAGTCTCACAAAAACCAGCGAAATGCGGGTTCTCATAGGAAAAGAACAGAGCTCATTAACAGGCGAAATTCGGTCTTTTCGCCTCCAGTTAATGAAGAGATAGACAGAAAACTTCATGATCTTAAGGAACAAGGTAAAGAGGTGCGTTTAGTTGACGATACAGACGTGAGTGTGAAAGCCGGGCAAAGTAGTACTAAAACCAAGCGTTCAAGAAGGAGGAAACGGAGACGGAAAAATACCGCATCGAATAAAGGTGGCACTGGCTTTCAAGAGATCTGCAATGCTACAATGCCAAGTTGTGTTCCTCTAGTTACAAAGATGAAGAAGACAGGAAATATTAACAATTAATTTAGGTTCTTAGTGATTCATTTACCTTTTAAATTGTGTTTTCCGTGACAAAATTAGGGTACTAATTTGATGTTGTTAAGTTGACACGCTAATTATATTTACTACATATGAATCATTTGATTCAGAATTAGATATGATTAGAGTTTACAATAATTTTCTTTCTTTCTTTCTTTTCTTTGATAAATATTTTCAATAACTTTCTTTATTCTTCACAAATTGTACATGGTATTTATCAGCCTCTGTTTTAGGTTCTAGGAAGGCACCTTTTAGTTTAATAACATAATTTATATACTAGAAACAAATTTGCTGATTGTTTTGTTTAAACATGGAATAGAAACATAACTGTTACCTTTACATTGCAAATGCATGTAAACAACGAACTCGAAACATAATTTGAATCACAAATCAGAATATCAATGATTCAAATATATAGAAATTGGCCAAAATTTCTTGATGTTTAAGAGTTATCAGCATTAGAGCACATATGGACAGCGGGAAAACAAAACAAAAAAACAAAACAAAAACAAAACAAAAAAACAAAAAAACAAAAAAGCTAGAGAAGTTGCCCAAGAAATGGAGAAAATGTATCTAATAAGCCAAAAATAGCTAACAGATTTGGTTCTTAAATTACTGTTGGGCTAAATGAAATCCAACTTGTTAGCCCATGGATGTGCTGTGAGCCCAGAACTGCCCTGCCTTAGCCCCTGACCCGTTTCCCTTTGCCCTTTTAATGGTCCAGCTCGAATACAAAACACAAAAAGGTGGAAATTACAGTGAATATGCCATTTTTAAAATTTTAAGTACCTAGCATATTTGAAGGGGAGAGGAAGTGATAGAGCCTCTCCTATAATAACTATTGATAGAGTTTTTTTTGAACCGTTGAGATTTAATTGAATGGTTGAAATGTTATTAGTGTATCATACTTATCATATATTTACCTCAAATTAGCATTCCCACCTTAAATCTTTTCCGTCGCCGGTGACCTTATGTACTTTTAGATAAATAGCATATTTATTTTTTAAGTAAATAAATATGTTAAAATTTTAAGTAAATAACATAATTTAAAATATTTAAATAACATATCTATAATAAATTGTTTATTTTCAAAAATTTTAAGACTATTTTAGTATTGGGCAAGTCTGTAGTATAACCTTTTTTATATACCCTATCGATAAAGTTCATTTTTAAACCTTTTAGATATAATTAAACGGTTGAGATGTTACTTGTGTACGATAATTAGAATGCACTTTACCTCATTGTATTACATATCAAGAAATTAAAAATATAATTAAAAAAAAAGAAATAAAAAAAACAACCTTCAACGTGTTTGGCTCCTCACTCGTGGTCCAACGGGCTGGGGGCAGCATCACCAGAGGTCCCTGAGAGGCGGGTATCATCGAAGGTCCTGGAGGTGAGCTGAGATCAGGGGAGAGGGGTATTGTCGGAGGTCGCGGGGGCGAGCCAAGCCAAGATCGGGGTTGAGATTTAATGGGGTTGGGGGTGGGCCATATATGGCGCTTGGGTCACATGGGTGGGGAGATTGTCGCCAAGCGGGAGGGGCTGGATCTGGCAAGGGGTCATCGTCGGGGGGACATGGGGACCAGATTTGATGTGGGGGGCTCGTCGTCCGGGGAGAAGGGGCCTGCATCGCAAGCGGAGGGGGGGGGGCTTGGGTCGTGGGTCGAGTGGGCGCCTGGGTCACACGGGGGGTCGTCGTCTGGTGGGGAAGGCCCTGGGTCGCCAGAGGGCTCGTTGTCCAGCAAGGGGCACCTAGGTCGCGAGGCCAGAGGCAGTAGGACCTGGGTCTCGGGGGTGGGGGTGGGGGGCGCTCGCTGAAAGAAGAAAACGGTTTTTTTTTTTAATTTCTTTTTTTAATTATTTTTAGTATATAATATTATAAAGTAAGGTGCATCATAAGTCTCATACACAAGCAATATCTTAACTTTTAAAATTCATCAAATGGTCATAAAATGAGTTATACCGATAGGGTATATAAACGAGACTCTACTGCAAACTTTCCCTTATAAATATATTTCATAGTTAAACTATTTATCATACATATTTTATTTACAATATTATTTTTAAGATAATTGAAATGAATTGAATTGTGCATATTGTGTGGCATTTGAATTACTGAAAATTAAAAAATATAAAAACTTAAAATGTATTCAGAAAAAAAATCAATATGAGTTTATTTCGTTCGTTTCTAAATTCAATACAATTAAAAAATAATAATCTCACTTAAATTTATATATGTAAAATTATGAATTTTTAAAATTTAAATTATAAAATTATAAAATTAATTTTAAATATTAAAATTGATATTGACTTAAAAAATGATAAAAATTAAATTATAATTTGTCATCCAAGCTATCATGCCAAATGCAAATGCATGCTTCTATTTGCCGGTCTGTCAAAAACAAAAAGAAAAATAAGGGGGAATTGTGTGTCGTTTCTTCGAGGACCGACGTGACCGACTTAAGGGATGGGCGAGAAGGGCGACGTGATGCCGATTGACATTACGGCTTGCGCAAATCATAAAAGTACAAATGATTATTATATTCAACAAAGTAATTTAAGTTCACTTAAAGATTCTAGCGAAAAAGAAAAAGAAAAGTTCACTTTCAGAATCTGTATATTGTAAATAAATAAATAGAGTGTAAAAGTGAAATGATGAGAAATAAAAAAAAAAAAAAAAAAAGGGTGAAACGATGAGATAAAGGTCGATGGGACGCACGTGCCGCCACGTCTTCACTGAAAGGTTTATTAGCTTTGGACACTGTTGATGTCACATTCAAGACCCGTAAATAACCCTCTTTACCGTTTACTTTTCTTCCTTAATGTCGTTTCTGTCCCCAAACCCCCCGACTACACAAAATTTTGCCTCAAATACAATAGTTTTCAAAGTTTTTTTTTTTTTTTGGCTTAAAATAGTTTTTAAAGTGAAGATTTTAGATCCAATTTCCACCGTAATAACCATTTCTCATGCAATTTTGGAATGCCCTGTTTCAAAGGAGGTTTGGCGGTTGTCTCGGTTATGGAATTCAATTGCTAATGAAGTGGAAATTTCCTTTAAGGATTGCCTCAGAACTTTGGCTATGGAACTCTCGGGTGATGATTTTGCTTTATTTTGTTGGCTTGCTTGGAAATGTTGGGGTGAAAGAAACAAGGTTATTCATGGAGGGGAGGCTAGTGATCCTCAAGAGTGTTCTTGACCTTGGAATTGCTAGCTTTGGGGAATTGAAAGCACTGCATTATATGGCCCCTGAACAACCTCAATAAAGTGTTAGTTCGGAGTTATGGCAATTCCCTCTGACTAGGTTCTTTAAGTTAGAATGTGAATGCTGCGGTAATACCGGGGTCAAGTTATGTTGGTGTTGGAGCTGCCATTCATAATGATAGTGGACTTGTTTGGGGTGCTTTGGCTAAGTCTATTGATGGAAGGTTTTCTCCTTTTTTGGCTGAGTGCATTGTTCTTCATGAGGGGTTGAAGCTTGCTAAGGAGCTGCAGATAGATGGCCTTGTAGTGGAAACCGATGCCACCAATGTTGCCTCTGCCATTCGTGGTGATTTGGAGCTGTCAGTAGAAGGCCCCTATTTTGGATGATATTCCATCCTTGCTCGATCATTTGCGGCAGCCAGTGGTGAATCATGTTCGGTGCAATGCCAATCAAATAGCCCACCTTCTAGCTTCTTTTGGCTTTAATTCTAAATGTTCATATGTTTGGATTTACTAGACTCCATCTATAATCTCGAATGCTTTCTTTTGATATTGATTAATAAATATATCAGTTTTCATTATGAAAAAAAAAAAAACTATATATGTCTATAAGTAAAAAAACCAATATATTCTTTTTTTTCTTCCCGAAATTAAAGATTCAAAATGAAAAATCTATAATTTTTATGTAAAAATCATAGAAAAATAATATTAAAAAATAGTTTAAAAAAAATTAGTTGTCAGTAATTTGCCAAAAAAAAAAATCTCATTACCAAAAAAGGGAAAAGAAATATGCGTGAAGTGGGAACAAAACCGTACATACTGTCGACTATTATTTCTGCCAATGTCGCCTGCCACACCCGGAAGAAGCGGAGCAACCACATTATATGAGGGTGTTATGGTCAATTCATCTAGCGTGGTTCGCGAGACTGAGCAGGGGCACGTCCGTAAATTCACCCCGAGAACGGAAAACATGAGAAGCTCTCAATCCCATTGACGTTATAAAAAACCAAAACATGCATTACATTATTACATTCCCATAAATATTTAAAAGCAACCAAACGGAGTATAACCGCCTAAAAGAAGTTCTTTTCTTCTCTCTGTCTCTCTCTCTCCTCTTTCTCTTTCTGTTTCTCTCTCCTCTCTTTTTCACATCACATGCCATTCTCCTCGCTCAGTGAGCTTCTTCTGAACAATAATTGCGTGGCACACAAGTCAGTCAGTGAGTCTCAGTTTTTTCTCTCCTCTCTCTCTGAGTAATAATGGTGAAACTTCAGAACCCTAACAATGGCGGAGCTCGGTTTCCAGAGCCAGAAGAAGACCAAGACCACCACCCCGTGCCTCCTCTCGCGCTTACGAATGGAGGATCGATTTCGACCGACGACGATCCGCAGCGTTTCAGTGAGGATTTCGATTCCACGTGCTCCACGCCCTACGTCAGCGCGCCGTCCAGCCCCGGCCGCGGCGGCTCATCCGCCGGATACTTCTACAGCGCGCCTGCGAGTCCCATGCACTTTGTTCTCTCTTCGGCTCCGGCTTCCTCCGCGGCGTACTCGTACTCGTCTGAAACGATTTCGTCTTCTGAGTTCGAATTCTCGTCTCGATTCTCGCCCAACGGTTCGTCGGCCGCGGGATCGATGAGCTCCGCAGACGAGCTGTTCCTGAACGGTCAGATCAGGCCGATGAAGCTCTCCTCGCACTTGCAGAGACCTCAGATCTTGTCTCCGTTGATAGATCTAGACGCCGAGGAGGACGACGAGTCGGAAATCATCACGTCGCTGAATAGAGGCAGAGATCTGAAACTACGGAGTCGATCTCTGCACAGAAAAGCCAGATCTCTCTCGCCTCTGAGGAAGGCGGAGATTCAGTGGCTTGAGGAGGAAGAAGAAGAAGAAGATTGCACCGGTCCTAAACCCAAAGACAGTTCGGAAAAGCACATTCTGGATTTGCAAAGCGAGGCGATTTCGACTGAAACGACTCCGTCTTGTTCAACCTCGTCTTCGAGGTCGTCGTCAACGGGAAGGAATTCGAAGAAATGGATATTCCTGAAGGACCTGTTGTACAGGAGCAAAAGCGAAGGGAGAGGAAACGGCAAGGAGAAGTTCTGGTCCTCGATCTCGTTCTCTCCGTCAAAATACAAAGATAATCTCTCTCAAGATCAAGATTCTTCTCTTCAGAATCAGGATCAGAAGCATTCGAATCTGAAGAAGAACAAGAAGCAGTGCAAGCAATCAGGCTCTGCGAAGAAAGGCGGTGTTTCCGGAAGGCCGACGAACGGCGTGGCGAAGCGGAGGGTCCCGCCGTCGCCGCACGAGCTGCACTACACGGCGAACAGGGCTCAGGCGGAGGAGATGAAGAAGAAGACGTTTTTGCCCTACAGGCAAGGACTGCTCGGCTGCTTGGGGTTCAGTTCCAAAGGATACGGTGCGCTTAACGGCCTCACCAGGGCTTTGAATCCTGTCTCTTCCAGGTAGACAAGAAAAGGATAGCTCAACCTTCATCACTTATCTCCTTCTGTTTTTGTAAATCTTATTATTATTATTTTTTTGATTAATTATAATATAACATCTGTATGTATCTATTTATGTACTTAAGTTGCCTTTTGATTAAGATTCTATATGATTATGTATAGTTAATAGGTCGATGTTTCATCACTAGATTCACTACTCAGTGATTGATGAGAATTTCTGGCTAAGCATATCTCCAGATTCTCAATTTTCCTTGGAAACTTTTAGTTATCGTATTATGATTTCATTTTCCTTTTATAGCTATTTGATTTTATTTTCTCGCTTTTTCTTTCATTTTGTTCGTTGACGAAACAAAAAAGAAAGAAAGAAAGAAAAAAAAAAAGGGTGAAAAATGGTTAAACAAACGTTCCAAAATCCATGTAAAATTATACCTTGTAATAATTTCGTTTCGAGGAATGGATATTGTGTTTGTGCCACTTTCCAGAAAGCTCTGTTTCAATGAGACAACGCAATGGCAGGCGTTTTGTCTTTTTACGTTTTCGCATGTTAATAAGTAATCCTTTTGGTGGGGATTTTATTTGGCGCCCACTATTGGAGGACCACAAACTGTTTGACATGAAGATTATGATTGTAATAGTATTTTTGTGACACAAGATTTTGATGTGATTGTACTTGTTTTATTGGCTGATGCCCAAAGTATCATTATTTCTTTAATATATGTGGTCCATGTTGCAAAGTACGAATTACTAGTGAGAGAAAATAGAATCCTCATGACTTGGAATTAGCTTGATCCACATGGGATGGTTTACATTTAGGTGAGATGTTAGTGTTGTTAATTTTTATTCCGTGTCATGGTGGTATTATGGCGTGGTTAGACCCACGTGGTCTATTAGTGTCCCTTACGGTGTAGATCTGACCCACTTTTGGGCAGTTTGGTTAGTAATCTTTTTGGTGTTTTCTCATCGCCAACTTGCTTTGTATTGATTGCGTGGGCAGCATTTGGCCCTTTTTGGGGCCATTATTGGCAGCCCCCACTACCCCACCTTGCTAGTGTTGTTTTCTCAGGATTTTGATGATCACTTCCTTTCAGCTGTACGACTAGAGTGTGAAAGCTGCCACCATAAAAAACTTGCATGGCCGACTAGCCAAAGGAAAAAAAAAAAAAACAAACAAACAAACTTGCAGGGCCTTACTGTTGGAAAATTTTATAACAAAAACTGTACTTTTACTCATTGGTTGATATGTAGTTTGGATGGGTGGATTAATTTTTTGACAATATAAATTTTTATTTTGAGTGTCCATTGCATAATTATTTATAATCATAGATCATGCAATCTTTCATTTAATCCAATAATTAAGATAATATTTACTTATCGATTCGGTAAAAATCAGTACTTTTTGCACCTTGGTCTCAACTCTATTACATAAATCTTATCTCTAACTATGAAGAGACACAAGGGACGTTTCGGTTTTGTTTCTTTGTTGTGTAGGGAGGTCATTAATTTGATCGACATCTCAGTCTTATCTTTAAGCACAGAGAGAGACCATGTAGAGACGCAATTGCAAACATGGGTTTGTTTCGTCACTGTGCACTTTAAAATGAACACGTCCCGTAGGGCCTGATGCAATGCTATTTAAGTCTCATGCGAAAACGATAGCTCACTGTTACTAAGAAAGTTAGAACAAAGCAAATACCAAATAATATAGAAGGCAAATGTGGCCTACTAGTAGACTTCTATATGTGGTGTTTAGGTTAATTCTCTCAAACATTGAAATAGTGAAGAAACATTTGGAGTAGTGAAAAAAAAAATCCATGTTGCTTGTGTTGTGTCTGATATTTATATTTGTGGATTGCCGTTAAGTTGGTTGATGCTCCTCAATTGGGGCCTCGAAGATACGTAGGGAGATTCGGGAATTACTATTTAAGCAAACACTTTTTTATAACAAAATCTTTTTGCGAGATCATGAAAAAGTAGTGCCTTTTCGTAAAGCTTTTTCAGTCACACAAATCTGATACCATCCCTTATTTTACCTCATAAAAAAGTAGGACAATAACTCTTTTTCTCTCTAAAATCTTGTTGCTCATCATACGTGGTTATTATTACTATTTAAGTTTTTCAATTTAACAAGTAAGATTCGATGAGATCTTGTGTAACAATAAGTGGATCGAAGAGTTGACACGTGAATTTGTATTTAGTTAACTATAAACATAGATGATCACTAAATAGTGAAAATATAAACTGAAACGTAAGTTTGCGATCAATTTAAAAGATATGCTATTATCAAAAAAAAAAAAAAAGATATGCTAATGATCACCAATGATAATACAAAGAGCTCATATTAGATTTAGAATCGTTTAGAGCTTATCTTTTGAAACGATCTTATCATCATGTCGAGATAAAAATTCGTCCACATCTAACCTGTCAGGAAGAAGTTTTTAAAAGATGCTTTCATTTCATAGCTTTTTCCCATCAAACATGTACCTCGCGGTCCTTGCCGATAACATACAAGTGGGTTTTTTGTGGCAACGGATTTTTTAGCTCTCTACTTTTTAGCTTTTTTTCCTCCCCCTCCCCCCCCCCCCCCCCCCCCCCCTATGATTATAATTAGAGCATGGTTGGTTCAATTAGCTTTTGTCTTTGCCTTACTGGTTGTTTCCTCGTTATGGGAACAGGGAAAAAAACATCTGTCTGTTTATCAAGCAATAAGATAAAAAAAATTAAAAAAAAAAAAAACAAATCTTCAACCACTGATCATAATTAAATTCATTTATTGGAAAAGACTCCAGGTTTAGGGGGACAAGAAAAATTAAAGCAGAAAAAAAAAAACAGTTGTCTTAGATTCTTCGGGCCTCAGTGATGTAGTCAGCTTATTAGTATTGGATTGGGTATACAACTCGGCCTATTGGGCTATCTTTTATAATTTTGGACCTATTAGAGTGGGTAGCCCAATCTTACTCGTCGAATGACGAAAATACCCCGAAATTAGATCTCGTACATCGTCGTTACCGTACGCCAGCGACAAAAACCAACCATATTTTTCTGAACCCATTTTCCCAACCTAGCGGAGGGAAGAGAATCCAACAAACATCTTTGTATTTATGTTTTTTTTTTTTGTTTTTTTTGTTTTTTTTTGTTTTTCTGGGTTTTTGATTCTTCCGACATCGTACCAAGAACAAGAATCCTCTTCACCTCTTCGAACTCCAACGAGAGAGAATTTCTGAATTTTCGTAAAAATTTTGTTTCGAAAAAAATGACTCGTTGGAGATTCGATTATTGAGGAAAGCAGTCATTGATGGGTCCGGAGTCGAGCTCAGCGTCAGCGTCATCGTCATCGGCGGCGGCGGCGAGTACGACTTCGTCTCCGGGAAGTAAGCGAAGCAGAGATCCCGAGGACGAGGTTTACCTCGACAATTTGCACTCTCACAAACGTTACCTCAGCGAGGTTTGCCTTTTCTTTTTGTCTTCTTCTTGTTATATTTTATTTTTATTGTTTTTTTGTTACCATTTTACAAGGTTATATATATGTGTGCGTGTATATAAATGAAAGAAACGACATAGAAAATAAGTAAGGACAAGAAATTGAACTGGCTCTTTGACCTATGTTCGTTTTTGAAAAATGGGTTGTTCGAAAATGACTCGATTTGCATGTTTTTAAATTGATATTAAATTAATTAATTAATTAATTAAGCTGATGATTTCTGTTCTGTGTGGGTCAATAACTCTCAATTAGCTTCTTTACCAGCGTCAAGTTTCCAAATTTATTTATCGATAATTTGTTGACTTATTATCCGAATATTCTATCCTATGTTTTCTAGGGACTTGTTGGTTTTTTGAGATCATTTCATCTGCTAAAGTTTACATTTTGATTTGGTTCGGTTAACTCTTTCAATAAAATGTTTGTTAAACTTACGGGACGTTGTTGGTTTTACCTCGATTATCTGTGTTTCTGTTTTTGCTTGTGTATTTGTCTGTCTGAGCTCTGAATATTCAGTCTTTTGAGAATCCTTAAAGTCCTCACAAGACTTGTTTGTCTGTACCCTGCAGATAATGGCGACTAGTTTGAATGGCTTGACAGTTGGAGACCCGCTCCCTGAGAATCTTATGGAATCTCCCGCCCGGTCGGAAGGCATGTTGTATTTAAGGTGAACTCTTGTTTTTGCTTGGAAAACTTGATGATTTTGATATGTCGAATATGCCGTGATTATAGGCGAGACTGGTTTTATTGTGTGTGTATGTGTGTGTGTGTTTTTTTTTTTTTTTTTTTTTTGTAATAATTTTTTTATGACTCTCAATGATCAGTGAATTCTAGCATGTAAATCAATTACTTGTTCTAAGATCACTTGGTTTGAGTTTCTCTCTCTGCTGCTCCTTACATTTATGAATTATGATAGCTTGTTTTGTTAGTTAATTGAGCATGCTCTTTGTCTATTATGATTGACAACCTTATCTCGTCAAACGTTTCGATTATAAGCAAGAGAAGTGAGGTGAAGGTGATTGTTACGGGTGAAATCTGCCTCCTTAATAGTTTTAGTATCTGTTCTTGTCTGTTTGATTCATTGCTCAGGTCTCGTTGAATCCGACCTTTCCTGGCACATTAAAACCTATTTTAGAGCTTTACTCTGCATAAAATTACAATTTAAACATTTTCCACAACTACCTTATAAATGTTTCTTTTGTTAATGCCTTGCCGTTAGTCTAGTCGTAAGGTTCAATATTGAGAAGAAAGAAAGAAAAAAATTTTCTCTGCTATGCTCATTCTTAGAATGTTTCCCGAACTTGCTTTGCAGGGATGAAATCTCCTTGCAATATTCGCCAATGTCGGAAGACTCGGATGATTCTCGATTTTGTGATGCCCCAACAAACACAAGTTCTTCCCAAAGCCAACCAGATAGTGGCCCCTCTAGTCCCGTCTCTCCGTATAGATACCAAAAACCACTTAGTGTCTTCCATTCTGCTCCTTCAACCAGTTCACATCCTCCACATGGCTGTGCCCTTGCGACCATAACTTGTTCACAGCCTCGACAAAGAAGCTCCGATTCTGAGGGGCGGTTCCCGTCGTCTCCTAGTGATATATGTCACTCAGCCGATTTGAGGAGGGCCGCACTCCTACGGTCTGTACAGATGAGAACACAACCTCTTGGTCTGTCTTCTTTTGAATTGCCATTCAGTTCAGGGCAAGAGCCTGTCCAGAATATGGAAGCTGAAGAGCGACCGTGCTCTTATATGAAGTCTTTAGTTGATGAGAGGGATTATCAAATCGAGTGTTCTTCAATGAGCATCTCCGATCCTGAATGTAGCCGCGATAAGTCATGTAGGGTGTTGAATATGGATGTGAAAGAGGACAGTTCTGCTGATTAGTTGCTTGAGAAACAGGCTAAAGTTCAATATAACAATTTTTGGATCGGCTGCAATTGTTATTCCGAGGGTGGCATTATCGATTCTATGTTGCTGACATGTTCCTATCCAGAAAAGACGTGCATTTTTCTGCTATGTCTTGAAGGTGTACTCATTAAAATTTTCTGATCTAACTTATTTACATAGCTTCTGTTGTTGTACATCAGTACTGTAACTCTTGTATCCACCTGAGTGGCAAGATTCTGCCTTCTTTTCTCCTCTTCTTTGATAGGCAGAAGGTTTGTATCTGATTTTGAAGATTATCTCAAATCGCTAATTATGACTTGTTTGGACAGACCATTTGACAACAGCTTTTGCGTTCCTTTATTTTATTATCATCCAAATTTTCCGGACTAAATGTTGTGCAACCCGAAGGATTAGTCAAAGTTACACTCACACACCCGCTGCTTGTGAGAGAGACCTACCCAAACCCGTTGGGTTAAATAGGCACTCCTAAAAACCCATATAATGTAAGCAAACATGTAACCACAAATTATAAGCCAACAACGGCAGGTTGGCCTAAAGCAAATTGTTGTCGAAGTAAAATTTGGGTTCATTGCACTTTAATTTGTTTTCTACGCAAGAAATCAATACTAGAATTTCGGCGTCTTATATCTTTAGCGTAGATCCTTAGAAAGCAAGGTATCTCAAACTCGACGAATAATGCATCTTATGTTTTCCTATTTTCCCATCAAGCCTGAACGAGAAACAGTATCATTTTGTCAAACACTGAAAACTGCTGTCTGGCAGAAACAGATATAACTGGACTACTGATCAGTTAAAAGGAAAATATTTATTTTTCTCGTTCTAAAATATGAAGAGTACAAAGTGTGTGACTGCCTATAAGAGCCAGGACATGTAATCTCATTGAGTAATTTCCATCCCTGTAACAAAATCAACGTCTATGGTTTTTGTTAGCTCTCATAATTATCCACTGGAACAAAGCTGCAACCTACCAACTGGCAAGATCGAAATGCGGTACTCGGATGAACCCTAACATGAAATTGGGATCCAGGGAAAAATGATCCCTCAAAAGTAGATGATAATTGATGAGGTAGGCTAGACTCCTTGAAGATCAAGCAAACAAAGAAAGAATGTTCTTCTTGAGGGTGAATTCATCTGCCTTAGCTTGGCTGATCGACTGCACCATCAGAAAAAGGAATTGTCAATGACAACTAGACGAACACATTCTTACCGTAATAGTAACTATATTACAGAAAATCTAACCATAAAGTTTATAATAAGTAAGTTCTTGTAACCATCCGCAGCAGATTGTTTCTTAGTAACCATCTTCATCTATTCAGTTCTATTTCTATAAATGCTGTTGATAAAAGGTACATAGTAGTAGTCATTTCAATATGTGAAATATCTAATTTAGTGTGGAAACAGAGCATAGTATTATTACCTTCTCTAGCATACGCTGGAGCCGCTCAATTTCTTTCTTTGCGTAACTAGCACCTTTCTCCAAACTGTTCTTAGCAACTTTTGTATAGATCTTTCCATACCTGAAAAGGGGGTCACATGGTCTCATAGTTGGGTTTTACGAAAGTTTGTCATGAAATAAGAAAGGAACATATGTCTGTACAGAAGTGTAACACTCACAGAAATCTTCTCAGCAATCTTATACAGAAGACGGCTGTTAACTTCTCTCAATATTTTTACAGAAAGAGAATTAAGTTATAGCTTAAACATGACATTTAAACAGCCAGATGCCCATGAAGTGCCTTGCCGCAGAATCTTTTAGCTTCTCAACTTCATCTTCAATATTGGAAAATACAACCTTCTTCTCTTCATCACTGGCGGCAACAAACTCCTTCACCAATGCATCCAAACTTGAAACTATGCCAGCCTACAAAAGAACAAAATCTGTAAATAAACAATAATTTGGTGTGTAGCTGTAGTTTTCAATTCGACTAATTACTAACCTTAGATGTAAGCTGTCCTTTTCCATCACGATTGGTGCCACATTTTTCATTGATAAAGTTCACTAAGTCTTCTAAATCTCTGCCGCCTTCATACTCTTCGCCAGCTTTGTTGTTCTTTGGGAAGAATTTTAATGTAGGAAACCCGCTAACATCATATCTGAATAAACAGCAATTTTCTTTGACAAAGATCCTAGCGTGTTTTTAAGCTCACCTTATTAAGGAAAAAGTTCTTTTCAATAAAATGTGCTACTCACTTTTCAGCTAGATCCCTGTATTTATCAGCATCTAGATTCGCAATCACCACACCCTCCTCCAATTCAAAAGCGGTTGCTACCTTTTCGTAGGTCTACAGGAGAAAAGAATTACTGATCATTACTTGTGAAAACAAGTACACGACTCCTTCAGATTGTTATGAAATGAGAAGGCAATGACTTACCGGAGCAAGGTTTTTGCAGTGGCCGCACCTGGCAGAAGCATAACACATAACCAGAATAAGATACTTCCAATTATTGACATATCTTAGACATTCAGACAATGGAGTTTCAAATCCCAGAATACTCGGAGAAACGCAAAGTTAACTGGGAAAGAATGCAAGATTACCATGGTGCATAAAACTCAACCAAAACATCTTTGGTTTCCTCCAAGACAACTTCATCAAAATCGTCAGCTGTCAGCTCCACTACGCTGGATGTAACTATAGCTATCTTGACATTTGTTCCTGTGGATATATGTTGACATGAAAACTAAGCACTAACAAAAAAAAAAATGCAGCAACAGAGATGTGCAATACACGGTTTTCAATTCCATTCAAAAGAGCAGATAAATAAGGATTAATGAAAGAGAACAATTACCCCCTTCCGTGTTCACAAACTCGGCAAGCGATTCTGCCGTACGCGGTCCCTCATACCTACAAACATCAAACAGTCAATTTCAATTTTAAAACCACAGTTTTTGAAATGAGGTGAAATGGGCTAAAAATAAAACTTCATATCGGTGGACGCCGAAAAATTTTCGGACACTCTAAGTAGCAAACTTTTCGTACTTTTTGGGTTCCAAAGATCCTTTGGCAAACCACTGGATTGTTGGATAGCCAGAAACCCCATATTTACTGCACAAGCTCTTGTGCTCATCACAGTCCACCTACTCCACATCAACCCCATAACAATTTAACAACTCGAGTATTGCAAAAAAACAAAACAAAAAAATCAAATTTTATTTTTCACAATGATAAAAATGAAATTGAATCCAAGAAACAGCGTACAAATACAAAAAATAAATCACCTTTCCGATCAAAACCGATTTTGCCTTCTTGAAGCTGGTGCCGAGCTTTTCGTACTCAGGAGCAAGCTTCTTACAGTGCCCACACCTGTCGTCAAAACCAAAAATCCTTCAATTGAGAAAACACAAAACTCCATACCAAAACTTTCTTTGGATTTAAACGGAATTTTCCATAATTCTCAAAAAAGATGAAATCTGTGATCTGATCAATCGGATTAAGCAAACGGATCTATGAAAACTAAATCAACGACGAACCCTAAACTCGATTGAAGAAAAGAAAAAATGGAAATGGAAAAATTACCAGGGAGCGTAGAACTCGACGAGAGCTCCTCTGTCATGACCAACCTCGTTGTCGAAGTTATCCTCAGTGAGCACAACGACGTCGTCTGCTACGACCGATGAGAGTAACAAAGCCAAAGTTACAAAGGCAAACACCCAGATCTGAGACATCCTAATTTCTCTACTTCTTTCTCTCTCACTTTCGTTTTCCTTAGCTTCACCAACAGCCCACCCAACATACATAATATATATATATATATATATATATTTGTATGCGGACTATTCTATAGCATGACATTTATTTATGCATACGTAGGAGTAAAGGAAAAGCTGCTGCTTTTTTTTATTTAGCCAAAAATAATAATAAACAAACAAACAAATCTTTTTTTTTTTTTTAACAATTCCAATTTTGGGTTCTAATTATTTTGTTCCTTATTTATTTTCATATAGTAAATGTAAATGATATTTCAGGAAGGAAAAATTGATATATATATATATATATATATAGTTCTCATCTTAATTGGCCCAATGGTGTCAGCCGTCTAATTCAGTAGTGAGTATTGATGTTTTTGGTGAGGAGAAGTAGATAGTTATAATTGATCTAAACGATCGATCCTGGACATACTCAATGAGAAATCAAGGTAACGAATATTAACTTCTTTTTTTTTTTTTTTTAAAGGTTATTTGTCCTCTTCCTTATGATTAATAGCTTTTAGAAGAGATACATTTTTAGTAGGAGCTGATAATGAACTAATAGATTTTATATGTGAACAAAATGAAATAATCATCAAAATTTAAAGCTATTTAAAAAGAAAAAGAAAATATCAAATAAGTTGCCCGATTTATCCGCGCCATAGCTTAGCAATGTTATTATGATAAAGTAAATACTATTTTAATTCATGAAATCAATTAAGTACCCCATATTAGAAATCCCAGTATTTTTTGAAACGTTATTTCTGTAAATTTTTGACAAATTAAAAAGGAAGGTCGAAAGCTCATTGACTGGCGAGAGAGCTAGAGAATAAAAATGGAGAAGAACACACACACACAGTCTTGGATTTACAGGTAATCTCAGCACGTTATATTTGCATTTGACACAAATGTTGTTCTATTATATATATATATATATATATATATATATATGAGAATTTAAGAGGTCGTTTGGAACACATGTTTGAGATAAAATTCTCAGATTAAAATTAGTTGATTTTTTAAAAATTAGTTATAATTTTTGTTGAGTTTTTAAAAAAAGATAAAAATCAAGATGGTAAATTTAAATTTGAATTTGTAATTTAAACACATGTTACAATTATTGAGCGGAAAAAAAAAAATTTAAAACTAATTCCAATAAACATTCCGTCGGCATTAGTGCGGATAACTTTGGATTTGTTGGAGCAGACGGATTTATATAGAGGAAAACTTTAAGGAAATCGGCTTTTAGTGGACTGGTTATTTGGTATCAAATTTAGTGCTCAATAACCTATACCATGTTGACACGTGAAGTAATTTGACTACTAGAAAGAATGAAAATTGTTTATTTATGCCACACGTGAAGTAATTTGACTACTAGAAAGAATGAAAATTGTTTATTTATGCCACTCGCATCAAAACATAACTGTTAATCAAAAGTAAACATGCGTTTGTCTCTTAATTGAAAACCTAAGTTTTTTATCTTAATTTTTATTTTTTCTTTTGAAAAATTAATAAAAATTATAATAAATTTTCGAAAAGTTAATCGATTTTAACTTCAAAATTTCATCTTACACATGTATTTCAAATAGAGTATAAATCACAGATCGAGAGATCCATTATTCGTAATTTATTTTTTATTAATGAGAGTTCTTCAATCTTGTTTCTTGTTATAATATTTGAAGATACCACTAATTCTAAACATCACTTATACAAACAAAAAATGAATCTTATCTGTAAGTTCATATCAAGAACTCACTTTTTAATAATGGATGGTGTTTATTATCACGGTGCCTTTTAGCATTGTGTGTGGGTGTGGGTGTGGTTTTTTTTTTTTCTATTTTCTTTTTTCTTTTCTTCTTTATGCTATAAGCCTTTAGCATAGTTTACGTATGCATATTTTTGAATTGTTCAAAAGTGACGTGTTTTATTGACGTGGCGAGTTTGGAGAGGTGGAACTTGGAGGACGTGGAAGACATTTGGCGAGTCTAGAGAAAGGACCCAAGAAAAGTTGGGCTAGCACCGGTTTGGGTCTTTAGCCCAATATTGGAGGGTAAAACCAAGCATATTATGGGCCTAGCAACATGGCCCAAGTTTTGTTTGTGCTTAGCACGTAACACGACACAATTTTTTTTGGTAGTAAATTGTATTTTTACGAAATTAAATAGAATAAATAGATGGATATATGTATAATCTACCGATAATTTTATGTAATTTTATTATAAGGTATAAAGTTTGAATCCACCTACTCTAAGTTTTTTATTAAAAAAACAAGCATGATTTTAAATAGTGAATTTTCTATACTTACCTAATAAATTTACTATTTACGATTATTTATTAGAAATATATTTCATAATAAGTTGTTTATTTTAATTATTTACTATTAAAATTCTGTTTACTTCATTCTCCCGATAATTCAATTGTCAAGCATATAACACTGATGTTATTTTGATTCCTTAATCCACTTCTTTAATTTTATGTCAATTCCCTTGCAATTTGTCCTTTTTGAGTTAATATTTATTGAGGGAAAGAAAGAGTGTAAAATTTCTATAGTATCTATGAAAGGGCATAAATTTTTTATACTCCTCTAATGATGGGAATTTCTCTAAATTTATCTTTCTTTTAATTAAAGATAAAATTAAGAAATATGCCACTCTAAATCTTCATATTTACTTTTATTCTTTTTGTTGATTTGATTTTAAGGATTTTCTATGATAGGTCCTTCTATTTTATATTATTTATTAGAATTATTATTTTAACTGTTAGATTAATTTTAACAGTTTGATTAATAACTGAAGTAGTTATGTGATGCATGGTATACAATTAAAGATGGACACGCATAAATCAAAATGTTAAAAACTAACCCAACAGTTACAAAAAGCATTTCTTATTGATAGTGCAAAATAAGATATCATATTATAGAAACTCCATTATTTTTTTTTAAAGAGAAAAAAGAGACTATAAATCTATGAATAGCAATACTAAATGCATCAATTCTAATAATAACTTTTAAATACTAACGTGACAATAAATTATCATCTTTTAAAAGGTGAATTCTTTTAAATGATATGGTAATTTTTTAATAAAAAATGATAACTAACAAAGCTTAAATTAAAGTAGTGTTTGTAAGATATTTCATCTATAAATAGTTAAAAAAGAATGTAAATCTTTAATGTCCTTCACTGAAGAGGTATTCCTCTAATTCTTCCTTCTTTAAATAGTGCACTCTCATATCCAGGGTATTTAACACTTATACCCTCCAGATTTATCATTTTTGGCAACTTACCCCAAAACTTCTGATTTTGATAATTTACCCTTTGAACTTGTTAAATTATAACAACGTACCCCCTATCAATTAATTTTCGGTTAAATTGATTATGAAAAACCCATGTACACCTCATATAAATATTAGAAAAATCCATTTTCAATTAAAAATTTTCAAATATAATATAAACCCTAATGCAAATCTTTTAATTTCAAATTTTTAATTTAGTGTAAAATTAACTAAAAAGGACATATTGCAATAATTTAGCAAGTTCATGAAATAAATTGTTAAAATTAAAAACTTAGAAGATTAGATGCCAAAGAATAACAAGTTTAAATGATATCAGAGCTAAATACCTCTCGTATCCATGACAAGAAATGGAAGACCCTTTTGGTATGTCCAAGGTATTTCTCTACTTCTTCCTTCATTAATTAGTGCACTTTAATCAGCATTGACACACCTGGAAATGTACAACACCACGTAGAAAATGACAACACAGAAAAGCAAATGAAACTTGAAGCAAATTATTTATGTAATACCGACATAAAATTATGGACCTTTCGCTTATTAATTATTTGCCTCTTGCAATTGATATGGATTGAAAGGGAAAGGACACTTTACTTCTCATGTGCCATTTTTGATACATGGCTAAATTTTAGCCTCTTATTAAAATAAGTAGGATCAGTAGAAAAATGATTTAAGGGGGTTAATATGTAAAGTAGGAAATTTGATATTTAACACTTCAACAAATTAACTAACCTGTGAACTCTTAATAGTCACTTAAATGGAGTGTTAAATTAATGTGTCGTAAATTTTGAAATTTGAATAAAAAAAAAAGTGTTATTCAGTTAACGTTATTTTTTATGTTGAATTTTTCATACGTGAAATTTGTTGATAATTAATTGACAACAATGAATAGTTAATGACAAATTTAACATTTGATTCTTATAATTGTTGCATTGACTTTTTCATGTATTTATTAAAATTTTTCTATTTTTTTAATTTATTAAAATACTAAAAGTTCACTTTTATGAGTTCAAAGTATAATAATTATGACAAAATGTAGATATAGTATTAGAAAGCATATCACATTAGTACAAAATAGGATAACACTATTTTTAACCTTTTTTTTTTGTAATAATTATAGCATTAACATGGATAATACATTGGAGATGTTATAAGAAGTAATTGGTTAACGTGCTTTAATTTCATGGCCTAGATTGGGATTTTCTTTTTTAAAACGATGACTTATGAATAATATTGTTTAGAGTTCTTAATAACTTTCTCACCACCAAAAAAAAAAAAAAAGAAAACAGATTATTAATAACTTTGTTTAAAAAATGATTGTTAAACAAATAAATAAGACAATTATGACATGAAATAACATTAAATCAAGAGTGCTGTGTCGTGTCTACATTGTATACACACTTTTGTTTTTTTGGCTCAAATTGTATACACGCGTATTAGTAATCTTAGGACTTTTTTGTGGAATAGTCAATGCAGAGCTACACGCCACCATATACAAACTTTCATATATTTATAGGGTTAATATAAAATATAGCACATGTAAAAAAATATTATTAAAACTAGCACCACTTTAATTTATTTTTAATACTAGTATTGTCACGCCAGTTTTTTATATGATTTGTGGGACTCATAAGTTTGTAAGAGAGGCAAAATTTCGACCTTGCCCCTGTCTTCCACCAGCCTAAATTGTGCTTCTGAAACCTAATAACACAATTTCAATTTTAGAGAGAGAGATAGTTAAGAGAGGAGAGAGAAAGAGAACGCAGAAGGAGAGACCCGTCGAAAATCATTGGAAACTATTGGAAACCATTGAAAACCATCTCCTAAGTGTCGATAAATACCGACCTTCTTAATGGGTAAGGAAGCAGAGAAAACCACTAAAACCTCCACCCAAGCCCAGAGTTAAAATCTGTCAAAACCCATTGCCAAACCCACGAAATCGCCGGAGAAAACCATCGCAAAAAGAGGTCTCACAATTCATGGCTTCGTTGGAGAAAAGCTCCTCGGGTCTGGGTAAACTGACTGTTGAAGAGGTAAAACGTTTGAATTTTTAATTGATTTTTTTTTTTAAAAAAGTTTTCATTTTTAATAGATATTTTGTAAAAAATATGTAGTTTTAATTGATTTGTTGAAGAAAAGTTTGCATTTTTAATTGATGTTTTGAAAAAAAGATTGCATCTTTTTTTGATATTCTGAAAAAAGTTTGCTTTTTTAATTGATTTTTTGAAAAAATTTTGCATTTTTAATTATGTTTTTTAAAAGTTTACATTTTTATTTGATTTTGTGATTTGAATTAATAGTTTTTTTTTGGTTTTGTATATTTCTAAACATGATGATGGTTATTTGTAAATGCATATAAATGTGGATGTATTGTTGTTGATAATATTATTTTGGTTGAATCTTTTTCTGCTTGCCGAAGGATTTTGTGCAATAACACAATATGATATTGGTTATTTGTGTTGATGTGCAGTTATTTATTGTTGATATCGAAAATATGCTTGTGTGGTTATTTATTTGAGACTATGTTGTATTTTTACTGATTAGTCATTTTTATGATGACTTGCTGATCATAAATATAATTACTCTCTCTTATTATCATATTATTGCAGGTTCAGTTTATGAGGCGTGTCCTCAATACTAAAATAATTCTCGCGAAGATTAATACATTTGTCAACATTGGGGAGACAATGGAAAATATGAAGGAATGGTTGTCACCCGATCAATGCAAGATGTTGATTAGTGCATAAGATGTTCAATATGGTCCTATTTATGGAACTAAAATATATGGATGGTTATTATGAACTGACCTTTAGGTCATTTATATAAATACCAGTCATTACTAACACTTAAAACTATATTTAGGTTGAATGTCAAACTAGATGCAACAATAGTATAAACATTACAAATAAGTCAGGAAGTCATAATGTAAATGACCTAATTATTAAAAACTTTTTTATACATCATCCGTTGAAATTAACTACTCAGTAGGTCATAATGTAAATTACCCATTGGTCATTATGAAAATGGCCTATTAGGTATTTCTGTCAAATGTCAAACTTAATGCAACAATAATATTGACGTTACAAATAACTTAGGCTGACTCCAATTTGTTCATTTCAAAATCCTTTCTTACATCAATAAATGGAATGAATTACTGAGGTCATTATGGAAATGACCCCACTGGTCATGTATATAATTACTACTGCACACTACAATAATAATATTGACGTTAAAAATAATTTAGGCTGTCAAACTTTTTAAATTATATTTCGGTTGAATGTCAAACTTTTTACAATATTAATATTGACGTTAAAACTAATTTAGGCTGTTGAGCATTTATGCGTTTCAAAACTCTTTTATACATCAATAAATGAAAGTAACTATTAAGCAGTCATTATGAAGATGACTCACTGGTCAATATGGTAATGACCTATTGTAAAACTACCTACAAACACGACAATAAATAGGAATGCAGGTACTAAATTTAAATCCGATAACAACAATTAAACATAGTAGAAACGAACATAGCTTCAACCACCAACTAGTCCAATACATCAATGCTAATTGGAAATTTGCTAAGCACGTGAACATCACTTTTCTTTGGTTGTATATAGAAATGAACATCAGCATCAAACTGTATCCTCACAAAAGGCATTCCAAGTTCAACAGCGTATTTCATGACTATAGTCTTCTCTTGGCCACTCAATCCAATAACACTCCTCACCAACTCAATAAAACCAACATAAGTTGCGGTAAGATGTACCATTATTCCCTTCATTTCACCACCAACATATCTCGATGCACCGTTTCATTAACCGTTATACTTCATGAAAACACAAACCGCAGTCATTCCTAAACGAAACAGTAAGATGTTAGTCAATACAATAATTACATTTTGGTCAAAAAATTATTGACTAATTAGGTCATCATAATAATGACCAAAAGATCATTATGTTATTTATCATTACCACTGTCAAAAATTTTTCAGAATGGAAAATATTACAATATGGTACCAAAAAACACAGAAAATCTATCTTATTACCACAAAAGCTACAAGAGACAGTAGATATTGTATTGTAAGAACTTACCCTTAAAAGTCCAACATAATCATTTTTTAGTTTATAATCCAAAACACAAACCCATTTAAAAACAAATGAAACAAAAGAACAACTACCATTATCTCAGATTTGGACTTGAGCTAAGCTGGAATGAGGTTGTTGTAGAATGAGTTGAGCTGCAAGTGAACCAGAAGATGAGCTGCAACCTTATTCAACTATGGTGAAGAAAGAGAGTGTGAGGTGAATAGAGAGAACAATGACGGAGAGAGAGAGAGTGAGGGTGAGATAGCTAAGTTAAAAATCTTCAACTATGGTGAAGAGAGAGAGAGAGAGAGAGAGAGAGAGAGAGAGAGAGCATGAGGTGAGGGTGAGAGAAAACGAGAAACAAAAATGAGAGAGATAGAGAGAGAATAGAGTTATATATGGTGGGAGTGGGGGAATGGGCTGGCCAAATCGGTGTGGGTAAGAAAGTGGGGAAATTTCAGGGTTAGCTGAATATGTGAGGGCATTGTTGACATTTTAAAACAACCTCAATTACTGAAAATGACGTAACAGTGCTAGTATTGAAAGAAAACAAAAATAATACTAATTTTAATAATATTTTTCCTACAAGTACTATTTATAAAATTAACCCAAATATATGGAGAGGCAATAAATATTGAACATTTATTAAATGTGCATACAATCAGACATGTGATCCCACAAGGTCTAGAATTACAACCAATAATATCCAAAAAAAAAAGGACCATTAGGTCCGTCTTATTTATTATTATGATACGATTGTTAACGGTACTTCTAGTGTTATATATATATATATATATATATATATATATATATTTTCTTTATTTTCACGAAATAACGTTGGGCACAATCAAGTCTTCGTATTATAAAAAGTAATTGGCTTAAATAATCCTTGAATTATTTCAAAAGTGATGGTTTGGTATCTGTTATTTTTTTTTTGGCCGAGATGACCATAAACTCTTATTTTTTAGCCGTTATGGTCCTTTCCGTGCAAATCAGTTAAATTCTTAATGAAATCTTATTTCTAAGCAATTATGATCATTTTCGTCCAAATCCATCTAAATGATTTAGATGGAAAGGACCATAATGACAAAAAAAAATAAGAGTTTAGGGTCATTTCGGCCCAAAAAAAAAAAAGAAGAAGAAGAATATAGACCAAACCATCACATTTAAAAGAGTTATGGACTATTAAGACCAATTACTCTAATATAAAATCATTGTTTCTATTCACATGTCGCAACTATCGTCATTTCCCGTTTTTAATGATGTCATATAAAGGTTAAAAAAAAGTTAGTGTCACATAACAAATCAAATATTATTCGTTGCTATAATCGGCGCAGAAATAAAGGAACCGAAGCCTAATTAAGTTGCATATAAGATGACGTACAGAACCTTTTAGCTTTATTGTTCTCCAATTACTTTCAACTCTCCTGCTGATTTTACACATACCAGAAAAAAATAAAAATAAATAAAATCAAGCACAGGTCATTAATGAGAACTAGGGAAAAAAATGAAGCTAATTACTACTGCTACAAATCACTCAACATCCTCGTCTCTAAAACACAATGGGATTTTTTTCACAAGCCAAAAAGGCGGAGGAGGTAAAACTGAAAAGAGAAAAAAAAAAAAAAAAAAATCAAACAATCAATCTTGACCTTGATCCTGCAGATCGAGATCATGATTATCAGGAGAGAAGCCAAGCAACCATGGCGTTTTGTTTGTCGGAGATCTCTGATTCGAATTTTTGACCATTGTCATCAACTTCCCAATTATCACACTCCCACAACATTGACAACATTTTCTCTTTCTCTGGATCCCACATCACCTCTTCATGGTGATCATGCCCTAACGGGACAGTAGTACTAATAGTAGTGGTGGTACCATTTTCCCAATTACCCCACAAATCGCCGTCGTCAAAATTAAGACCTGATATCGAAGTCATTGAAGAGCTCGAGAACCAAGACTCGGTACCAATATTCGCATGATCTCCATTTGAGCTCAAATTGCTCTCTAGCTCCTCATTTGTTGTCGTCTTTTTGCTTGGACTTGTGCTACTAGTACTAGCACTACTACTACTTGTAGCACTAGTAGTAGTATTTTGTGCTGCCCCATTGTTTCCCACGCTCTCCTTGCCTAAAGTCAAAATCTCGTTTGGATTTAGCAAGTCGCTGTCAATAATGTCATCAAAGCACAGCATCTCCTCATCTATGCCGACCTCTTGATCATGATCATCACCAAATTGCCCCAATGCCTCTGCCTTAGCGGCTTCCTCCTCAACGCTACGGCAAAGTAACAACGCCGCTGACGAGTCTAGTATTGCGGCTCCTTGACCGTTTGCTTCATGATGACAATGACTCGTTGGCTCGATTAGAAGGTACTTCTCAAGGTCTTTATGATCATCAATGTCGTGGTCCATGGCCTTAAGGGACAGGATCTCCTTCTCCATGGTTGGAGTTTGTGGCTCTGGAATCTCCAACTCATTGATCATAACATGACGATCAGAAGCTGATGAAGATGATGATGATGAATCGGCATCTTTAATCGGATCAATCTTGAGATTTGAAGTAGTGCTACTAGTACCTGAGTCTTCTTTCTGGAGGTCGTGATTAATAGTAGTGCTCTTGTTCTTCTTTTTCTGTATGGAAACTAATCGGCTTGCTCTACCGCCTTTTCGCTTAGGTGGATTAGCGTTAAGTGTTAAATCCAAGATCTTTGATATGTTTTGATCAATACTATCAGTAGTACTGCTTGGCCTCCGAAATGTGTGAACTTTTCTGCTCAAGTGAGAGTTCCAATAGTTCTTTATCTCGTTGTCCGTTCTTCCTGGCAGGTGACTAGCTATCAAAGACCACCTGCATAAAAGGAAAAACAAAAACGTAAATTCTTCAATCCATTTATTAACTATAATAAGAATTGGAAATAAATAAGACAAAGATGTAAAGTGAGTAACAAATAAAATAAAATAAAATAAAATAAAGGAAGAAAGAAAAAAAGAATAGGAAAGAGAAGAATGGCTGTTATTTCTACACGTATGTACTATTTGCATTAAAAGCACAAAAAAAATAAAAATAAAAAAAAAGTCAAGATTTTGTTTGTTTTTTTTTATCGAAACCTAAGTTTTTCATTTCAATTTATTATTATTTTTTTAAAGTCAATCAACTTTAACATTTGCTAAAATGATAATCTCAAAAGTTGAACTTAAAAAAATAACCTTCTCTCATTTTAATATACGAACGACCGTGGTCGTTCCTGGTTGTTCGAGGTTATTTTACTAAAATTTTTTTTTTTTGATAACTTTTAAAAATATGGTTAAATCATTTTGCAAATTGCCTCAACTTTAACCTAAAAATTTCATTATAAATCCGAACACCAAAGGTAAGCTAAGGTTATGAAAATTCATGTGAAAGAATTGCTGTTTGCTAATTGATTTTTTTTACCCCTTTCAACTAAATGACAAAGTAGTACATTAAAAGGTATACCAATGAAAATGATCGCTCACGTTCGAGTGGTTAAGGGCTCGCCCAAGTTGCGAAAGCTCTACCTTAGCTAAGTGCCTAATAAATGGTAGCTTTCCAAGCAAAAGAAAGAAGCCAACATTTTTATTTTTTTAATTTTTATTTTTATTTTTTGCATTACAAGATGTATGACTATCACTTACAAAAAAAAAAAAAAGAATGTACTTTCAAATTTCGAAAGTTAGAGTTCCTACCCAAACTTCTTCCCTCGAACCAACTAAGAAAAGAAGCTTATGTTGAAGAGTAAATTAAGAAGAGAGAAAACAATAATAACTGGTCCAGACCCATTGCTTTTTTTTTTTTTTTTAATAATCTTTCTAAGTTTGAAAAGAAAATAGGAGAGATAAATTTGATGAAATAAGTTACATTCGATCCATTTTTCAAAAGTTTATATATCGATAATTAACATATTACTCCCCATGTAATGTTATTATTGACCCATTTTTTTGAAACTCAAACTTTTAAGAAAGATTGATAATTAACAAATCGGTCCTCATCCTCTATAAGGATGTAATTGTTAAGCATGCTAAATTATACACGAAAGGAAATATCTTCTTTTCTTTTTTTTTTTCCCCTCAATTTGATATTTTCTTCTCCTTGTGTCCTTCTTTTCATCACCAGACATATAGAAAACTTGACCCCAAAAAAAGTTGAAAAATGACAGTTATCATTAAAAAAAAAAAGTAAACTAAAAAAAAAAAATAAGAAAAGACCAATAATTTATTTGGCAGCTGAAAGCTTATAAGTTAATATTTTAAAATTATTATATAGCAATCATAAATAATTCTATGATCATTGTAGCCTACATTAAAGGTGCCAGCAGTGCCTACATTATAATAGCAAAGAACTTAATAACCTTACTTTTGTCACGTGATTTCTCTTTTTAGTGTTCTAATAATACAACTTTGCTTTTTCTTTTCTTTTCTTTTTTCTTTTTAAAATGCCCTCTATAATTAAGAGAAAGCTAAGCTACTTTATTTGGCCATGATTCATGAAAGGAAAAATTTCATAAATTCCTCAAATTTTATCATTAGTGTCAATATATCCCTTAAATTATGAAATATACTTATTGTATGTCTTGAATTTTAACATGTGTATTAAATTATCCTATCTGTTATCTTTAATATCAAAATGTCCCATAAACTTTATTTTTGTGTCAAAATACCCCATGATTTTTAATATTTGTGTCAAAATACCCCCGATCTTAATATTTGTATTAAACTACATCATTTATCTTATTTTAATTATCTAACGTTGTATACTTATCTAATAATTATTAACTTTTTTAAAATAGGTAAAAAAAATATTTTTTTAATTAAAGAGAATGTATTTTTTTTAACCACTATTTTTTATTTTGCTTATTTTAATTCAAACTTACATTCATTTTGATTTTCTTACACAAAAATAACTATACAGCTTATGTTCATTATTTTATTTTCCTAATATTATAATTTTTAATTTAATTATGACTAATAATAATACTGTACCAAAATTTGTAAACCGATTATTTTTAAATTAAAAAATATAACTAGGAATGAGTATCACAGTAAATTTACGATACTTATTCTCATTATGGGTTTAAACAAACACATAAATGAAATTTGTTATGACTATGATTTCAAATTATGTAGACCAAGTAAACAGTGTATTTGAAATCCAAATCCTGCATCCGAGTCATACCAATTATAGTTACACATAAGTAAACCCATAAACCAAATAAACTTAAATTAAAATACGTAAAGTAAAAAAATTTGTTTAAAAAAGATGCATACCACTTTATTAGAATTAAAAGTTCTATATATTTGTTATCTATTCTAAAAAAGTTATTAATAATTAGGCAAGTATACAACGTTAGATAATTAAAATAAGATAAATGAGGTAATTTGATATAAATATTAAAAATCAGGGAGTAGTTTAACATAAATATTAAAGATCAGGGGACATTTTGACATAAATACAAAGATTATAGTGTATTTTGACACAAAAACAAAGTTCAGATTTTGACATAAAGATTACAGAAAAATTAACTGAAACTAACAGAAGAGATAACTTGACACATATTTTAAAGTTCATAAAGCACAATTGGCACATTTTATAATTCAGAGAATATATAAATACTAATGACTAAGTTCATGGGAAATTTATGATATTTTTACCTTCATAAAAAATAAAAATGAAGAAATTCATAAGAAATTAATGATGTGTTTGATGCATCGATTTCGAATGAAATTTTTAGATTTAAAATTGATTAACTTTTTAAAAATTAATTATAATTTTTATTGATTAAAAAAAAAAGGAACAAAAACTTAAATAGAAATTTTAGGTTTCAACCTTGGAATCAAAGGCACCTTTAATTGCACGAACCTGACCAGCAAAAATTAAAAATTAAAAAATTGGACGAACCTGTTGCCCAGTGTAGTATGTAACTTAACGATGGTCTCTTCTTCCTCGGAGGAGATGTTCCCTCTCTTCAAGTCAGCTCTCAAGTAGTTTATCCATCTCAACCTGCAACTCTTCCCACACCTCAGTAGTCCTGGATTCATAGAATCATTTCACAAAATAACAAATTAATTTTATAATATTTCTTTCCATAAAAATTAAAAAGAAAGAAAACATTAAACACAGTTTAATAAGAAGATAAAACATGAAAAAAAGTATGAAAATATGATTCATTAAGAAGACCTGCATTCTTGGGTAGTGATCTCCAGGAGCCTTCCCCATTGGCCTTAATGTAGTTGACCAAGATCTGATCTTCCTCAGCCGTCCATCTTCCTTTCTTCAACCCAACTTTCTCACAGCACGGAGCTCTCCCCATTTTCTCTCTCTTTCTCTCTCCTCTCCTCTCCGATCAGCTCTATCTCTCTCTCTCTCTCTCTCTCTCTCTCTCTCTCTCTTTCTTCACTACCAGAATACCTGCGACGTCTGATCAGATAACCGATTATGTTTTTTTGGTGTCTCCTAATTGTGAGGACTAGCTAAAATGAACAGCTTGTTTCGAGAAACGTCAAAAAACATGGCAATAAATTTATAGAGAGAGAAAGAGAGGTGGGGCCAGTGACGTAGACGGATGTATGGTGGGAGATTGAGCCACGTAGGCGACGCATCGAACGACGAAGGGCGTGGCGTGTCCGGTGTCGAGAGGATCACTGACGGGGCGTCAATCTCCTACGCTTGATGGCCATCGTACGAACACAACGCCCCTCTCGGGCTCTATGTGTCATGTGTCTTGGCTTTTTTGGGGCCCCACCCCCACACTTAAACGGGTTCTTTTGCCTTTATTATTCCGATCTACCGTTTTCTTACTCTCTCTCGCTCTCTCTCTGTTTGTTTGGTTTTTGTCGTTTAAAAATTAAGATTTCTGTACGTTTTTTTCCTGGTAATTAAAACTAATATTTCTGTACGTTTTTTTTAAAATATAATATTTCTGTACGTTGATCCACAGATACATTTTAAAAAAGTACTGTTTTGTTTTTGTGTTTTCAGTTTTTTTTTTTTTTTTGTTTGTTTGTTTTTGCCGTGGTTTGCAAGCTTACAGGGCTGGCTCGTGGCATCACCTTTTTTTTTAAATAGTAATATAAGAATAGAAATTAGGATATCAATTACCATCTTAATTTTTAATTTTTGAATATTAATTCACATATTATATTTTTTATTGATAGAAATAATTAATTAATATTTTAATATTTTAAATATTTATTAATAAAAAAATAATAATTTATATATTAATATTTAAAAATTAGAATTAGAGTTAGTATTTTTAGTATTTTTATAATTTAAATTACAAAATTATGAGTTCTTTTAATGTGAGAGAAGGACAAAGAAACCCACGATTGGGTTGAACTTTCACAAATGTGGATTAATTTTTGGAGAAAAGGAGATTTTCTTATCTCTGTCCTGGTCAAGGACTCTAAAGTCAAAGCTTACTGGACAATGAACACAAGGACTCTAAAATATATATATATATATATATATATTTTTTTTTTCTGTAGACTCGTGATGAAATAATGTCATTTAATAATTTGAGATCAAGTGAAAATTAATTAATATAAAAAATAATTCATCGTAATAAAATTAAAAAACTATTCTTTGCATTGGACAAAAAAATTTTAGCCTTTTTTTAAAATGCTTTGCGTCTTCCAAGCAGTGTAGATACTTTTGAATGGTACGATAACAAAATTATTGTTAATGTCAATTTTCACTCACTTAAAATCTTCCAAATCTGGTATTTAAAAACTATTATCTAATAGACAGTTATGCAAAAACGAGAAACCTAAAGAGAAAATCAAGGCCAAGGTGTAGATTTGTAGGAACCAATTACCTATCACCGCCATATAGATTGATATAAAAATGAATATGTTATTCGCTCAACATGAAAACAAAATAGATGAAGATTATAAACAGGGTAATAAAATCCAAATAGAGAGAGGAGTATTCTAGAGAGGACTCCATGGAAAAGATTGTTGGATTTGGAAATGAAAATGAGAAGAGAAGAAGAAAATTAAGAGAAAAAGCTCTGGGTTTTAATATTGAATAAGAGAAATGTACTTTAGAAAAAACTTTACTACTGAGTAGCACATAACTGAAATACTAGCTGGGAAAAACTGTGTGCAATATTTAAATAAAAAATCTTACTATTAAAAAAGAAAACTTAAAATAAGTTAAAAGATTTTCATGTAGAAATTATAAATTAAAAAATTTCTTTGGGCACATGACTTTCATCTCATGTTGGTCAAATAGGATTTGATCTAATTAAAATAAAAAGTATGTAACTTTTAAAATAAAATAAAAATCGTATGGAAAATAAGAAATTTTGAAAATATTTAAATTAAAACATTATTTTCTAAAAAAAAAAAAAGGTATGCACGTGCTTGTCTGACTTTGTCAATGGTTTTGATCTAATGTGAGTTAGTGTATATCCTCATGTGTGTTGGCGTCTTGTGATGATTTTTTCTTTTTCGAGAAAAGATTCTTATGTGATTTTATAATACTGACGTGCATAATAATGCCAGAGACTTTTCCTAGAATAAATAAAAGTCCTCAGACTGACTTTTCATTTGCCCATTTTCCCCCCAAGATCTTATCATTGCCTTCTACGTTGTTTTGAAATTAAAAAACTAATAAATAAATAAATAATAATAACAAAACAAAAACAAAAACATACACGCACACTTAATAATTCATTGTTTATATTCAGCTAAAAAAAATTTTTGATTCATTGTTTCAATTCCAGAATCGTCATATGCACATACACATGGATCAAATAGTTATATAGATATATTTATTATATATAACTCCCCACATCCAGGGAAGTATATATATGTGAGAACTGAATATATGGTGACAATACACTAATGTCAAACACTGAGGACACTATGACAATTTAATTCAACTACCTTTAATTTATTTATTCCTTTTTTTTTTTTTTTTTGCTAAATTAATTCAACTACCTAATTTAATATGAACAAAACTTTGATGAACAGGGGGACCAAGTTGAAGCTGCTTCTGGACGTCATGCAGCCAGCTTGGCAGTATGTACGTAAGTACTATATTAGAACACGTCCCTGCCCGAATGTAGTGCAATCGTGGCAAAATACACCTTGGTCAAGACACCCTGGCATTTTCTTTTTTTTTTTTTTTTTTATTTTAAGGTGAGACGATTATAATACTATACCTTATTAGATATGAAATTATCAATAAATATGTATACCTGCAACCATGAGCGTCTCATTAATCCCTACACAAGAACAACATAAAGAGCACTTCTAGCGCGTGAATAGTGATGAGCTAATTATTTTCACCATGCACTTCATTAAAACGACGGAATCAATATATTATTTCAATAAGAATATATGTTTAAAAAACAAAATTTTCAAAAGATTTATACAGAGATAATCAGTTTTTAATAGAGATAAATTGAGAAAAATATAAAACTATTAAAAGTTAAAATTATTGAAAAAAAGATAAATTCATTATAGATTAAAGTCCTCATTTGATCATGAGTGATTCTGCTCTTGCTTTATTGTCAATATAGCAGTAGCATACAATCACGCTTTAATTTCCTACTAGCATGACAAGGCAATATTTTTAACGGAATATTTGACATGGGAAAAAAATATATGTAAATAAATAAATAAAAGGATCTCATAAGTGCACGTGGTTGATTTGATAACGTAGAACCGACTAACCAATACCCAAACACCTTATGACACTTGCTTTGATGTAATACTTTTGGCGGTTTATTTGCTTTCTTATTGCAGTACTCAACTATAACGACATTTTTTTTTTAAATAAAAGAAAAAATGGTTTAATTGCTTCCTAAGATAAAATTTGTTGATGGTGTGTTCGGCACTCTCTATTATAGTGGTCGACGCACTACATTATAGTGGTCGAGCATTTTTCTAGGAGTGATTGGTGTGCTCATCTAACTAGGTGCCTATGTCAGCTGACTACCTGAGAGCCAGGAAGAGAATACCAACTAGGAAATGGGAGTCAAACTATCGAGTCGAGTAGCCCTCATCGAACCAGGCAATCAAATCCTTCCCCGGTGCCATGGCCCAAACGAATGAATGACCGGCGCCGGGCTACGCCAAGCAAGACAGGCTTCACCCAATCTTCGCCCACTCCCAACCTCTGCTTAAATTAACGGTCCCGTAGCACCTGCTTTACTACCTAGTAATGACACTGACACTAGTATCTATGCTAGTACCTACACCTCCCTCCACCACCCAAGGAGTTGGGCACGTGGCATCATCCCAATGGGTACAAAACATTAGTACGTTTGATAAAGGTCAACCTTTGGGTCCAACTAAAGCACCCGAGTCCTCGTTTATAAATAAAGAAGTGCATCACTCTCTCAGGTATGAATTATATTTATTGTCCAAACTCTGCTTCTTACCTTACTCATTAGTACCCTTGACTATTAAGGTCCCATTTACACCAAGGTTTTCTTATCAATTTTGCAGGTGATTAGATGGAGCGAGGAGGCATGGGACCAATCACACTAAGTACCGATCTGATGTTATTTTAAAGATTTTTGACGTCAATGATCTCTTTTAAAAGAATCAAATCTTCTGAAAAATATTAATATTATTTAAGTGACTGATTATGAAACGGGACAACCAAAACCTCTAATTTCTCCTTTAGATTTGAGCACTGTCATAACTTGACAAAGATGAAACCAGCCACAAAAATGTTTGGTAATGTCAAGAGTCATATAATAATAGTTCAAGCAACATATATATACACACACACTTAAAGAGTACTACTTGTCACATGTTAATAAATTGCTAACAAACTGTTGGAATTCTGAAGATTAGTTAGGATTTAAATTTGAAAAATTAAGTCAAGATTTGATAGTTCTGTTTTTATTTTGCAGATAAAGTAACCCAAGAATATCTTGGAGTTGTTAGGATAGTTTGTTTATTTGTTTTCCTATTTTTTCTCTAAAAGTCAGTTAGGAGAATAAGGGCAGAGCTCCCTATTTATTATTGTACTCACGTAAATATCAATAATATTCAGAGAATTATTATTCTCCCAAACTACATGGTATCAGAGCCAGGTTGACTTTCCTAATGGCACAACGAGCTGGACCAAGGGCGGCGATGACCGGAGTTGGCAGCAATCCAGGCGTTGGCAGCAATCCAGGCGTTGGCAGCAATCCTTCTTTCTCTGACGTTGTCTCTGGAAATTCCGGGGAGACTGGTGGTGATCTACCTCGTGGCAGTGTTGATCATTTGGCTACGGGATCTTCCATGCAAATTACCATTCATAAATTAAATGGTAAAAATTACTTGGAATGGTCCCAGTCGGTCAAACTAGCTATCGATGGACGTGGTAAATTAGGATACTTAACCGGTGAGGTTACGAAACCGGAGGCAACTGATCCAAACTTCAAAGTCTGGCGTTCTGAAAATTCTCTAGTGACAGCATGGCTTCTTAATTCCATGGAGGCCGCAATTGCAAAGCCTAACCTTTTCCTCCCAACGGCCAAGGACGTATGGGACTCGGTTCGGGAAACTTACTCTGATTTAGAGAACTCGTCTCAGATTTTCGAGTTGAAGTCGAAACTTTGGCAATTCAAGCAAGATGATCGCGAGGTTACCGTCTACTATAATGAGATGGTGACTTTGTGGCAGGAGTTGGATCAATGCTACAACGACGTTTGGGAAAATCCAAACGATTGTGCTCGACATATGAAGCGGGAAGAAAATGATCGAGTCTACATGTTCTTGGCGGGAGTACATCGAAGTTTGGACGAAGTGAAGGGACGAATCCTCGGTCGCAAGCCCTTGCCTTCCATCCGTGAAGTCTTCTCAGAAGTACGTCAAGAAGAATGCAGGAAACGGATTATGTTGGGAGGTTCTACTCCCAAATCCGATCCTGAAGCCTCCGCTCTTGTCTCAAGAAATTCAAGTCCAGATTCTGATGGTGAAAGAAAAAAGAAACCATGGTGCGACCACTGCAAAAAGCCTTGGCATACAAGGGAGACCTGTTGGAAGATTCACGGCAAACCACCGCATCTCAAGAAACGTTCCGATGGTCGAGCTTTGCAAACCGTGACTGAATCTCCTCAAGAAAATCAAGTTTCCTCGAGTACCAATCCTTTTACTAAGGAACAGTTAGAGCAATTGTATAATCTTTTTCAATCTTCCAAATTTTCTGTTGATTCATCTTGTTCTTTAGCACAATCAGGTAATCACCTAACTACCATTCTTTCCAGTGTCAAAACCTATTCTGATGTCTCTTGGATTATCGATTCTGGGGCAACTGACCATATGACAGGTTGCTCAAAATTATTTTCATCCTATAGTCCATGTGCCGGAAACAAGAAAATTAAAATCGCTGATGGTTCTTTTTCGGCAATAGCCGGAACAGGAACAATTCACATCTCATCCTTGCTCACTTTAAAAAACGTCCTCCATGTCCCTAATTTGTCATGCAATTTGTTGTCTATAAGCAAGCTTACCCATGAAAATCATTGTGTGGCTAAATTTAATTCCTCATATTGTGAGTTTCAGGAAGCGGGCTCGGGGAGGACGATTGGCACTGCTAGAGAGTGTGGTGGACTTTATTTCTTCGAAGATGGTACCAGCTTGAATAATTCAGTTCACAAAACTTGTTTTGAGTCTATTTCGATGTCTAATGATAAGGAGATCATGTTGTGGCATTATAGATTAGGCCACCCTAGTTTTCATTATTTGCGACATTTGTTTCCAAATTTATTTATAAATAAAACTCCATCTTTTTTTCAATGTGAATTTTGTGTCTTGGCAAAGCATCATCGGGTCCCTTACTTCCCTAACCCTTATCAACCATCTGCACCTTTTTCATTAATTCACAGTGATGTTTGGGGTCCTTCACGGATTTCTTCTATTTCCGGAAAAAAATGGTTTGTCACTTTTATAGATGATCACACTAGACTTAGTTGGGTTTATCTACTTAAAGAAAAATCGGAAGTAGAAGACATTTTTAAAATTTTTTATACCATGGTTCAAACACAATTTCAAGGGAAAATTAAAATTTTTCGAAGCGATAACGGTCGGGAGTATTTCAATAAAATTTTGGGGCAATTTTTTTCTGAAAAGGGTATTGTTCATCAAAGCTCATGTAATGATACCCCTCAGCAAAACGGAGTAGCTGAAAGAAAAAATAAACATCTTTTGGAAGTTGCACGGGCTTTACTTTTTACCACAAACGTTCCAAAACATTTTTGGGGGGAAGCTATACTCATGGCTACTCATTTAATAAACCGTATGCCTTCCAAGATTTTAAATTTTAAAACACCACTAAACGTGTTTCATTCTTTTTTTCCGACCTCTAGACTCATAAATTCTTTGCCCTTAAAAATATTTGGTTGCACGGTTTTTGTTAGAGATACTAACAAAAACCGTGGAAAGTTGGAGCCAAGGGCCAAAAAATGTGTTTTTGTAGATTTTGCTCCACACAAAAAGGGATATAAGTGTTATGACCCTCCTTCAAAAAAATTTTTTGTGACCATGGATGTTTTATTTTTTGAAAAAACCCCATATTTTCGGTCTCATCTTCAGGGGGAGAAGGGAGTAGAAGATTCGGTGGTGCCAATGTCAATAGGTGATATCTTTCATGAAGATTTTTTCCAACAAGATTTGAATTTTATTCAAAATAATTCAGATTTTTTAACTAAAGGTGGAGCAGATTTGTTACAAAAGGAAGACTCGATTCCCCAAATCTCTCAAGTTTTTTCAAAGTCAAATGAAAATTCGGATTTGGAAAATAAGGAAGATTCAATGGTTGAAAATCTTCAAAATTCAAATTTGGAAGGAAGTTTACCAAATACAGTTTTTAAAAAAAATTCAAATACTCTTTTTGAGGAAGAGCTAACAAATCCGAATTCTTTGTTCAAAGAACCTAGTCAGCATATTGAGAGATCTGATCAGGAAATCTCAAATCTTGAAACCGAGTTTTCAATGGAAAAAAGGGTGGAAAAATCTGTGACACCACAACAACAAATTCCTTCCAGTTCTAGAGATAGAGGAAGACTTGGGTTAAAAAATATTTATGGACTGAATTATGAAAGAAGGCCCAGGAATCAAGGAAAAAAACCTGCCACACCTCTGTTGGGTCAAACGTCCAAGCCAAGCCAAGTCCAGAAGCCACAAAAAGCCATGGGTAAGACTCAAGTCATCTCAGAAAAATCATCTCAGTCACATTCTAATATTCCCATAGCTATTAGGAAAAGTAGTAGGTCTTGTACAAATCGTCCACTATATCCTAC
Organism: Ficus hirta; assembly: GCA_038430175.1. Taxonomy (NCBI): domain Eukaryota; kingdom Viridiplantae; phylum Streptophyta; class Magnoliopsida; order Rosales; family Moraceae; genus Ficus; species Ficus hirta. Next base: position 988,185 of record CM076596.1, on the reverse strand, counting down.
TTCTAAATTCGTGTCTTATCAAAATCTCTCGTCATCATTTTCTGCTTTTACCTCCCAACTCTCTTGTGTAGAAATTCCTAGAACCATACAGGATGCTCTAAATGTTCCAGAATGGAAGGAAGCCGTACTCGAAGAAATGAGAGCACTTGAGAAGAATCAAACATGGAATGTTATAGCTCTACCAAAGGGGAAGACAACAGTCGGCTGTAAGTGGGTGTTCACCACGAAATACAAATCTGACGGGACTTTGGATCGATATAAAGCAAGATTGGTGGCTAAGGGATTCACACAAACATATGGCATTGACTACTCAGAAACGTTCGCGCCAGTAGCAAAGCTAAACACTATACGGGTACTTCTATCTCTTGCAACAACTCTTGATTGGCCATTGCAGCAGTTGGATGTCAAGAATGCTTTTCTGAATGGTGATCTAGAAGAGGAAGTTTATATGGATCCACCTCCGGGGTTTGAACAACGATTTGGCGCAGGAGTATGCAAGCTAAAAAAGGCTTTGTATGGTCTCAAACAATCACCGAGGGCTTGGTTTGAGAAATTTGCTCGGTCGGTGAAGAAACAAGGCTATGATCAAGCTCAAACGGATCACACGATGTTTATCAAGCATTCAGAATGTGGGAAAGTGAGCATATTGATTGTCTACGTGGATGATATTATACTCACAGGAGATGATTTGAGTGAGATGAATCGATTAAAGGCCAGCCTAGCATCAGAATTTGAGATTAAGAATCTAGGATCCCTCAAGTATTTTCTCGGAATGGAAGTTGCTCGATCTAAGGAAGGAATAGTGATCTCACAAAGGAAATATGTCCTAGATCTTCTAAAGGAAACGGGGATGAGTGGCTGTAAGCCTGTTGACACGCCTATTGACCCAAACAAGAAACTTGGTGACGGGGAACAAGGAGAATCCGTGGATATAGGCCAATATCAGAGGTTGGTGGGTAAGTTAATTTACCTATCCCATACTCGACCGGACATTGCCTTCGCTGTTAGCTTGGTCAGTCAGTTTATGCATGCGCCTCACAAGGAACACCTTGAAGCTGCTTATCGAATACTGAGGTACTTGAAGAATTCTCCAGGAAAGGGATTGCTATTTAAAAGAAGTAGACAGAGGACAGTCGAAGCCTACACAGATGCGGATTGGGCAGGCTCCGTGACAGATAGAAAATCGACCACCGGGTATTGTACATATGTGTGGGGAAATCTGGTCACATGGAGAAGCAAAAAGCAAAATGTGGTAGCGCGTAGTAGTGCCGAGGCAGAATATCGAGCAATGGCAAATGGAGTGTGTGAGATCTTGTGGATTCAACGGATCATGGAGGAGTTGAAGCAACCGGTTGAGTCTCCAATGAAGTTGTATTGCGACAACAAAGCGGCCATAAGCATTACACACAACCCGGTACAACATGACCGAACCAAACATGTGGAGATCGATAGGCATTTTATCAAGGAAAAATTAGAGGCAGGGATCATTTGCATGCCATTTGTCCCTACCACACAACAAACTGCAGATATCCTGACTAAAGGACTATTCAAACCTAACTTCGAACTTCTTGTTAACAAGTTGGGCATGAAAGACATCTATGCACCAACTTGAGGGGGAGTGTTGGAATTCTGAAGATTAGTTAGGATTTAAATTTGAAAAATTAAGTCAAGATTTGATAGTTCTGTTTTTATTTTGCAGATAAAGTAACCCAAGAATATCTTGGAGTTGTTAGGATAGTTTGTTTATTTGTTTTCCTATTTTTTCTCTAAAAGTCAGTTAGGAGAATAAGGGCAGAGCTCCCTATTTATTATTGTACTCACGTAAATATCAATAATATTCAGAGAATTATTATTCTCCCAAACTACACAAACCAAACTCATAATTTACCCCGCTGGCGCTTGGGCTTCGAGATGATTTGTTGATTTTTTTTTATCTTGTACAACCTAAAACAGTGAAAATTGGCCGACGTTATTGAACAATAACATAACCATGCAATAGCATCGACTTTTATCTTAAAACTGAAAATATGTACAAATAATGAAAGACGAGAAAAGAAGAAAAGAAAAGAAAAAGAAACTGCGCTTAATGTAAACGGGAAAATTTAGGATCAAACCCGAAACTAATTTAGTTGGGATCAAAACTGCCCCATTAGAGGTTTGGCAAAACGAGACTCCATTTGTCCCGCCCCATTTATATCCTTACTCTCATAGAGAACCTAATACTATTATATAAGGGGGTGTTTGGTGTTTGAGTTTGAATTAAGATTTTTAAGTTTCAATAGTAATTTTTGTGGACTTTTTCAGAAAATACAAAAAACATTTTCAGAAAAAGATAAAAATTGAGTTGAAAAATTTGGGTTTGAACTTTAACCCCAAACACTCCTTAAAGCTCAAGTTTTTTACTATTCAAATGCCTCGTTTGGCAAGTTGGTTTAAACTCAAAATTTTCATCTCAGTTTTGTCTTTTTCTGAAAAAGTTTTTGTCTTTTCTGAAAAGTCAATAAAAATTTTCAACTCAAACTCATTCACCAAACGGACCCAAAATTTTGGTTTTTCTATTTTGTCCTTTTGTGGGCTTTTTTTATTTTCAAATTTTTTTCCTTTTTTAGATGAAATTATTTGATACTTTTTACTTTTTAGTACAATCATTCTTGAATACTATTATTTTATTTTTTTTTGGCTGAAAAGTTTTTATTTGTTTTATTTTATTTTATTTTTTTACCTTTTTTTCTTTTATTTTTTTTCACCTTTTGCTCTTAACTTTTTGAAAAATACTTTTAATTTACTCATTTTATTTAGAAATTTTATATATATAAGATTTGAGTTGGTATCTCTAGCACCACTCAAAAACAAAAGTGAAAAAGGAAGATAAAGGGGAAGACTCACTGACGTTTGTGTATAGTTTCCTTAATACATCCTAAAAGGAAACTGAAAGGATATGAAATAAAAAGGACCTTAGGGAAACTTCTTTATGTTTGCAGAGAGAGACAAGATTTTCCAATTCTTCAATCATCAAGAGGCAAAAAGAGAGATGGGCTTTTTGGAGAAGGAAAAGGCCCGCGCAACAACCAAGGCGAGAGAAAGTTTCAGAGAGAGAAAATTTTGTAAAGGGAGAAATTTTCAGAGCTCGAGAGGACATAGGAAAAATAGAGTTGGAGGAGAGCGAGGGAGGGAAAGAGAAACATAACCAAAAGCGAAAGAAATAATTACACAAAAGGTCTATTTTTAGGATTCCGTTTTAAAATATGTCTGTTTTTAAATAATATTACATATATGTCTATTTTTTATAAAATATATGCTTGTAGTATTTATTTTATCCTTTTATCATAATTAATTTTATTTCATTTAATTTATACAGATTCTCATATTTTTTTTTTTTTGTTTTTTTGTTTTACTTTAAAGATGATTTTTTTTTTTGCTCACAAATGAGAATTACCTTTAATAAACCCAAATTAGTTTTTCCCTTTTTTTTTTTTTTGAATTGATTCTTAAAAACCCCATTTATATTCTTTTTATGTGATATTCATTTCTTTATCCTTCATTTTTGATATTTGGTATTCCGGATATGTCAAGAATAATATATTTTTTTTATTGAATGTGATTATTCTACTCTTTTTCCCACTTTTGCAATCCATGAATATGTGTTTCTTTTACATGTTAATATGTCAAAAATGAGCTTTATCATTTGATCTTGAATAAAATGTTTCATCGTTCAACATTTTACATGCATATTTTTTATAAACTCCACGTTTCCTTACTGTAAGAATCTTACTTATCTGCCATAATGATTTGAGGGTATAATACGGTTTAATTTTTAGTTTTTTTTTTTGGCTTAATTCTGGGTATGTAGTTCATATTCACAGCCTTCACCTTTTAAAGTCTTTTATATTTCTTTGTATTCACTATTTAATATGCCGTTTGTAACTCTATATTAATGATCAATTATTTACTATAATGATTATTTTATATAAAACATACAACTTATATCTATTATGGATTTTGATGGCTGTGTCATTTTTTTAAACGTTGGTATATCTTTATCATAATAATCAATTATATATTACAATGATTGTTTATTAGTATGTTTCTAAGTTTTTTAGAAGCATATTTCTTAAGTATAATTTAGTTTTCTTAAAAACTTATTTTTCTTAATATAATTTAAGTTTTTTATGATAATTGTAACGTTATTATGATGATTAGTTTTTATTTTTGTTGGTCTTGTTTAATAGTTAATTTCTAAGGTCTAAATGTGGTTTGAAATTGCTTATTAATTTTTTTATGATAATTACTATATCATTATGATTTTTTTTTTTTATAAATGTAGTATGTTTTTTTTTTCTTTATGATAATTATTCTAGCATTATGATGTATTTTTTTGGTTTTAAAGTGTTTTCTATTTATTTACAATTTTAATCTTTTTATATATTTGTTGTAAACTTTATCATAATAATCAATTATTTATTATAAAGAAATTTTTTTTTTTTACATACTCTATCATATAACTTATATCTGACGTATTTATTTTTTCTTTATATATCAAGTAAAATGGTTATTTTTCCTTTTATAAAGATTTGTTTCGTCAGACTTTTTTTTAGAGATTTTTCTTTTCTTTTTTTATAATTCTTTACTTATTCATCTTTAAGTCTTAATTGAAGGATAATATGATTTTCATAAGTATCAATTAAAAGATTTATATAAATAAAAGAAAAAATGGACATTTTTCAATAATACCTCCAATTTGACTTTTGCCACTACTACAAAAATGGGATTCCACGACGGTTTTAAAACCGTCGTGGAATTCACAGTCGTGGAATCTTTTAAGATTCCACGACAGTTTTTTAACCGTCGTGTAATCGAGAAAAATGGAAGAATGTTGCTTAAATTAAGAACATACAACGACGGTTTTACTGAAAAACCGTCGTGGTCGATCAACGTACCACGACGGTCTTCGGTGAGACCGTCGTGGTCGGCCATGGCTACCACGACGGTCTCACCGGGGACCGTCGTGGTCGGACGTGGCTACCACGATGGTCACACCGGGACCGTCGTGATAGACCATGGCTACCACGACGGTCTCACCGGGGACCGTCGTGGTAGCCAGCGGTTCCACGACGGTCTCACCAGGGACCGTCGTGGTAGACCGTGGTCTACCACGACGGTCTCTCCAGGGACCGTCATGGTAGACCGCGGCTACCACGACGGTCTCACCAGGGACCGTCGTGGTAGCCGTGGTCTCACCAGGAACCGTTGTGGTAGCCGCGGTCCATCACGACGGTCTCACCGGGGACCGTCGTGGTAGCCGCGGTCCACCACGACGGTCTCACCGTAGACCGTCGTGGTAGCCTGGCCGACCTCGGTCAAACCACGAGACCGTCGTGGTAGCCAAATAAATAAAAAATATTTTCGATTGTGAATCCGTTTTATTTCCCTACGGGTGGTATATCCCGTGTATTAATACGTTAGTACACATCTAAAATAATTTTCAAAAATATTATGTAATTACTTTGATAACAATGTACAACAACAACTAATATACCGATGGTGAAAATTCTCTATATTGTTTCTAGTTAATATTGTATAAACCGCATGACAAATGTAGCCCACTCCTGCCTAACCAAACTCATGTCAGCATCAGTATAAAAATCCTTGGTTTGAAGCCCGGCTAATCCATCAACAGTAAAGGTTATTTCTCGCATGTAAGCTAACACAAAATAACCGCATTCTACATAACCTTCCTGTATTGGACATCGAACGGTATCAATCAACGTCTGATAGTTGCGTCGCTGTCTCATTCCACTTCCCACCAACAATTTCCAATCATTAAGTGCCCTATCAAGTTGACAAATTTCAAATCAATACAAGAACAATTATTTTATGTTTCATCAGAGATATGAACATGTAAAAGAATACTTACGTCGTAATTAGGTCTTTAAAATCATCACCCGGTTCGTTTCCTAGAGGATTAAAGTACAAGACCGAGTCATCCCACGGATCAATAACTGCCAATATCAAATGTTGGCCGCTGTTATATGGCATCAGAAACCGCTTTTCCTTCAGTGTGTTTCTTAAAATCCGTAGAATATTTTCCGCCCTCTCTCGAACGTAGGTGGCACGATCTACATTCTGCTGAACTGGTGAGACAAGGAATGGTGAAATGAACTCGAACCATTGATCCATACCTGTTCTTGCACATCACTCGACTAAGTACCTGCAAAATAATTAGGCACACTTGTTATGCAAAAACAATATTATATAAAATTATGAAGATAGAGAGAGAGAGAGGGGCGTGGGCGGCAAGGGGAGAGAGAGAGAGGGTCGTAGGCGGCGACGGCTAGGGGAGAGAGAGGGGCGTGGGCGGCGACGGCAAGGAGAGAGAGAGACACGGCGTAGGCAATGCAAAGTAAGAGAATATATGGAGGGAGAGTGCCAAAAATGAGAAGAGAAATGGAGATTGGAATTAAAAAGACCCAATGCAAAAAAAACCATTGCGCGCGCACAATTCCCGGAAAATTTTTAAATTTTAGAGATACCACGACGGTTTATTCAATAAACAGTCGTGGTCTCTTTCTTAAAAATAGTTTAAAATTTTTTTTTTTAATTTTTCAGATGGAACCCACGACGGTTTCTATAGAAACCGCCGTGGTTTCTCTATAAAAAAATTTAAAAAAAAAATTAAAAACATTTAAATAATATAAAAAATTATTTTTTAAAATTTTTTATCTTTTTAATATGAAACCACGACGGTTTCTACTGGTTTCCATATAAAAAAAGTAAAAAGAATTTTTTAAAAATATTTAAATAATATGAAAAATTATTTTTTTTTAAATTTTTTATTTTTTTTAATATGAAACCACAACGGTTTCAACAGAAACCGTCGTGGTTTCTCTATAAAAAAAATTAAAAAAATATTAAAAATATTTAAATAATATAAAAAATTATTTTTTAAAATTTTTTATTTTTTTAATATGAAACCACGACGGTTTCAACAGAAACCGTCGTGGTTTCCATATAAAAAAAAGTAAAAAAAAAATTTTAAAAATATTTGAATAATGTAAAAAATTATTTTTTTAAATTTTTTATTTTTTTTAATATGAAACCACGACGGTTTCAACAGAAACCGTCGTGGTTTCCCTAGTTTAAAAAGTTTTAAAAAAATTTTAAAAATATTTAAATAATATAAAAAATTATTTTTTTATAATTTTTTATTTTTTTAAATATGAAACCACTACGGTTTTCAACAGAAACCGTGGCTAGACCGGTCGGTTCCACCACGGTTTAGTCGAACCGTCGTGGAAGTCGTTCCTCTGTCGATGGCTTTCACGACGGTTTGGCTGGACCGGCGTGGAAGCCGGACAGTTCCACCACGGTTTAGCCAAACCGTGGCTAGACCGGCCGGTTCCACCACGGTTTAGCCGAACCGTCGTGGAAGCCGCCCATCTGCCGATGACTTCCACGACGGTTTAACTAGACCAGCGTGGAAACCGGACGGTTCCACCACGGTTTAGCCAAACCGTGGTGGAAACCGTGGCTAGACCGGCCGGTTCCACCACGGTTTAGCCGAACCGTCGTGGAAGCCGCCCATCTGCCGATGGCTTCCACGACGGTTTAACTAGACCGGCGTGGAAACCGTGGCTAGACCGGCCGGTTCCACCACGGTTTAGCCGAACGATCGTGGAAACCGTGGCTAGACCGGCCGGTTCCACCACGGTTTAGCCGAACGATCGTGGAAGCCGCCCATCTGCCGATGGCTTCCACGACGGTTTAACTAGACCGGCGTGGAAGACGGACGGTTCCACCACGGTTTAGCCAAACCGTCGTGGAAACCGTGGCTAGACCGGCCGGTTCCACCACGGTTTAGTCGAACCGTCGTCGAAGCCGCCCATCTGCCGATGGCTTCCACGACGGTTTAACTAGACCGGCGTGGAAACCGGACGGTTCCACCACGGTTTCGCCACACCGTAGTGGAAATCATGGCTAGACCGACCGGTTCCACCACGGTTTAGCCGAACGGTCGTGGAAGCCGCCCATCTGCCTATGGCTTCCACGACGGTTTAACTAGACCGGTGTGGAAGCCGGACGGTTCCACCACGGTTTAGCCAAACCGTCGTGGAAGCCGCCCATCTGCCGATGGCTTCCACGACGGTTTGGCTAGACCGGCGTGGAAGCCTGCCGGTTCCACCACGGTTTCCATGAACCGTCATGGAATCTGTCGGCTTCCACGACGGTTTTAAAGACCGTCGTGTAAGTAAGCCTTTACACGTCGGTTTTCGTAAAATTTTTCCCGCTCGGTGTGTTTGCGAACTTTCCACGACGGTTTTTTAAAAAACGGTCGTCGAAGTACCGTCGTGGAATCCTGTTTTTGTAGTAGTGTGCCCAAAGGATTATCATAATAACCAAGGACTCGTTTGGTGGAATTATTTGAAAGAATAACCACTATAAATATTTGAACGATCAATCGAACATCATGGTTCTCTCCTCAACATTTGAATCGACCAATATTCCTTCCTATCCTCCACGAGTAGTTGGAGACAATTTATGATGCCTTGTATATAGAAACATTCATGTTCGTGTATATCTCGCAAACTGATCAACTATAACGCATAACAAACTAAAATCACAATAGGAAAAAACAAAAAACAAAATTCCCCGCGTCCAATCTAATTTCCGAAGAAGTAAGCTCTTTCTTTCTTGGTTTGAAATATCTATAATCATTCATTCACAGCTATATGTTTTGAAAATTTCTAGAAATATCACTAGTAAAAATTATGGATTTGACGACGGTTATTAACCGTCGTGTAATCCACTGTCGTGGAATGTTTTAAGATACCATGACGGTTAATAAATACCACGACGATTAATAAACCGTCGTGGTATATCAATATTCCACGACGGTTCATATCGTCATCAAATAGAGGAAAAAATGGAGCAAATTTCACTAAAGTGAGAATTTTACACGACGGTTTTCAACAAAACCGTCGTGTAAAGTCCAACATGAATTAAAAAATAATTTGATATTTTTTGACGATTTTCCACGGCCTAACCCGTATGTTATCAATACACGGCTCAGTATATGATTGACAAAATATTAGCTACATTATATCAAAGTAAAAAAATCATCCATTACATTATCAATTTACATATCATAATTAATGAATTGCATTACAAATTTTGTCCATTCTCCTCTAATCAAATTCATATCATCCCAAGTATAATATTCTTTTCTTTCAAGTATGTCAATTCCATTCAACACTATGTCCCTCATAAAACCTACAACAAAATAACCACATTCAACACTTCCCTCTTGGTGAGGACAAGGACGATCCAAGATTTTTGTTTTATAGTCTCGTCTCCTTTTAATCCCTTCTCCGGCTATAAGCTTCCAATCCATTAGGACCCTAGCAAGTTTGCAAAATTCAAAATAATTAAGATGCATACCATTAAGATTAAATCAAACAAAATTCTATTTTGACATTTCATCAGTATGTGGTGGGCAGAAAAAAAAAAGTGTAAAATATTGTGTGTTCGTAAATCTTAAAATGCCAAAAAATTACACAAAAGATTCGTCTATAAAGAGCAACAATAAAAAAAATTGAACAACAATAAATATACAAATTACATTTCAAAAAAGTTATAAAAGAATTGTGTGTTCATATTTTTGTTGGAAAACAAGAAATTGAGTAATATGGAAGTCACCTTGCCTTTCTTTGATACAAAATAGTTCACAGCCTTGATGAGAAGACAGGGTGGTAGTGAAGGTGACGACGGCGGCGGTAAAAAAAAGAGAGAGAGGGGAGGGCGACGGGAGAATGAAGGGGAGGGGATGGCGGCCTTGCGGGCGACAGTCGAATGAGGAAGAGGGGAGGGCGAGCGACGTCACCGGGAGAATAAGAGAGAGTATAAGACAACGGTGCTGTCGACGGGCGGGCGAAGGAGATAGTGAGTAGAAGAAATCTTTGAGTAGTCGAGAAGGAGAAAGATAAAAATGATGATAAAGGATGAGGAAAGTGGATTTAAGTTAAGGTTTTTGTGCGAATTTCAAAGCACAAAATTTCAAATTTTTAGAGTGATTTTCGAAAGATCACACGACGGAAACCGTCGTGTGATCTTTCGAAAATCACTCTAAAAATTTGAAATTTTATCAAGGATTTACACGTGAATTTCACAAAGTAAAAATTTAAAATTTAATTTTCGGAAGAAACCGTCGTGTAATCTTATGAAAATCGGAAGATTACACGACGGTTTTCGGTTTCCAAAAACCATCGTATAATCTCTCTAAAAATTTGAAATTTTGTCAAGGGGTTACACGCGAATTTCATGAAGTAAAAATTTGGAATTTGATTTTCAGAAGATTACACGACGGTTTATGAAAACCGTCGTGTAATCTTATGAAAATCGGAAGATTACACGACGGTTTCTGAAAACCGTCGTGTAATCTCGAGATTATACGAGGGTTTCCAAAAACCGTCATGTAATCTTATGAAAATCTCAGAGATTACACGACGGTTTCCATAAACCGTCGTGTAATTTTATGAAAATCGGAAGATTACACGACGGTTTCAATAAACCGTCACATAATCTCCGTCGTCTAAGCTAACTTTTGTAGTAGTGTATGCTCTAAAAATAATGCCAAATAACAATGTAAGGCATAAAAAAGAAAATCAGCAACAATGTTAAGTAGCCAAGGTCAGTCTTCTCAAGTCCAAACCATCGAGACTCTAACCATGGAGCTCAAAGACAGCACACTATCTTTCACCTTAGAATTGGATATCCGTGTTGATACCAAGGATTCAACATCACCATAAAGAAAATGGGCTTGTTCCTCATTTGTAGCAGCATTAACTCGTTGCACAATTCAAATACCAAGAGAACGAGACGAAAAATCCTATGTGCATACAAAGTATTAATCCAGGTCGACATTGAAGTGGTTCACTCCTTGGGTTTTCCAAAACACAAGCGAGTTACCGCTCATCAAGCCACTCGATTGAGGGTACCTCCCCCAACTCTTTATCAAGAAGAAGAGTCTTCCGTCCTCTCGAGCAGTACTCACTACTATCGGAGTCACTCCAAAAGAATCATGTATATAAATTGTTACCTGCCTGCTATATCTTTGCCATGTTATATCATCAGAAAGCGGTAATGGGACCTCAAAATTTTTTCCAATCTCGGATAGAGCAATCGCTTTTGTGCAGATATATGAAATATTTTGATAGTCTTGGGGCTGCAGCTGCGGCGGAGCGGGTGACTGCGACCATGACAGAGTGGGTGGCTACTGCTGTGACTGCGGCGGAGCTGGTGGTTGTGGCTGCTGCTGTGTGTGTGCGGCTGCGGTGGAGCTGGTGGCTGTGGCTGTGGCTGTGGCTGTGGCTTTAGCTGTGGCGGAGCGGGCAAGAACTCAAAGTCAATAACATATTATAAACTTGGGGAAAAAAAAGTAGTTAACAAGAATTACACTTACTGTAATTCGCCTCCTCCCGTTGAGTAGCCAATGCGTCAGAATTCTCAATCGACCAATTTTGGTTATCGAGAATAGTTGCCTCCTCCTTGGCCTCATATGGAGAATAGCTTGATAGTCTTGGGGCTGAACCCGTGACAGAGTGACCCCCTCCCACCCTCGGCCCCCTCTTTCTCTCTTCTCCTCTCTCTTTTCCCTCTCTCCCTTCCCCCCTTTCTCTTCTCCTCTCTCCCTTCCCCGGGCATCCCCCCGGCCCCCCGGCGCCCCCCACCCCATCCCCGGTGACCCCCTCCCACCCCCGACCCCTCTTTCCTTTCCCCTCTCTCCTTTCCTCTCCTTTCCTCTCTCCCTGCCCCTGGCCCCCCCATCCCCGGCCCCCCAGCGCCCCCCTACCCCAGGTCCCCGCCCGGCACCCCCTCACCCCAGGTCCCTTCCCCCGGCACCCCCACCCCCACCCCCACCTCAGCCCCCCTCCCTCGACCCACCCCGGCGCCCCCTAATTTTTTAAAAACCCCCTTCTTTTCTAGATTTTTTTAAAAGTCTTTTCCTTTTTCTAAACAGTCTTTCTTCTTCATCTACATTTGAGAGAAATCCAGTATTCCAATGTTTTTTTAAAGATTTTAGAAGTCCAACAAATTTATCAAACGTGAGAAATCCAACGTTTTTCACGGTTTCAATTTTTTGTCTCTAGAAACCCAAGAACTTAATAAAATCCAACATTTTCCGGATTCAATAATACTCTTACTTTCAACATACACTAGTAAAAATTGTGGATTATACGACGGTTATTTACCGTCGTGTAAGTGTAAAGTTTACACGACGGTTAGACAACCGTCATGTAATCCAGTGTCGTGGAAGATACCACGACGGTTCCATAACCGTCGTGGTATCTCAATATTACATGACGGTTCACACCATCGTCGAATCAAGAAATATAGTAGCAAATGCCGTAAATTGAGAACTTTACACGACGGTTTTCCTTCAAAACCGTCGTGTAATCACTACATTACACGACGGTTTTCCAAAACCGTCGTGTAAAGTTGCTTGAATTAAAAAAAATTTTGGCTTTTTTTTTACGATGGCATACATTACACGACGGTTTCGGAGCAAAACTGTCGTGTAATGTGTGTCATCACCAAAAAAAAGCAATTTTTTTTTTAATTCAAACCCAATTACACGATGGTTTTGAGTAAAACCGTCGTGTAATGGTACACATTACACTAGAATCAAATTCCATATGATTATCCAAAACAAAAATCCAATTTAGCATTTCATCGAGCATGTGGTGGGCGGATAAAAATCATATTAAAAAATGTGTGTAATGTGCCAAAACCGTGCACAAAACATTCATCTCCAAAGAGCAACAATAAAAAAAAAAAAAAAAAGCATTCAAACAACACTACAAATTACACTCCACATAAGTTATTAAAGCATTGTGTGTTCGTAGTTTTGTTAAAAAATAAGAGATTGAGCAATATAGAAGTCACCTTGCTTTTCTTTAAAGAAAAATAGTCACGGCCTTGATGGGAACACCGGGAGAGAGAGATCATGGCGACGGTGGCGGCGGAAAAAAATCGGGGCTATGGCGGCGGTTTGGGAAAAGTTTGAAGTGACGGCGGTGACGTGACCGGATTTTAAGTTTGGGGGGGGCGGGCGGGTGGGTGAAGGAGGTGGGGAGGAGAAAAGTTTGAGTTGTCTAGAAGGTTAAAGATGAAAATGATAATAAATGAAGAGGAAAGTGTATTTATGTAATGGGTTTTCGTGCGAATTCCAAAGCATGAAATTTGAAAATTTTGAAAATTTTCTGAGGATTACACGACGGTTTTGCTCAAAACTGTCATGTAATCTTTTTTTTTAATTTGAAAATTTGAAAATTTTAAAAATTTTTGAGGATTATACAACGGTTTTTTATAACCGTCGTGTAATCTTAGGATTACACGACGGTTTTGCTCAAAACTGTCGTGTAATCCTTTTTTTTTTTTGAAAATTTCAAATTTTGAAAATTTTGAAAATTTTTGGAAGATTACACGACGGTTTTGCTCAAAACCGTCATGTAATCCTTTTTTTTTTTTTTGAAATTTTGAAAATTTTGAAATTTTTCGGAGGATTACACGACGGTTTGGAACCGTCGTGTAATCCTAAGATTACACGACCGCACGACGCTTCTTATTACACGACGGTTCTAAGAAGCGTCGTGTAATCCTTTTTTTTTTTTTTGAAAATTTGAAAATTTTGAAAATTTTCGGAGGATTACACGACGGTTTTGCTCAAAACCGTCGTATAATTTTTTTTTTTTGAAATTTTGAAAATTTTAAAATTTTTCAGAGGATTACACGACACTTCTAAGAACCGTCGTGTAATCCTTTTTTGTAATCCTTTTTTTTTGAAAATTTGAAAATTTGAAAATTTTGAAAATTTTCGGAGGATTACACTATGGTTTTGCTCAAAATCGTCGTGTAAACCCTTTTTTTTTTGAAAATTTTGAAAATTTTCAGAGGATTACACGATGGTTTTTATAACCGTCGTGTAATTCAATTTTTTTTTATGCTGCCAGATTACACGACGGTTCCAACAAAACCGTCGTGTAACCGTCGTGTAATCTAGCGGATTATACGGCAGTTCATCAAAACCGTCGTGTAATCCTTTGTTTACACGACGGTTTTGTCAAACCGTCGTGTAATCTTATTTAAGATGACGGTTTCACAAAAACCGTTATGTATTTTTCGTCGTGTAAGCCAACTTTTGTAGTAATGATATGAATATTACTATGTAAAGTCATTATCAAAATATAATATATTTTCTACAAGATGGCAATCATTCTTCTATGATTTTGCCATTTTCCCCTTTTTTATATACATCAGTTTTCAACAAGAAAAGAAGAAACAAATATATATATATACATATATATATATATCTATATATATACATATATGAATTCTACAATGATAAGGAGATATTTTTAGAAGAAAAATTGCTTATAATTTTGTTTTCATATGAAGCCTTAATTTATTCTTATTTTGATCATTATTAATTAGGGTTTAGTTTTTAATATATATTGTACTTAAACTAGTCTATTATTAGTACTTAAACTAGTTTTAATATATATATATTGTACTTAATTAGGGTTTAGTTTTTAATATATATATATATATATTGTACTTAAACTAGTCTATTATTAGTATTCTATATTATTAATATGAGGTGTGTAAAAAGAATTTTTTTTAAAATCATTTGTCATTAAAAGAAATTTTATTGATAATATGAGGTGTGTGAAAAATGTTTTTTTAAAACCATTCTTGTCTTTAAAAGTAATTTTATAAAAGGGATAATTCAATAATAAAAAATCATTATAAAAAGGTGTGGAGAAAGTAAACAAGGGATGGCAATAGATGTCCACAAAGCAAAAAACTCTCGGTTTGGTTTTGATTTTACAGTTATACCCTCCGTTTTTGTGACACAAAAATTTCAATGGATAAGTATTTCCAACACAACATGTATGCAGACCAAGATTAACAACAACAATAACCAGAACCCGAATATTAACAACAAAAATTTCGGTTATGTCAACATAAGTTCCTTCTCCCCACTAGACATAACCAACAGAAGAATTTAGTACCTCCCTAGTATTTCCTAGTAAGTAGTACCATACTACTCATAATAATATGGTAAGCCATTAAATGCAAGTATAAACACCCAATAATATGGTAAGCCATTAAATGCAAGTATAAACACACACTCACATCTAAACATATATATATATATATAATCCATTGGTCATATGTAAGTTGTAAAAATAAATATCCCTCAATAAGTTAATGCAATAAACAAATATAAATAGAAGAAAAAGAAGACCAGCATAACTCTAAACAGATGGAAGATGTGAAGGAACCGGTGTTGGCCAAGCGGGATGCACAAGAGGAATGGAACTAAATCGTTCATTTGGATCTATAGACGTTTCAAGCTCGCCGACCTTTTCATACCTGTCTTCTGTAATCTTATATTGAAAAACATCATATCCCCATAACATAAAAACCACATCGTCACTGCTTGGATGAACGGCAAGACCAAGCATGCTTTGAGTATTTGCCCTTTTCAAGTATATCTCATGAACCAAAGCCCATGAAGTGGATAAGTAGTCTTCATAATTCAATTCCCAAACTTTCATAACTAGGCATTCCTCGTTTGTGTTAAAAATTTGAAATAGCCGCAGCAGCCCACGTACGGCTCCAAATTGTACTTTGCCATAGGAATTCTGCCATCCACTCCCAAAGTCATCAGGAAGCTCAATGACAAAGCATCGATCATTGAACAAATCAAATGCAATGATTCTGTCAAAAGTATAATCGCTTTCACGCCAATATAGAATTCCATTGCATGTAACAACATCAGCATAGTCGCAATACTTGATCTCTTTGGCTCGCGGAAATGAGAAGTAAGATTGGCTCCATTGTCTTGATTTAGAACAAAAAATTGATACCTGAAACCTATTATCACCATCTTCTTCAAGAGGCAAAGCAAAATGAATTAATACAACCTTGTATTGGTATTGAGTTTTGGTAGTGGAGAATCCAAGCGGTTCATTGCTACTGTCGGGCACACGTACCAATGCAAATCCAATCGGCCAGCCTCTGGGAATCTTAGGGATCTGAAAGCACTGTTTAGTAAGCGGATTACAAATGTAGTATTCTTTCCTACGCGTACCAGGTTCCACAAGCAACAAGTCATCAAACGAGGCCCTTACAACCATAGGTGAAGGCAAGAAATCCAAATAACTAGATGCTGCCTTATCATGAAGAACCTTCGATTCCTCAGAGAATAGCTTATAAAATGGTTGATAGCATTGGATGCCTCTGAATGTATAGACATCAGACCTTAAAAACAAGATAGTATAGGGCAGTGAGTAACGATCTTGCCGGTCATGATGGTGGCAAACGAAATTTGGAATAAACTTAGGATGAGAAATGACAGAATTCCAATGACGACAGACAGAGCTGAAGAGAACAGCAGATCGACAATTGGGCAGTCTAAGAAATATCTCGAGCAATATGTCTTCACTGACATTCTTCAAGAATTTGGATACTGCAAAAGATAACGAGAAGATTTTTTTAGTTATAAAAATATCAGCGGGAGTGTCCACATATGATATTAAATAATACTTGCATAAAAGAGATATATAGAGAGAGACAACGTCCGGAGAGCAAATTATGACATACAAATTACTCTTTAGGAACTACAAGTGTATGCATAGAAATCTGATGTATGGTGGCCTAAACTAGAGTCTATAATATGTTCACTTGCACCTACCACTCTTGCTCTTCATGTGTTATGCGTTAAATTTCCACAAGTCCAAGGCCAACATTGAGAAAGAGCAATCAACCGGATTAACACGTTTACCTAGTTTGAAATCAGGATTTTCATTGGAAGAAAAATCATCTCCAACCTTAACTATATTGTTTCTCCTCATCTCTCTTCCTTTGCGAATTCGTGCCCTTTTGTTTCCCTGCCAAAAACAGTAACATAAAATACTTGTAATTGGGTTACTTGGAGTTAGTTTGTAAGACCCAAATTACTTGTAATAAGGAAGACACGCACACAAAAAGTGAACTCATATGTTTTAAATTAAAGGGATTTTTTTTTTTAGAGCCGAAAAAGATAGAAGCTTTTATTTTCCGGGAAAAAAAAGAATGGAACTCTAATGCCATTATCTCGCAGAAGCTTCTGTACAAAGAGATCAAGCTTATAAGTATAACTATGAGATCTGAAACATACAATTTCTTAGAATTAACCCCCAAAAAAAAAAAGTGCAAAATCAAAATTACCAAACCAAAAACCAGATCCCGTAAGCTTCACTTCAGATAGATTAAAGTTTTAATTTTGAAATTTATTATTAAAATACTAAGTTTACAACCTAACATATTAAAAAAGAACCTATTATTTTCCGAGTCCACAAACATACCCACACAATCGAACTTTTCTTCGCATGTTTTAAACATAATTTGGAGACTAAAAAGATTCTCCCGAATCAGAAGGCTAAAACTTTGAAATTCACAACTCATATGTTTTTGAATTAAAGGGAAAAAATCATTCTTTCTTTTTAATCTTATAAGCCGGAAAAATAAAAAGAAAGCTTTTATTTTCTAAGAAAAAAGAATCAAACTTTGTAGGTCATGATCTCGCAGAAGAAGCACGGCTTCTCCAAGTACCAAAGAATCAAACTTGGAAATTTGAGGGGGGAAAAAGGCAAATTTTTCTTTTCTTTTAATCTTATAAGCCGAAAAATAGAAGCTTTTTATTTTCTGAACAGAAAAGAATGGAACTTTTGAATGGCATGATCTCGCAGAAGCTTACGTACAAAGAGATCAAACTTATAACTGTGAGATCTGAAACATACAAATAATCAGAATTAACAAAAAAAAAAAGAAAAAGAAAAAGAAAAATTGAACTTGATTTGTTATTTAGCGGGGGGGAAAAAATAAATAAATAAAAGGGAAATAAAACCTTAAAACAAGAGGTTGCGAACCTTATGCTTTTTCCACGGATGCGCGAACGTAAAGAAGATGGTGCGAACCTTATCCTTTTTCTCCAGACCCGCGAACCTATTCTGCCTCTTCCGCATGATTTTAGCCAACAAAATCAAACTACTAGATTGAAGAAGAACGGAGAAACCTATTGGCTTTATGTGTGTATGTGTGTGTACATATATAATATGTATATAGATATCCGATGACTTTTTTTTTTTTTTGCTAACCTAGATATCTAATGACTTGTGAGTAAGAAGATTCGACTCTAAGGGTTGACAAATGATATAAAAGACGGCGCATGACAGGGTTTGGAATTTGGATTTAAGCATGGGTTTGATTTGTCCGTTAGATATAAAATTTTTAAGTTAGAGTTGGTTAATTTTTTTATATATTAATTATATTTTTATTGATTTTTCATAAAAATAAAAATAAAAATTGAGTTGGTTAATTTTTTTATATACTAATTATATTTTTATTGATTTTTCATAAAAAAAAATAAAAATTAAGATAAAAAAATATAGTTTAATTAAAGTTAAGTTGAAATGCTAAACAAAGCATTAATAAACAAAACATCCTTAGATTCTATCAATTTCACTTTTGCCCAAATTTAAAGGTTTTTTTTTTTTTTACTATCTAAATTTTAAAAACTCTCACTGATCTCTTAAATTTTAATAAATTTCTTTTACTATAACAATAAAAAAAACAAACAAACAAACAAACACACAATAAAGAAAGGAAGAAACTAATCTCGCTAAATCCCTTATATTAGTATTTTTGTTAAAGAAAAATAAAAAAAGACAACAATCTAAAACTAATTCGAAACTTAAATAAGACTAATTTAAAATTTAAAAGAAAATATAAGAGTTTCTAAAACTCACATGGTAAGGTGAGGATGATCCTCAAATTTAGTAGAATATCCTCAATCCACAATCTTGTATGTAATTTTCGAATTAAGAAAATCAAACTCTATTAGTAATCAAAATGCTTTCAAATCCACTCCAATGTAATGGATAAAATTGAAAAGTTGATTTCCTCTATTTTAGTGCACTCTTCTACATGTTAAAATCAGGGCAGAGAAATTAACTTTCTTTTGTTGATAAATACCTTTTTCTCCGGTGAAGTGGCACGTGGTGGCGGGGCAATGAAGCGTGGGGCGATTGTTGGATGATGATGTATTTATGTTTTTATTTATTATTAGTGTGTTTTTGTGGTTGGTTTGAAATAAAAGGGGTGGTTCTTCCACCTCTATATTTTGTCTATGTCGTTGTTCTACTTGTGGTTACTTTCGATGTGATCAGAGTTTTAGTTCTGCTGAATCTGTGTCTTTGCGGAGTTTGTGGCCTCTATATTATGAATGGCTGTTTCTTGATCAATCGGATGATTCTATCGATTGTGAAGGTTTTGTCAAAATGAGCTTTGTACATGCTCGAATATGGGATTGTTGAGAAATTCAAAAAATTTTACCGTTACTGGGTCACGACATAGTTCCCCTCACTGGATTATAGTGTTTGAACCGATTTCATTCGAGGATTATGTCTCTTGTATTATGAGGTTAGTGGTTTGGTATTGGTGTCTGCACCGTATTCTTAATTAATGTATTTTCTCCATTTCAAAAAAAGAAACCCAAATTGAATAATAAATTTCCTTATTATTTCATATTCTAGACACAAAATTATCTAATTTCATTAACAAGAATTCTGATCTAGAGCAAACCAATTAGAATGTCAAAAAAAAAAAAATAATGAATCAATAAAGTATAAACTCTGTAGTCTCTACCAATTTTCATAACCCAACTCAAGACCAAACGTATAAAATCATCTTTCTTAGAGAGAAAAACAATATACTCACAACCACAACAAATCATAATGAAAAAGGAACAAGAGAGAGAATACACGGATTGAAGCTTATTATTAGCATCTCAAAGTAATTAAAAATAATATCAATTAAACTCTATAATCTCTAAAAATGCTAATCTAACCAAACAATCCTCTGTTCAATTTTTGGTATCCCAAATAATGTCTAACCAATAATATTATGCAATATTATCCTAAAAAGTTTAAAATATTTTATAATTGATTTTCTATATCTTAAAATCCAACTTCTTTCAATGATGTGTCAAAATATAATTGGTTAAACATCATTTAAGACACCAAAATTGGACATGAGATGTCAATCTAATTCAAACACATTAAACCGCAAAAGTTGGGAAAAATAATAGCATCAGTGTTGGAGTTTGTTGACGTAAAACATTTTGTAAGGCTTTCTTTGTCTTTTAAGTTCAATTCCAATTAAACTGTATCTTTTTATCTCAGTTTTTGTCTTTTTCTAAATATTCAATAAAATTTATAACTAATTTTTGAAAAGTCAACTAACTCTAATTTAACATTTTCATTTTCAACCAGACAAATCAAACGTAAGCTTAGAGGTGTCTCGTTAACTAGACAAAATACAATGTGTTAGTGGTTTTCACCTTTTTTTTTTTACCCAATAATTCACGCGGAAAATCATATGAGTTTAAACTTGTGATTCAGGTAAAATTACACGTAAAAGCAAATAAATAAAATAATAATAAATAAAAAAATAAAAAAATTAGTTATTAAAAATGACAATTCACTTGACAATAATCATTTTGAAGCTGACGATGCAAATTTGGTACACTTAATTTGATGGAACAACTTCTTTTTTTTTTTTTTTATAGGGTTAGCAATACCAAACCCTAAATTTTTAAGTATTAATTTATATATCATATTTTTATAGTAGATAAATAAAGTTAATATGACAATACTTAAACATTTATTGATAACAAAACAACTCGTGTATCATATAAGTTAGTTTTTAACTGTTTGGATTAGAGTTAATGTCCCGAGTATTTTTTTTTCCTCATAATTTGATGGAACGACTTGTTCTAAAGTTTACCGTTGTTTTTCAAATTAACTATCCCTTATCTAAGACTAATAGAACGACCTTTCCTTGTTCATGGATAAGCGACCAGTCGTTTATTATTCTTGTCGTTTATATAAAAACGTCGTGTTTCTGTCCGTTTGCTATTGTTGTTCAACCTTCAAGCATTTATGACATAGAGTTTTGCCTTATCTTTTTCTTTTTCTTTTGTAATTAAGGTGCTTTCATGTCTTTGGCTTCTGTGAACACATCATTTCTTGTACTCTAAAATCTTTTGTCGTTTCAATAAGTGAATTGTAGAAAACATGTTATACAAAATATTTCAATTAGGTACAAGATATTTTCCTTTCCTCCTATTTTTCTTTTACCTATAATGTGGTTTCAAGAGCATGGTACAACCAGATTTTGAAGAGAGTTTTGTCAAACAAATAAATAAAAACAAGGGTCGTAAACTTATATATACTTATGAGGGCCTCAAAATATTTGATGCCACAGCAGACCTATCTTTCTCCATCCAATTCAACTTTGAAAGGGGGTTACTGTTCCTATATCACATCGTCGAGAGAAGAAACAAATCTTCACTATACGCAAAGCGAAAAGGATACTTCATATTGTATGGAAGACCTTAGAGATCGTGATCAGCCTACTCATCTCTCAGCTGATCATGAGATCAACATGGTAATTTCATTTTTCACCACCACAAAAAAAAAAAAAAAAAAAAAAGGCCTAGCGCTGATGACTTATATCTGAAAACCAAGATCAGCAACTGACAAACAGAAACCGGATCAAATAACTCATAGCCCATTTGTAAAAATAAACAAAAGAAAGAAGACCGAATTTCTTTCTAAATAGATGGCGAATGTGAAGGAACCGGTGCTGGCCAAGCAGGATGCACAAGAGGAATGAAACTAAATCGTTCATTTGGATCTGTAGATATTTCAAGCTCAACGACCTTTTCATGCCTGTCTTCTCTGATCTTATATTCAAAAACATGATTGCCCCATATCAAAAAAAAAAACCCCTCACCGTTGTTTGGATGAACAGCAAATCCAACGGTCGTGTTACTATTTGCCCTTTGCAAGTTTATCTCGTGAACCAAAACCCATGTGGACGTGGTGGACAAAACAATCTTCATACTTCAATTCCCAAGCTTTCAAAACTAAGCATTCCTCATTTGTCATGAAAATTTGTAACAGCCGCAGCTCTCACACGTACAGCTCCCAATTGTACTTTGCCATAGGAATTCTGCCATTCACTCCCTAGTCATTGGGAAATTCAATGACACAGGCATATAGATCATTGAACAAATCAAATGCAACAATTCCGTCAAACGTATGATCAGTCTGACACCAATATAAAATCCCATTGCACGTAACAACATCAATGTTAGTCGCAATACCTACGTTTTTTGGGTCGCGGATATGTGAATGAGAAGTACGAGTGGCTTGTCCTGATTTAGAACAAAAAACTGTCGCCTTAAATATATCATAATGTTGTTCGTCATCGATCAGGCCCAGCACAACTAATGAATACCACCTTGTATTGGTATTGAGTTTTGGTAGTGGAGAATCCAAGTGGTTCGTTGCTACTGTTGGGCATACAATACCAATGCAAACCCAATTGGAAAGCCGTTAGGAGTCTTAGGAAGCTCAAACCCACTGTCTGGTAAGCAGATTACAAATGTAGTAGTCCATTGTCAAAACGTGAATCAGGTGCCACGAGCAACAAGTCGTCGATCGAGACCCTTATAAATCATAGGTGAAAGCATTGAGTCCAAATAACTAACTAGATGCTACCTTTTCATGGAGAAGAAACTTTGATTCCTCAGAAAATAGCTTACAAAATGGTTGATAACTCTCAATCATGTAAAGATATCAGCTCTTCGAAATATGATAGTGTAGGGCAGTGAGTAGCGATCTTGCTGGTCGTGATGGTGAAGAATATAAACTTAGGGTGAGACATCACAGAATGCCAACGACGACAGACTGAGCCAAAGTGAATAGCAGATCGACAATCGCGGAGTCTAAGAAATATCTCGAGCAATTTGTCTTCACTGACATTTTTCAAGAAATTGGATGCCAGAAGTTTATTACGTAAACCAGTTAGTAACAATCAGAAGAATCAGTTAGTACGTAAACCAGAAAAGAATCTATTCAGTTTATTAACAAAAAAAACACGAGCATCCTGAGTGTTTTCATGTTAAACTTATATACACACAAGAGTTATATATACAAACAAAGACAACACGTCAGGACAACAAATCATGACATACAAATTACTGTTTAGGAACTACAGGAGTATACATAGAAACCTGATATATGTTGTCTTCTTGCTTTGCATTCAAGAATTTTGTTTTATCTTTTAATCCTAAAAGTTTAGAATCTTTTTTGAGGGAAAATTATATGAAAAGGGAAATCTAACCTTTATCAAGATGTTGCCAAACTCATAATTGCCTCATGCATTTATCTGAAAAAACCTCCTACACGAGACGGATTTCTTTTCCCTTCCTTGTGATATTACAGCACATTATTTGTTTTGTCTTTGGAAATATCGAAGCAGCAAGGTTTACTCGATCAAAAAGCAATGCCGAACAAGGTTTTTAACAGTGTAGACAACTAATCCTGAAAAAAAGAGGAAAATAACCAGGGAATAAAAATTAATGGTAGAACGTGACAGCATTTTTTTTTTTTTTTAAGGTGTAGGGATTCGAATTTTTTATCTTATAACGGAGTTTTATGTGAAATTATAGCTTCATTATACCTGCAATCTGCTATTTTATTTTTTCAGTTTTCAGTTTGAAAAAATAAATATATAAAAATTTATTTATCACTGTGACTTTTTTTTTAATTTGGAATTTGAAGGCGAGCGAGAGGGTTGGAATCCACCAAGATAGGATAGACGGCATATAGAAGTAAGGGAGGGTTTGGATCTAACTTCAGATGGGTCGTTATCCAGACTACGAGGAGTAATCGCATAGGCCCAAGCCCAACCCATGATAATCAGAGAAAAATTGTCAAAAATAATTTATAATCTAGAATTCAATTTTTGAAATAAAATTCATACAAATAACGTGGAAGAGGAAGAGGAAGAGGAAGAAGAGGAGGAGGAGGAGGAGGAGGAAGAAGAAGAAGTGGAGGAGGAGCGGAAGAGGAAGAACGTGGAAGAGGAGGAAGGGGGAAAAAAAAAAGAAAAAAGAAAAAAAGAAAAAAAATGCCAATGAAACGGTTTGGAGAGAACCAAAAAAAAAAAAAAACCACGTGGTGGACTTTGGAATAAGGACAAAAATACTTGTTCGTTCTTTTAAATATGGTAAAGATACATATCAATTTTATGCTTCAAGAAAAACTGAAACCAACTATTACCTCACAAAGTAGGAAAGTCGGTCGATGCACATGGACGTGTTGAAAACTGTTCAAGAGAGGTCCACCCAACTTCCATCTACTCTAAAAGACACTTTTTAATTTATGTTGGGATATTTGCGGACTCTCTCTTCCATCTAAATTCACCTAATTTGACATGCATTTAGTACTTCCATAGTTCACTAGATACACTGCCTATGTCTATAGCATAACAAATTTTAACCTATATTAAAACTTTTGCGTGAAGATTTGATAGAGTTTTTGATGGTTGACCAAAAAAAAAAAAAAAAAAAAAGGTAAAAATATGACATTTCAGTAAACGATAAAACGTTAAACTGAAATTTATAAGATTGTATATTCAAACTTCCGATACAAAGTTTAAAACTAATTTAGAAGAGGTTTTTTTTTTTTTTTTTTTTTAAGAAATCATATTTATGATTTTGATTGAAAGACTTTTATATAAAGACCTAAAACAACTATGACATTTCCCTTCAAATCAATTTTTGAGTCTTCTACAGAGATCCATCAAACATACCCACAATATCAGAATTCCTACTAGAGCATGCCTTTTAGTTAAACGACATGTAGATATTGATGTCATATAACCCTAAAAAAAAAAAGATTAAAAAAAAAGTTAATCCATAAGCATTCTTTGCCGTGTAAGCTGATCTAATCTAAGGGTATGTTTGGAAACCAAACTTGATTTTTAATATTCAAATTTTGTCTTTTTTTTCAAAAATCTTTATCTTTTTCTCAAAATTTTTTTTATCTTTTTTAAAAAATTAATAAAATTTATTATTTAAATTTTAAAAACTCAACTCAAACTCACGAATCAAACGAATCATAAAGCTTGTTTATGAGTCGACGAGCCAAAAGAGGGAGACAACTGTCGCGCAATGATAGGAACTGTCGTGCTTTACGGTGTTTAACCCAACCAAGTACGTGTTTATCCACAAGACACGTATCTACAGTTAGATAAATCAAAAAGCGCATCCGCGACACGTCAGTTCCACGCACGTTAAAACTTTTGTTTTTTTAGTTCATCTGCATCCAAGCCAGATGACGTGGCAAATCCTGGTAGTTTTCGGGAACAACATACATACAAACAGAGCACTGTGGGCTCCAGGACACGCTTTCTCACGAATTTCCGTGCTGTCGTGCGTGTAATTCGTTTGACACGACGTCGTATTGCAGAACGCAAATTGGACAAAAAAAGTGAATAAAACGTTTCTTCCACTCTTGTCATTTTTCTAAAAGAAAATCGAGTTAAACAGCATAATTTTTTTTCCTTGCTTTATTTTCTTTATATATATATATTAATATATATATGTTTTTTGAAAATAATTTTTTTTTAATTTGGTTAAATTCGGGAGATCGTTAAAAAGGGTGTGATAGTTGGTGAACAGTTTTGTTGCAAACGCATACTTTTCCTTTTCTTGCTCTGCTTCATAAACTCTCTCTCTCTGTCTCTCTCTTCTTTCTCTCTCTAATTTTTTTCATTTGAAATCAAAGGAAAGAAAGAAGAACAAGCGCATAAAGAAAGCCTTTCAATAGAAATTGAAAGACTGTGAACACAAGTTTACGCTTCTCGGCGGTTACAAATCTTCTACAGTTCTCTGCTTTTGTGAACAAAAAGAAAAACAGAGGAATCTCAAAAACAGAGGAAAATGGATAGTTTGTGTCTGAAAACGGGGATTCACGGGATAACGCCGCCGATCGGGGTGGCTGGAGGAGGACTCGAGGTCCGTACGAATCCGTCTCAGGTGAAGTCGACTACGACGACAACGAAGAAAACGACGCCGTTGTCGAGGTTCTCGTTCAAGTTTCCGTTGAAATCGTTCTGGTCTGGAAGAGGCGGCGGTGGTGGAGGAGGAGGTAGATACGGCGGGATGGCGCTGGACGACGCCGTTTTGGTGGAGGATGCTGAGGAGGAGAAGGTGGAAGAGGAGGAGGTCGAGACTGGGAACTGGATTTTGAAGATTTTGCACGTCAGGTCGCTATGGAGGGAAGGGGAACAGGGGAAGAGCTGTGGTCGACAGGCGGAGGAGAATGCTGATGATCACAGAAAAGGATCGGACGGTGGAGAGGAAGACGATGAGGGATGTGATGGGTGTAGGGTAGATGACAATGATGATGATCATGAAAAGAAGGCTGAATTTGATAGAGATTCGTTTTCGAAATTGCTGAGGAAAGTTTCGTTAGCTGAGGCCAGATTGTACGCTCAAATGTCCTATTTGGGGAACTTGGCTTATTGCATTCCCAAAATCCAGGTAATTTTTATGTATTTCTGATCTGGTTTTGTTGTTATTCGAGTTTTTTTGTTCATGATTTTACGAATCTATCATACATTGAATCGAAAGAAGAAAGCTGATTCCTTTTCTCTGAAGAGAGAAACCCTGGAAATTGGGGTTCAAAATTAGATCTAATATATGTGTACATATCATATGAAAGCAGAATTTTTTTTTTTTTTTAATGTTACCATTAATAAAATAATATTGGTTTTGAAAAGGAGTTTCTGAACTGGATCACCGACATACTATTTTAATTTTTAACATAAGTGATGTAGTTGTCAAAAGGCGACGACATTCATTTCGAGAAGCTTTAATGATGTGAAGAAAATTGCCTCAAACTTTATAATATAATTCTGGCTTTTCGCGTGTTTCAATTCCTTTTTCTCGAAAGAATTTATCATTCTATGGTGAAAATGACGTCAGATTCATACCCTGTTTCATGAAATTGAATACTGAATAAAAAAATATTATTATTTACGATCAAATATGGAAGTTTCCTTGGTGCTTATCTATTTTTGGTTTGCTGATTCAGCCAGGAAATCTTCTAAGATGTTACGGTCTGCGTTTCGTGACTTCGTCGATAGATAAAAGGGAATTGGCTGCAAAAGCCGAGAAAACTCAGGAGTCAGCTGAAATTCAAGAAGAACAAAGTGATTCAAAAGATACCAAGGAAGTGGAGAGTCTGGAAAATAATGGATACGGAATTAACGCATCGATGGCTTACCAGGTTGCAGCCTCTGCAGCCTCTTACCTGCATTCTCATACAACCAGTATACTGCCATTCAATACCTTGAAAAGCGAGGTTGGAGAAGATTCGCCGGAAGAAAGCTATGGGAGTAGGATGACGAACTCGGAAATGGCTTCGCTGATGGCTACCACGGATTCAGTTACTGCGGTGGTTGCTGCGAAGGAGGAAGTGAAGCAGGCTGTAGCAGATGATTTGAATTCAACACATTCTTCGCCTTGTGAGTGGTTTGTCTGCGACGATGATCAGAGTGGCACGAGATTCTTTGTCATTCAGGGGTCCGAGACACTTGCCTCCTGGCAAGCAAATTTACTCTTTGAGCCAATTCAGTTTGAGGTAAGAAATCAAGTGATTGATGACTCAATCAGTAATTCGTTGTTTGTTTTAATCAAGTCCGATAAGAGCTCAATGTGAAGAAATTTCGTTGTTCTTGGTCAGGGACTGGATGTTATTGTGCATAGAGGTATATACGAGGCTGCGAAAGGGATGTACGAACAGATGCTGCCTGAAGTCCGAGAGCATCTGAAATCCCATGGAGAACGCGCAAAGTTTCGTTTCACTGGCCATTCTCTAGGGGGGAGCTTGTCATTACTGATAAATCTCATGTTGCTGATACGGAATGAAGCGCCGGTTTCCTCCTTACTACCTGTAATAACTTTTGGTGCACCATCCATTATGTGCGGAGGCGATCAACTACTTCGCAAGCTAGGATTGCCGCGAAGTCATGTTCAGGCAATCACAATGCACCGGGACATTGTGCCTAGAGCATTCTCTTGCAATTACCCGGATCATGTGGCAGAGTTTCTCAAGGCTGTCAATGGGAACTTCAGGAATCATCCTTGTCTCAATAGCCAGGTAAAATTTGTCTCATATTAGCTTGTTTTTTGTAGAGCTTCATGAAAAATGGTTGCTTTTGGTGTTTTGGTCTAAAAACTGTTTTTAGAGTGTCTAGATAACTTTCAAATGTTTGACCATTTTTTTGTGCATTTGTACGTGACAGAAGCTACTATACGCTCCAATGGGGGACTTTTTGATTCTACAGCCGGACGAGAACTTCTCTCCAAGCCACGATCTTCTTCCCTCAGGCACTGGTCTATACCTTCTAACCCGTCCAGTATTAGACGGCAATGATCAAGCAGAGAAGCAGCTCCGAGATGCAAAGGCCTTGTTCCTAAACTCGCCTCACCCGCTCGAGATCCTACGTGACCGCTCCGCATATGGCACTGGAGGAACCATCCAACGAGATCATGACATGAACTCTTACTTAAAATGCATAAAAGGGTTCGTCCGTCAAGAGCTGAACCGCAATCGCAAGGCCAAGAGAGAAAACCGAAGGAAGGTCTGGTGGCCCCTCGTGGCACAGCATGGCATCAACGCAGGCATTGTCGTGGGGAGGCCCGTCCCCACCGGGACGGTCAACTTAGGCCAGGAGCAGATCAACTTCTCTGGCATTGTGCAAAGTGGGAGAGAGTCGTTGAAGCGCTTCAGCAGGCTTGTGGCGTCCCAGCACATGCACTTGTTTGTTGTGCTTTTGTTCCCAGCAAGGCTGTTGCTCCTGGGGGCATACAGCGTGATAGGTTTCCATTGACCAAGACTTCTTGGATTTTAGAGCTGCCGCCCCACACCACTTCCACACCCACCTCCGCCCCCCCCCCCCCCCCCAACCAAATAATAATAATAATAATAATTAAAAAAAACAAAAACAAAACAAAACAAAATTTTTTCCCCTTATAGTATATTGGTGGGACTGGGACGGTTGTACAGGTGGAACTTGGAGGGAAATTGATGACAGGTTGATTAGATTGATTCTTTATTCATTCTTTTCCATTGTTAGACGCAATACAAAAAGATCTCTGTTCTCATAGATAAGCCTAAAAAAACATGTATTGTTGAGACAAAAAACTGACACTTGAATATCAAGCTATCAAAAAGATTCCCTCAATGTTGTAGATTTACTTAAGTATTATAATTACCCATGTTTTATCTTTTTTATTTTCTATTATGTTATTATTGATTGAGATTTTCAGGAATTGATATTTATCTTCCCTTTTGCTTAACGAAATGAGAAACGTCATTAGGACTTGAAAATGATACCTTGATTCTTGCGTGGGGGCGTTGCGTTGAACAGTGTTTGGCACATAATGGTGGTTTTTGTGGACCATATAAGGTTGCAATGTCAAATATCTAATCAGTCCCCTCAGCAAATTGAGTGACTGATGTATGTACCTGTCTACCCTGGTTAGATAATAATAAAGCTTTTCATAAACATGGAAAGTACTTGGATTGATCGACACTTTCTTTTTTTCTTTCCTTTTTTTTTTTTTTTAAGTGATATTGTAAAATATAAATATTAAGAAAGGAAAAATAAATAAAAAAAGAGCTAGACCTTTTTATTCTCGTGTCAAACTAGGTATGAAGGAGATATGACCAGGAGGGCGTCCAAAAATCTTAGTCGTTTTGTGGATGGGTCATGAAGCGCTAAAATAGAAGACAAAATAGGCGTCACCGGTCCAAAATGGCTGAGCCTCCTTATGCCTATCCATCCAACAATGCAGCGTCCGGCCTAATGCGGATAAAATCCCAAAATCTCAGTTCTCCATCTTCCCTTTTGGATTACTTCGAACACACAGAATCTATTTATATTAGAGGAGATCATTTTTGACACTATTTAAATTATTCTTTTGCGGTGTTTTCAATCACAAAAATATAAATTTACTATTTGAATTTAATTTTCAAACCTATAATCCAAACATTAGTCTATATGATACTAGTTATTATTTATTACTTGCAGTGATTATCACTAGCAATTTTTTTAGGTCTAATCAATCATAGTATTACACGTCATTGAATAAAATTGGATGTTATGGTAAAAAAAATGAGTTATAAAGTATTTTAAACTTTTTAAACCACGTGAGATAATACAATTGATTAAACCCAAAAAAAAAAAAAAGATAGAAAATCTGAGACCTTTTTTTTTAACTATAAAATATTTACATGTAATAACGTGTAGAATTAGGTCCTAATTAATTTGTCTCGGAGTTGAGATTTTTTTAATTTGTAATTAGTTGAAAAGTTGTAATGAATATCACCGTTGGTGATAAATAAAATTGCATAGCGTTTTAGGATTGTGAATGCATCGCTTTCGTGGGAGATGCTTATAGCTTCGGGTCTCTTCTTTTTGGCCTTTTTTCCAATGATGATTTTTCGTAATAATCCTTGTTTTATACCTCGTGGGGCTATGGGTTTTGGTAGGTGGTAGGGAACTAGGAAAAGTTCCAGTTGGACCATTTAGTAGAAAAATGCCAAGATAATGAATTGACACGACGGTTGGTTAAGCAAGTGCCCTTTTTTAGAGGGTGGAACACGTAAAATGGAAATACTAGAAAGAAGAAGAAAACCAGAACACAACTTTTTCGAATGACCTGCGTTTTGGACAGTCCACCTCGACTGCCTATCCATTGCCAATGGGTGAGACGAAACTCCATGCAAATCCCACCCTGTAAGTTTCGTATTTTCTCAGCTAATTTACCATGTCAAAAAAATGAAAATAATATCGGCAATACGTAATTCCAAAAAAATGAGAAATGGTACAAAAACGTATAATTTTTATCTTAAAAAAGTTCATATATTTTTAAATGCTCGTGGAAAACGTGTTAAGTTTGTGTGTGGTCTATGTATGTCCTCTATACCAGGCCGGCAGCCTCCTCGTGAGATCCATAATTTAAACGAAAATTTTCATCTTCTTCCAGTTAGAGGTTGTTAATAGCGTAACCAACTTTTAATACAAAGAAGCTAAAATGGTTTTTTCTTTCTTTCTTTTGTAAAAAATTGTAAATGACAGCATTTGCAACATTTTATACTATTTCAAATATTACTTTCCAAATATTATTTGAAATGTTGGGAAATGATTGAAATAAACAATAGACTCTTTTTGAAGGATAGCTTTTTATTGAACAACACTTATTTTTTTGCTTGTCTTGAACACAACACTTTGATTCGTTTAAAATGGGTTTGCTGTAAAGTCATGGAAAAGGTTAACCACCAGCTATTGATTCTCTATATCTTGCCCGAGTTAATGGTGAGCAAAACTTTCATTTGCCGGGTCGTTTACGCATTCAACAACTAACGATTTTCTGGGATTAGTGAGGGAAAATTTTAAAAAAAAAAAAAAAAAGTGACTTTGTTTTGTAAATAAACTATATATTTTAAAATTTGCTATTTATTTTTAAGAGTTATGAAAATGACCTTAATGCTACAATTTTTGAACTACTTTTACCTAAAGTACTTCACCACGGTCCAACCCAACTTCTATCCAAATAATAGAGGGTTATTTACATCAATGTCTAAATTAAAAACTATGATTTAAAAATTGTTCATTTTTCTTTTATTTATATGAATGTTTAAATTGATACTTATTTATAAAGACCATATTATCCTTTCATCAAGAATTGAAAATAAATAAATAAAGAATTGATAAAAAAGAAAAGAAAAAAAAATCTCTAAAACATTTTAGATTAAACAAATCTTTTATAAAATGAAAAAAAAAATTTATTTTACTTGATTTATTATAAAAAAAAAGAATCGATATTAGTTGTATGACATATAAAAAATATTCATTACGATAAACAATTGTTCATTAAGATAAATTCACAGCGAATATATTAAAAAATAATATTGAAAAGAAATATTAAACACATTAAAACCTAAAACAGACATCATAATGAAATACTAATTATCATAAAGAAAGAACATCATAATGATATAGTAATATCGTAAAGAAAAAAACATAGCACATTTAAAAAATTATCATAATGATCTAGTAATTACCATAAAAAAATAAACAATTTTATATCACATTTAAACTTTAGAAACTCTCTCTTTATCCAAAAAAAAAAAACTTTAAAAACTATATTCTATTAAAACAATTCCAATAATAATATAAATAATAAATTATCATAATAACATAACAATTATCATAAAGAACCTGAATCATATTAAAAAAAATTATTTCAAAGAAACTTAAATCATACTTTAGAAATATGATTTTAAAAAAAAACCTAAATCATACTAATAAGCAATCACAGTAATAAAAAACTAGTCATTAAGATAAAGATACAAAAATGATGAATAAATAAGGAAAAAAATAATGAATCTAATGATGGAAAATGATGTTAAGTATGGTAAAAGGACAAAATGGATAGTATAAGTAGTTGTTTCTTTGAAAATGGACATTTACGCAATATTATCAAAAAATAGATATGTTTTAAAGTGAGATTCTAAAAATAGATTTTTGTGTAAATATTTCAATAATAAAGTGGAGTATAAATATCTCACGCGACATAATATGACATATATTCCAGAGCATTATGTGCGTGTTTGTATCACCATTTGAATCTTAAATTTTTTATTCAACCCAAATCCAAACTTATAATCCAAATGGACACTAGATAATTCACCATGGAAAATTTGTAGTAAACCTTTTTTCAAAAAATAATTATAAGCAGCAGCTCTTTTACAAAATATGGGGGGGAAATTGTTTCAGGACTAGTCGTCCATCCCGGCTTTTCAAGGGAGAGAGAGCAGCTTGCCCTCTTTGCAATGCCCTCCACTTTGCTCTAGCTAGTAGCAAAACTGGTCGAACATAACGATCATTTTACTAAAGAGGGAAAAAGGCAAGCCAACTAATCTACTATAATCGGCCACGGAAATGGTTCAGATGAACTCAAGCTGGGAGCTCTTCCGTGACAAGAAAATTACAAACCAAAAACAAGAATCCAAAGCTATAACGGATGCCGAGGAACTCAAGTGACTTTAGAAATTCTCTTTCAGTTATTGTTTTGTTAAGTCCACTATAATCCCTCCTCTTAAAGACCTTGCCATCGATATGCCTTGTGGAAAATATTTAAAATGCTTATGTGAATGCCAAAAAAAAAAAAAAAACTCACAACCAACGTCCTTTGTCTCTTTTTCTCTTCCATTTCACAAACAGAACATGATTACCCCCAAAGCGCTAAGCATCAACCATACAATTTATGAATATACAAGCCACAACAACGCAGCTATGCTTTTTTTGATTACATAGTTCGATCGATCGGAATACAACTTGCCAGGAAAATTCCAAACTAAATATATATATATATATATATATATATTTTCCCCATTAGAGAGGTCTTTTTCAATCAGTTTTATCTGTAGTGGAAACAACTTCTTCCCTAGTGACAGAAAGTTGAAGACTTTTTATTACAGATTAATTTTACCCGCCAAGTACCAGGAGTGCAAGGTAAGGCTACCAAACGACATGATATTCGCAAGAGAAGACAACCCATGAATCATCCCAAATTTCTTATTTATGGCAGCAAGCTTTGGATTCACCTTTGCAACTTCCACGTTCTTTGACCAGCCTACTTCATCCCCAATGTTCTGCTCTCTCTCCACCTTATGCCTTTGCTTCATAATCTGCAGAACAGACAGGAGCAGCAAGTCATATTAAATAACAAATAACTAACATTGATACATGAATCAACAAGACAGAAACACTTAATAAGGATTTTCAAAATCTAAAAACCGTCAATCAACACGACAAGAAAAGCATTTTTACCATTTTTTTGGTAAGAAACAATGGAAACCAATGCTAAGCTATAGACGAATAATTCAATTTCTCATTTGGCTATTAATTCAGTGTCAAAACCATCAGCACCCCTAGAACAAAGATATGCATAAGAAATAGAAAGAGGAAAAGAGAAGTTGATAATCATACTAATAAGCAGTAATGACTAAAAAATCAGTAATGAAGTATAGACAGAATATTTTAAACAATTTCCAGACTTAAAGTCATTAATCAACATGACAATGAAAAACAATTAGGCAAATTTTTATTTTCATTTTTTATTTTTACCAACAATGGAAAATAGCCCTGCGCTATGAATGAAAAGTTCACTCTTCAAGTGTTCAAAACATAAATACACAAGAATTAGGTATATATAAAGGAAAAAGATAATTAAGAAAAGTATACCTCAACAGTCATGGGTGAAAACACAAACAAGTTTGTTAGATTGAAAGCAAAGGCAGAGAGCAAGAACCCGAGCTGGTACTTCTCAGCGGTGTCTGAGGATTTCCATGGATGAAGATATCCGAAGGATGCCACTGATATTGCGC
Organism: Ficus hirta; assembly: GCA_038430175.1. NCBI lineage: Eukaryota > Viridiplantae > Streptophyta > Magnoliopsida > Rosales > Moraceae > Ficus > Ficus hirta. The sequence continues at coordinate 953,761 of CM076596.1, read as the reverse complement.
AGCAGGCACCAACCATCGAGAAGTATGCCGGAAACATTTTACTTTGCAGATTGCCGAATTGGTGCCTTGGAAGATTCCTAGATTTTGTCACAAGCAGGAACTTTCATGTCAGATGAATTCACAAAAGTGTCTCTTGCGGGATTGAGATAATAATGCAGAACATGAGAATTGAAAAGCCAAAATCTGAATTTGCCTACTTTTGTTGGAGTGTTTTTTTTCGGGTAAATATATGTTTGTTGGAGTCGAATTCTAAAACAAAGATTACAGAACCGATATTTATTTTCTTAAATTGACAGGAGATTTTCAGAAACCAAATGAAACTAAAATTCTGCAACTATCTTCTCTTCAATTCCAAGTCAATAGTTGAGCAAAAATGATTCGAAATAATTCTTGGAATAACATATTAGAACAAGCACAGCTCACCGATTCCAGTCTTACAGTTTTCTAGAAACATCAACAACATCTTTTGTTCCCTCCAATTTCTCATCAACCAAACACAAATGAGAGTTACGAGCCTAAAATCATCCGAAATAATTCTCGGTTATAACAACACTGACTCCAACAATGAATTAAAAAAAAAAAAAAAACGAAACTTTCAATTTTAACTGCACTTGATTTTCGTTCCCTCCACTTTCTGACCAGCCAAAAAGACCAAAACTAAAAAAAGAAAAAAAATTGAGGGAAAAGAAAGCGTACTTGAACATGATGATACCACCGATGAAGGTAACCCAGAGAGCGGCGCCCCAGGCGGTGGAGAAGCTGAGGAGATGAGCCAGTTTGAGGTAGGTGGAGAGTTTCGGCGAATTGAGGCCGTCCGATTTTGATCCAAAGGTCTCCGGCGAGAACATCACCCCCACTGCCAAGAAACCCACCGCCGTCAGAAACCGAGTTAGCCAACCCATCGCTCAATCTCTCTCTCTCTCTCTCTCTCTCTCCCTCTCCCTCTCTGATTCTGAGATTTCGCACAAAAAAAAAAAAAAAAAAAAAAAGGAAAAGGCGAAAAGAAAAAAAAGGTTCACTTGTCTTACCTACCCTTGTTCTAGTTCTTCTTGTTTGACTATTGAATTTTCCTCTGAATTTACTAACACACCCCTACTGTTCTTCGTTGTTTACTTCCTCACAATACGCACAATGTCAACGTGGCTAGTAATAAAGATGTCGTTTTTTGTCCTTTCAAATCCACGATTTATTTCTACCGTTAACAGCGCCTTAATGAGACCGGACTTGTGGTCCTTCTAGGAGCGTCGGTGAAAACTGAACCAAGGATGATGAGTCCAGGCCCATACTCAGGCCCAGTTAAAGAGAACTGCAGAAATTAACATCTAGACCAGTGAGGTCCAAGCCCAAAGTGAACATTTTCCACTGGGGACACGTGTTAGGCCGCTTAACGAGTCCACGTGAAGGGTCTTTATTCGACCACGTTTTTTTGGCTCTCCCGCCTATGCCTGAAAATCAAAAAAAACAAAGGAAATAAAAATTTGGGAAGAATTTTCCCTCCTTTTTGCCTTTTTTACCCTCCAAACGGACTCTTCCTCGACAAGCTTCAGCGCACAAACCAGTTAAAAAAAAAAGGGAAGCCATTTTTTCCTCCCATTTCGATTTCTCTGGAGTTCAGATTCTCAAGGACGTTTCGAATTCTTCTCTCCTTTGGTTCTTCGATTTTTCGTTTCTTCGGCAGAGAAATTTCGAGTTGATGTTGGAAACCAATCTCCCAGCGAAACCGTTTCTCGGCGTCCGTTTCGTCCTCAGTGGATTCGATCCCCTTCATGAGCAGAAGGTCCTTTAATCTCTTACTTTAATCTAATTTTTTGTTTGTTTTTAGTTTCTTTGTTTATTTATTTCTGTTATAAAAAAATGTGCAGGTTCGGTCCAAGCTAGTGGAAGGAGGTGGAGTTGATGCTGGTCAGTACAGCAAAAATTGCTCCCACGTAATCGTCCATGATATTGTTTATGTATGTTCCGATTTAGCTGTTTTCCCCTCTAATTCATTAGCCTATTGCTTTTTTTTTTAATATCAATTTATTTCCCATTTTGTTGTTTTTCTTGAAATTGTTTTTGTATTATTGGTGAATTTATGAAGTTTTTAGTGGTTTAATTTATGACTTACAATGTTGTTCTGTATCTTGTATATTTGTACAGGATGACCCTTTATGTGTTACTGCTCGAAAGGACTGCAAATGGCTTGTGACCGGTTTCTGGGTTGATCATAGTTTTGACATCGGAATGCCCGTTGATACCACTTCGGTGCGTCCCATCCATCTCCTTTTTAGATTCTAATTTTGAAAGATTTTTTTTTTTTTTTTTTTTTGTAGCACCATTGTTCGTTTCTTTCACTTTTTTCAGCTTATTTTGTAACATTAAAATTCGTTTACGTATAATGTTCTGTTTGTGGTATGTTATTTTACTTTGTGCATCTATGGCAAGTTACTTTCGGCTGATGGCTTACTGAACACGACGGAGTTAGACATGCTAGTTAGTTTTAAGCCTTGATTAACCAATGTCAAATCCTTATTGTGTAGCTGGACCGTACCCTTTAGTGGAATATATGTTTTCGCGTCTTTAGTTTGTCTCTGCAATCGTTTTTCCTTTTGTATTCAATTAGGTGATCACATTTGGTTTTTGGACAGATTATTTATAGACCACCCAAAGATTTGAAGGGTATCCCGGGCGCTAAAGGTTTGATCATGTGCTTGACTGGATACCAAAGACAAGACAGAGATGACATCATGGTATGCATTTAACTTTGTTTTTTAGCTTTTATTTTCTCTCTTTTGCCCTTCCTAATTACTTGGATTTCTCTACTTACTGTATTATTTCAACTTGTTCATTACATTTCTCTGTACTTTTCAGACAATGGTTGGCTTGATGGGCGCACAGTTTTCAAAGCCCCTTGTGGCAAACAAAGTAACTCATCTCGTTTGCTACAAATTTGAGGGTAATTCTTTTCCTACCGTAGTTTTTTTTTTTTTTTTTTTCTTGGATTCTTTTCTTACCTTAGTTGGAATTTGAATATTTGTACTCATGGTGTTGAACACAACTTGCTTTTATTTGTCTCCTTCAAGTTCTCATTGTTTTCCAATTTTGCTGTCACCAAGCTTTGTTGAGTGTCTAATGAAAAAAACAAAAAGTTCTGTTTTGAAAACTAATTTGCAACATAAGAAAAGGGACGGAGGCAAATCATGCATCCTCATCTCTACTTTTTATGTGATAACTTTTTTTTTCCCCCCTCTCTTACTCCAACTCGTACTTGGATAGCATGAGTAAGTTAATGGAGTTTATTAATGTAGGCGAAAAATATGAGCTTGCCAAGAAACTACCAAAGATAAAGCTTGTCAATCACCGTTGGCTAGAAGATTGGTATGTCCTTATTTTGTCTATCGACAAAGTAGCATCTTGCTCATAATGTCTAATAACAAAGGTTTTCCATCTTCTGTTAATTGAACTGCTCTACTTTTTTCATCAATCTTAATGTTTTCATTTTGCAGTCTACGGGATTGGAAAATTCTTCCCGAAGATAATTATAATAAGAGGTACTCAGTAATTTGAGATATTAGTTTTCTCTGTCACTTATTTAGGGTACATATATTACTTTGGCGCTACTGCATCTTTCTTAGTTATACTTATATATGGGCATTCTGTGCACCTTAGGCATGGCATTAAATTATCAATTACTTAGCACACTTACTTTTGTGTTTAATTCTCTCTCAACAGTGGCTATGAAATGGAAATGATGGAAGCTGAAGCGAAGGATTCTTATGAAGAGGCTGAAGATACATCTATTAAGCATTATGTGGAGGAAAACAAGCACAAGGGTCCTTTCAATTTAAAATCTGGTGATCCAGAGGCACATAAATCACCGAAATTAGTAGCAGAGAATAATGGTTTTTTGAATGTTGATAACAATAAGGGCAACGTGTCGGTACCCAGTATTGATGATAAATCTGATCCAGCCTCAAGTTTCAATGATGTTCCCTTTTCCAAGGTTTTTGACTATGAGGATGCTGGTGGCCTCAAGGATACAGCTTATAATGGCATGCCTAATCCTCATTACCAAACGCTCATCTCTAAGAATGCAATGAATGAGATGACATCTAGCTCACGGAGTGCGGAGAGGCCTCCTCATTCTGATGGGAAGTTCAGTGCTGCAAGTTATCAGAGGAAAACACCTAGGAGATTAGGAGAATTGTCGAGAAATGGATTCACCTTTGATAAAGAACCAATGGGGAAACTCAATTCTGATGACTTTTCGTCTACTTTCTTCAAGGCAGAACACTCGAAGGACAGAATTAGCTCGGGCATTGAAGCAATTCAGAAAGTTATTGATTTACAATCTGGAGAAAACCCAACTGGTTTTTCGCCTCGAAAAAGTGTGCAGTTTGGTTCTTTTGCTAGTCCCAATTTGCAGAAAAATAATGATGCAAAAACATGCATTAGGAAAAGTGTGTCTCCAAACAATAAAATTCTCGGATTGCTTACATCTTTCCATGATGGTTTGCCTGAGACTAATGAAAGCATTGCAGCCCTTTGTGCTGATGTGAACTCTCCATTGAACTCACACTGTAGTGACGTAGTAACCCGGTCTTCTAGTTTTGCTAAGCCTTCACCGGGTGAACTGCCTCCCTCCAAAGCAATGGTGTCAGAATCTGGGCAACAAGATAACGGGAATGAGAAGACATCTCCATCCCCCATGAAGAGACCGAAAGTGTCCTCCTTATCTAGTGTTCCCAACTTCGGTGATCTTGATATTGGGAGTAGTGAACTAGTTGCTGCTCATACGAGGGAACCTCAGAATCCCCAGCAAGTTGTCGATGGTTCAGCTGCAACTAACAGAGGTCCAGAGACCAACTCCAATGGCCCTTCTAGGCCGATCTTGTTAGGAAATGAAAACTCAGTTACAAAGCCACTCAGAAAGAAGATGGTTGCAAAGAAGACTCTTGGTTCTAGACCTAAGTCAGGTTCTGTTGCAAATAAAAAGGGTGCTATCTACCCAGACAAAACTAGTACACCCCAAAATGATGCTGCAACTAGTTTGAGTGGAGCAGCCAATGAGAAATCCGCCCATACCACGAAGCCTGAAGTGTCTTCTACAATTGCTAACAATGAAGCTCCAGGAAAGGCGGAGATAGAAGAAGATGCTAACAAGTCTGAAGATGATACAGTACATAGAACAGAATCTCCAGATGATGAAACGGAGACTCCAGAGGAAAAGTTTGAGCAAGGGTTGGAGAATGTAATTCCAACTAACGGAGAAAATGCTGCACCAGTCCAATTAAGTGGAAAAGCTGATATTTTGTGTGGGAACAGATCAACAAGTGTACAGCATTTGTTAAATGATCCCTCTGCTAGTACTCATTCAGTGTCCCCCAAAGAAGGCAAGGGAGGAAATGAATCAGGTAATGCACAGGACGGAAATATTTCCACTAAGGCTGAGCCAAGCAGGAAGGGTGATGGTTTGAAAAGGAAAAGGGAAAAGGGAAAAGCAGGTGCTGTAGGTAATGTGGACGACAATATTTCCGCTCTGGCCGAGCCAAGCACAGAGGGTGATGGTATGAAAAAGAAAAAGCAAAAGGGAAAAACAGGTGCTGTGGGTAAATCTAAGACGAAGAAAGCTGATGATGTAAAGGAGGTAGTGAAATCAAAGGAACATGTAGAAGAAACTAATGACAACAATGGGGTGCACGGTGATGGGATATTTTCTCTGATACATCAATTGATGAATAATCAAAATGACAACAATGGGGTGAAAGAGATGGAAAAGGAGAAGAGAGCAATAACATGTCCTGTTGCTAAACCAAAGCACCATGATGCATCCAAAAAGAAGTTAGAGAAGTTCATTGAAGACGAAAAGGAGAACAAGCCAGTCGATCATGGGACTGAAAACAGAAGTGAAGCCAAAAGACTTGTAGAAAATCAAGCTGTTAAGGATGTTTCATCGCTGAACGTTGAGCAAAGTTCTGCTAAGAGCAGCCTGAACTCTTCAAGGAAAGTAACAGGAGTTACAAACAAAGCTAGAGACGAACCTGTATGTTTTATTTTAAGTGGTCATCGACTTCAAAGAAAGGAGTTTCAGAAAGTTATCAGGCGTTTAAAAGGAAGATTTTGCCGCGATTCACATCAGTGGTCTTACCAGGCAACACACTTCATTGCTCCAGATCCAATCCGCCGGACTGAGAAGTTCTTTGCTGCCGCAGCATCTGGAAGGTAAAACTTTTCAACTAGTTTTATCAATTGCTTCAATGTCCACCTACCAATTAAAAATCTCAACTTCACTTAAAATTATGCTCGAGTGACGATTCTAAATCAACTCTCACTTGAATGTAGGTGGATTCTTAAGACCGATTATTTGACAGCTTGTAATGAGGCGGGAAAATTCGTAGAGGAGGAGCCTCATGAATGGTACGGGAATGGCCTCAGTGAAGATGGTGCAATCAGTATGGAGGCACCAAGAAAATGGCATCTGTTTAAGGAGAGAACCGGTCATGGTGCTTTTTATGGAATGCGCGTCGTCATATATGGTGAATGTATAGCACCACCTTTGGTATGTTTCTACTTCGTCTCGTACCATAGCTTCTAGATGTTATTGCAAATTTCTTGATAATAAAATCCTGCTTTGTTAGTGCTTGCCGGTCATCTCACATTGTCATGAAACAGGATACTCTCAAGCGCGTTGTAAAGGCTGGAGACGGGACCATATTAGCAACATCTCCGCCGTACACCCGCTTCCTTGACTCCGGCTTTGACTTTGCAATCGTCACCCCGGGCATGCCACGTGTCGACGCTTGGGTCCAAGAATTTTTGAAGCACGAGATACCCTGTGTAGTAGCTGATTACTTGGTGGAATACGTGTGCAAGCCCGGGTACTCCCTAGAGAAGCATGTGCTATACAACAGCCATGCCTTGGCCGAGAAGTCATTAGCCAGACTGCAAGCAAGAGCAGAGGAGGTTGTCATAGACTCATCCCCTCCTGATGATTCCGGTTCCAATGACGTGGCGTGCAAAGTTTGCGGATGTCGTGATAGAGGAGAGGTGATGCTGATATGCGGCGATGAAAGTGGTTCGACTGGCTGTGGAGTTGGTTGCCATATCGATTGCTGTGATCCTCCGTTCAAAGATATTCCCGAGGATGACTGGTTTTGCTCCGAGTGCAGTGACAGGAGAAGCAGCAAAAGCAGCGAGAAATCTTCCAAAAAGAGGAAAAAGGGAACTTCTTCTCTGAAGTGCAAGTGATTTCTCATTCTTGTTACTTTCAAAATGCCCTTTTTTTTTTTTTTTTTTTTTTTTTTTTGAACAACCAAGTAAACTGTATCTTATTCGGACATTGAACATTTTGTTGTGTCGCATGTGTCGGGTCGATCTTACGGGTTCATGGAAGAAGAAAAATGGTTTATTTTATTGAAATGGCTCTAGGAAATAAAGTTTAATCTTTTTTAATGGTTCTAATTGATGTTGTAGGAAGAAGCTGGAGTCGTTACTTGCTTTAGTTATTTGTGTATTTTATGGTTTAATTTTTAATTTAATTGTGTTTTAGTTTCCAAAAGTGGTCATTTGTTTCATGCTAACTCAAGGATAGGGAGAATTATGGAAACGCCCCTCTAGAGAGGGTACAAAAAGATTTATGCCTATGAACAACCTCATTGGAGATTGGAGCCAACTGTTTTGAGAGGCACGATTCTCTTCGTAATACTACTAAATTCAATTTTAAAAAAGAAGTAAAACATAAATAGCAGTTTTCAATAAATAACAAAATTTTAAAATATTTGGAGTGAATAATTTACTAAATAAATAGAAAATTTTCTGGACAAATAATCTATTTTACTAGAAGTGAATTAACTATTTACCTAGTAAATTAAGTATTTATCTAATAAATTTATAATTTATTTAATTATGAGAAAATTATCTAAATAATCATATTTTTTTTTCATCTATTGATCAACATTACACAAACTTTTCCATCTTGATTAACATAACACAAACATTAGCTTAATTTTTATATCATGTTGATCTAATGTTATTATTTTATGTCATATTGATATAATAGTTTTTAAATTTATGTCATTTAGATACTTTTGTCTTTAATTATTTTAAAAACTAGCTACTTTCATTTAAGGAAAACTGCTACTTGAGCTCTTTGGCATCTTTCCCTACTACACAGTATTATCTGGGGAACTAGATTGGATGTCAAATAGGCCCAGTCCAACAAATAACCGGGCTGAGGCCCAATGTGCATGTGACAAAAAAAATGGCCTGAACACTGCATTGGCCCGAAAATTCTATCACGGGCGAGGCACTGGCGCCGCAATTTAACATGACAGGACGTTTTACCACTTCATAAATATCGCATTTTAGCAGTTTGACCTTGACCATTGGTTAAGGTTTTTTTTTTTTTTTTTTTTTTTTGACCGTGGTAATTAGTCTTTGACTCTCTGATGTACGGTCTTTCGAACTGAATTACCACAAGAAATTAGAACATGTCTTCAGCAGTACTTGCCCAAAAAATTTATTAAAAAAAAAAAAAAACTTTGATGTGAATTTTATTCTAGATACTGAAATGCTATTCCATAAGCTCTTATTTCTCCAAAAAAAAAAAAAAAAAAAGGTATCTTAATGAACTTAAGAACCACAGTTAACTAAGGATACATAAATTTAGGACTACTCTCCCGTCCGGCACGGTGGGGAGACAGTGGGGAGAGAGAAAGACTAACTGATTCAACTTCAATGACTATCTCGTACAATCTAAAAGACTTAATCGATACAAGTGTCGTTTATATCAAATAAAAATAAGATACCGGACACAAGAATAAGCCCATAAATTTATTAGATCCTGAATTATTAAGCACTTACCAAATTTTACATATGATCATGTGTTCGGATTCCATCTATTTATAGTATTTGTTATGTATGATGATGCATTTAGATCTTCATCTATTTATGAGAAAATGATGTTCAATATATATATAAACACTATAACAGTCAGGGGCGGAGGCAAGGGGATACAAGTGGGGGCGGCCACCCCCACTGAAGTTTTTGTTATTTTAAATTTATCCCAAAAATTTTTATAATTTTTTTAATTTATCCTCACTAAAAATAAAAAGTTCTCATATACTTTTTACTTTGCCCCTTATTAAAAACAATAATTATCACATAATCCCTACTAAAATTAATTTTATGCTTATAATTTTACTGTTTTTCCTTATTAAAAAAATTCTCACATAAACCTACTAAAATTAAAAATTCTCACATAGCTCCCACTAAATTTATTTTATCTTGAATTTTTTTTTTTTTTTATGTATGTCCTCACTGGAATATATTTCTAGCTCCACTCCTGATAACAGTCAAATAACTCAGCATATGTTTGGAACATAGATTTGAGATAAAATTTTTAAATTAAAATTAATTATCTTTTTAAAAATTAATTATAATTTTTGTTGATTTTTTAAAAATTAATTTTAATTTTTATTAATTTTTTAAAAAAATAAATATAAATCATAAGAAAAAGATTTGGATCTTCTATTCAAACGAATTCTTAATAACGTTGATTAAATTCACAATCAAACAATAAATTTTTTTTTTTTTTTGCTAGATAACAATAATTATGTTGATTATATATTTTTCTACTTTTCCTACTTTGAGGAGAGAGAGACCAAAGGATAAATCCGATATTCCATCTTCTGCATGGATGCCAGAGGTTACGTGTGGTTGGTGCCACTTTGAATATGGAAGCCAAGAATCATATACTTTTTGGTTCTGAATTTGGTTGGTTTGTGTCAATCACAATAATTTCTGTTTGCTCTCATTTCCCAAGATCTGAATTGCTTTTCATGATAATTTTCGTTTTCTTTGTCTAATTTTTTTTTTGGCTTCGTTTGTCTCAGAGTGGAAACCTTAGCTGGATTAGATAATTACAACACACATTATATTTTTTCCTCCCCTTCGCAGTTCCCATCTTCGTACGTTACTTTTCTATCCCCAATATAATATTGTACGAATTACATTTTTCTTTTTCAAAGCTCAAACTCCAACTGTGTACCAAAACTCTTTTCATTCTTCCGTGGGTTTGAAGACCTAATAATTTTATGACAAAACTTTATGCTTTTACTCTATTGATAAGTATTGATTTTTTTTTTTAACTGTTGTATTAATATTTTAGATTTGATATATGAATATAAATATTAAAAAGTTATAACACCACATGTAAAATTGCTTCCTATCCTATATCATATATGAGTTAATTTAAAAATTAAAACAACTATCGTTATCGATAAAGTTATAATACACTTCCTGCCATGTTTTTTTTTTTAATTCTCTTTCCAATATTTGCACTTGTAATAACAATACAAGTTTATAATAAGAAATAAGCCATGTTGGTAAGAGTCAAAAAGCTTATAGTTCATGACTCTAACCATTAAAATAATAAATTTGATTTGAAAGGACACAGGGAGTAATTAAAATTTAGGATCCGTTTGGTGAACGAGTTTGAGTTAAAAATTTTAAATTTGAGTTAGAAAATTTTTGTTGACTTTTCAGAAAAGACAAAAAAATTTTCAGAAAAAAATAAAAATTGAGATAAAAAAATACATTTTAATTTGAGATGAGGTTGATTACCAAACAAATCCTTATAATGTTAATGCTTTGAGTTCCCGCAAACATTCAAAAACCACTGTTTTATTAGCTAGAATTATTCCCAGATCTCACTAATCGCGTTTTGGGTGCCAAAATTTGAAAGACCACAATTCAAAATAAACACATATTCTTTGTACCCTTCTCGTGTTTTTACTCAAGAATATTAAGAAAGCATGACCAGATAATGAGAACAGAATTTGTCAGAAATTTCTTTGCATTATTAAACCCAATAGGCTTTTACAAACAGCCATATATGTAAGCCATCAAAAGAGTGTTAAGATCGTAGATATATATACACAGAAATATATATATATATATATATATATACAGAGAAGGGCACATGATAGCATCACATGCTGTCACTGACATCATCATAACTGGCCACGACTAACCCTCTTTTCAATGTTCCCAACATTCAAACATCACGTGTTCATATTCCCCAATCGCCCTCCTACTCGTTTAAGCTCCCATTTTCAAGCCACCATTGCATCAAAATTACATCTTTATCCCAACAGTTCTCTTCCTAATCCATCACAATTGCAAAACACAAAACGAGGGTATTATGGTAATCACGCAAAGCAGAATTATTGTAAAGTGCTTATAAACTCAAACCAGCGATTTGTAGATCCAAGTTTAATACTTAAAATATTTAAAAAGAAAAAAAGGTATTGGGAAGATGTTCTAAAGCCTCTGACCATGGAATAGAATAAAGAAAAAACCAATTTTAAACAAGATAAAAATACTGCCCTCGTGAGAAACAATACTATATACCCACCTTTTCTTTCGCCACAAGAAAATTAAATATGTCTTCAAAATGGTGCAACTATTACATATATGAATATAGATATATTAGCCTACCTATGAACCTATTAGAAAGACCTAAAATTTGTGATACATAAAACAATTAAATGTCAGATGAGTCCACTGAGAATTACTCCAAAACAAGGCTGTCATTAATTCACACACATTTATAAATATAAATATATGGTACTATACATTTGTGCCATATATATAAATATATAATCTCTTAGCAAGATCAGAGTTAAAAAACAAAAATAAAAAATTGAAGATATGGCAAGGCATGTTTTTGCACTTTCCTCATCAATGTGTGGCTTTTTACTATTCAAAATCCCGCCCTTATATATATATATATATATATATATATTATACACATATATGTGTGTGTGTATGTATATTTTGTTTATTGTTATTTATTGATCATGTGTAGTCACGCAATGTCTATTTACACTGTGGATCCAGCCATTGTCCACTTAAATTTCAAGACCAGAAAGCGCTTGATCAGAAACTCAGATAACAAGTAATAAATTAAACGAGGGTTTTTCTTGTGAAAGTGGGTAGTCATAATTAGAACATGGTGTGTGTTGTTTGCATTTCTTTGTTTGTTGGGGTCATATTTATATGGCACCTCAATTACGTCCTTGTTTATGGGCACAAAAACGCTTAGGAAAGCCAAAGAAATAAAAATATATTTTATTGAAACAAGAGCAAAGTTCAACTTCACATCCTCATGGACTTTTATTATTATTATTATTATTATTTTAATTAAATAGCAACAAGTCATTCATTCACCTTTTGACAACTCCCAAAGAAAGTTGATAATGCAACTTGAAAATCTGAAAACTATGTGACAGCTACATATCAATACTTTTGCATTTTAAATCAGTCATATGGTTACATTAGCCAAAAGAAAACATAATTTCCATTTTTTTTTTCTCATACAATGGAAAATAGAATAATGATAATTTAAAACCGCGGATGATATCAAAGTGAGTTTGATTTTCTTGTAAGGGATCTTAAGGAGGAAAGTGAACATGATTGTTGAGTTGCTTGGAAGGACAAAAGCCTAAAACTGATTCTTTGGGGATATAAAGTTGCTAAAATCACTTGAAGGGAAAGAAAGGAAGGGAAACAAAATTGTAGTGTACAAAGGTAACCATGAATTATGGATACAGTAATTAGGTAGCCCTTTAATCTTGACTATAACTCAAGAAACAAACTTCTATCTATACATACAAGAAATGTATCAAGTTCGACGATCAGACCTATTTTACAATTGTAACATTCTCTTTAGAATCTTATAATTACTAAATTATTTACATCTAATTTTTTAATTTAGATGTTGTAACGGTACTTTTAGAACTAAATTATTACAAAGGACATATATAGTAATCAGTTATAACACATAAAAGAAAATTATAAGTAACGTTTTATAAAGATATCTGATATGAGATAACCCCTATATATACACACTCCAAAAGTTTTTAGTGAATTAAAAAAAAAAAAAAACGCATTTAGGATTCATGTTCCTAATCCTCCTAAATGATTAAAAATTTTGGTCATCTGCTCAAAGAGATGGCATTAAATAATGCATATATGGCAGCTTCAATTAACCACAGAGGGTAACAGAATTTATAGTGTCCTGACCGTAAAAACAAGCTTTTATTTTGGCGACATTGTTTATCCCCTCCTTCTGGAAAAGTGCAAAATACACAGATCAAAAGAACATCATGGTGCCACCTTTTTTATGGGGCAGCAGCAAACAGAAATGCTTTTTTTCCCTTCGAAAAGAAGCCACTGCCCTTGATCTTTTACATTTAAGCACCTAAAGCTAGCTCTGTTACTTTTTAGCCCCACCCCCCCCAAAAAAAAAAAAAAAAAAAACAACATGTAGCTCTGTTAAGCTTGGGAGGTTGGAAACCTCTTTAATTCCCAACAACTTTATTAAAAGTCCTTTCACATAAATGGATACACACATTTATGGGATTTTTCAAGCCCAATTAATTTATCCCCTAATTTTACATTAAACATCTGAATTTTCTTTTCGAAATTAAGCCAAGATAATTCTGTTCTATGCTACCCGAGGGTTCTTTAATAAAATGAAAAAAAAAATTAAGTATGATATAGTTTTCAATAATCAGATTATATGAAATTGTTATTATTATTATAATAAAAGGATAAGATAAATTCTTTTTGTGGCCTATAAAAATGGCATTTTGGTTGCAAATCAATGCTAGAGACAAACAGTGTATTGTGGTACGGAACAAGTGCCCAAAAAACAGTGATCATCTCAATTACAAGGCTGAAGTGACCTCTCCTTTCCAAACACTTTTTTCCTTTCCTTTTTTATTTATTTTTATTTTTTCTTGTATTGAGTGTCGATTAGACCTTTTCTTTTGTTTCCATCTGGGCCTTTAGCTCTAAGCCAGTGCTGTACTCTTTTCAGAAGAGAGAGAGCAAAGCAAAAGGAAAAAAAAAAAAAAAAAAGAGAAACCTGACAAGCTTTTTCCTCTGTGGGTGACCTCACGTTATCCCTTCACACATCCCACCAATCGAAACTGGCCACGTCTTCACCAATCACATTCACCACAATTACTGTAAAAAAAAGGGGAAAAGAAAATGGTCCAAAACCACATCATTAAAAAAGACTCGTTATTGCATTGCGTTGGGTGTGTACGAAGGGCGGGCTTCTTTGGGGTGGCACTTGGTAGGGAAATGAAATCTAGTGGAATGTCAGAAAGTTTTCCGCTGCATGGATAAGCTAAAAACCATACAAAACACACAACTACTAAATGCTACCACATTAAGACACCGAAAAGAATCCAAAGGCCTTTTACCTATTACGATATATTTTCCTCCCACATGCCATCACTCTCTCACTCTCTCTCTCTCTTCCTCTGCAGTTCCCACATACCATCACTCTCTCACTCTCTCTCTCTCTTCCTCTGCAGTCTCTTCCACTGCAGTTTGCAGTATAACAGTGTACCATTTTCTTTCTTTTTACCACAAGCCCGTTAATTATTTTTTTCCTAAAACGCCAATTTGTTTTAAATAAAATAGAATTGGAAAAGGAAAATCAAAACCCATAAAAAATAGTGCGAGAGAAAAATCCAAAAGTAGAAAATTCGGTACTTGAAATTCTGTACATGTAGTAAGGAGTAGTGAGCGTAGTAGTAGAGAAGGGAAAATTAAAAAGGATGACAAAATTTCCCGGCGAGGTTTTGGACATTTTTTATCATTTTATCTTTTTTTTTTTTTTTTTTTGTTCTTTGTACAAAGAGAGAAGGAGAACGTAATATTGGATTGATTCCCTTTGCCGGTAATGATTCTTTTCAAATCAACAGCTCAACGCCTCGTACTTCACCGGAATCGGACGGTTAAACCCAACCTGGGAAAGCAGATTCCCAACCACCGTGAGGTCCCGGCAAAACACTCCTTGGAAAACATTATTATTAGAACCGACTGAAGAAGACACCGTCGTTTTGACGCTCGAGACTTCCTGTTTCTGTTTCGGTGTCGGTTTCAATTCCGGTTTATGTGATTCCGAATCCGGTGGTTGCTGAATCTGAATCGCTGCCTGAGCGGCCTGCAGCGCCGCCGCGGCAGTTTTCCTCTGTTTCTCAACCGCTTCCTCCTCCATGATCGTCGACATTACGCTCGAGTATCCTTTCTGGATCAACCTGTAGAGCAACAGAGCCGACATCTTCGCTCCGTCCCTGATCGAATCGAGATCGCGATCGTCGGCGAGCTCGCAACGCTCGATGAAGGCCGTGGATTTGTCCGGCTTGTGGCGGAGACACAGAAGGAGATGCGCTCTCTCCAATTCCGATCTTGAACAGCCACGCCTCAATCCAATTAAGGAATAGTAATCCACATTGTTGCCGGTCTCTCCCGACGCGACTCTCTGCTTCAGTTCCTGGATTTTGGTCGTGAGAGCGCACAATTTTCCAGGAATCTCCCTGTACCTCACGTTGTGGCGCTTCCAGGCAGGTCCTGGAAGCTTCCGATCGCGGAGGATGGAGTTGTAAAGGAGCTTCAGGTGCTCGAGATCGTGGAGGCAATCAGGGAGGCACCGGACGGTTTCGAAGAGGGAAGCTCTGGTGTCTAGGGCTTGGATGGAGCTCGGATCGAGGGCGAGAGTGCGGTTGCAATCGGCGATGGACTCTGCGATTCGTCCGGCGGATCTAAAGGCGGCGGCGCGGTACATGTAGCACTCGGCGAGAAAGCCTTGTGGCGCGGCGCGGCGGCCGTCGACGATCTTACTGAAGTGGCGGATGGCCTCGGAGTAGAGGCCGGCGTCGAGGGCGGCGATTGCGGCTGTGCGACGGCGGAGGAGGAGCTTGATGTGGCCGAGGAGTTGGCTGACGTTTTCGGATTCAGATAGGAGTGGCGCCGAACCCCGCGGCGGAGAGGTGGAGGTGGCGACGGAGAGGTCGGGGAAGCTGGAGAGGGAGAAGCTGTCGTCGGACCAGCATATGCTCTCGCGGCGGAAGGCAGCGCTGGCGAGGCGTTTTCCGGTCTGGAGGAGCGCCATTGCGTCCTCCATTAGGCCCAGATGGCAACATGCTTGGCCCAATACCAGATATCTGTGTCAATTTCAGTACAAAAAAGACAGTCAGCTCTCTACTGAGTTCAATTATGTACTAAATCCTACAATACAAGATACACCCAAAAACAACACATTTGTAGAAACTTCTCTAACTTGTTAACTTCTAACTTTTTCACAATATAAACCATAAGAAAAAATAAACAGATAAAAAGATAAGCATTGCCAATATTGTAGAAACAAAATGAATCAAAGAACAAGTGAAAAAACATTTTATTTTATTTTTTTTATTTTTCCCAAATATTCAAAGGGTGTTTTTCTCAGGGTCAAAAATTGAGAATTTCAAAAATGGGTGGCCGTGGCAGTGCATTTACTCGAACAGATGGTAAAGGCAATAAAAACAGGTTCCTCTGATCTCAAACGACATTAAATTAAATAAGAAAAAAGAGACATTAAAAGCAGAACCTCACCAAACCAAACAAATCTTAGGAGAAAACGTAAAGGCAAAAGTTTCAGAATACCAATGGAACAGAGCAAAAAAAAAAAAAAGACGAGAAAATTAAAATTTTTTTCTACCTCCATTGCCCTTCCTTGTCGCCGTTTTTACACAGGCCGGCTATGACCTTCTTCTTCAAGTCCGAGACGGAGAAGCACTTGAACGAAGGGTGATCACGATCCTCCGACTCCGACGACGAGTTGCTGCTCGTCGAGAGGAGCTTGACTCGCTCCCTCGACAACTGCTGCGACGAGTTCTCCGACCCGATCGAGTCGTCGGAAGCCATTTTTAGGCTGGGAATGTAGTCCTGGAGCATATCGGCGACGTCCTTGAACCGCCGGAGATACAAGAGCGACCTGGCTTTGAGCTCGAGCGCCTGTTCCAGCCGAGGAGAGAGGGCTAGAGCCGCGTCAAGAAGGTTCAGAGCCAAAGCGATCTCGCTCTGTTCTTGTGTCGCAATCAGATTCCTAGCATCTTTTATATACTTATATACAATCTGAAATATATATATATATATATAATTGTTTGAAGAAATCGTCAGTTTTTGGTTGAACAAACATGGAAATGGAGAACAGAAAAAGAGAGAAAAAAAAAATTATTACCTTTCTGTTGCTAAGCCACCAGTGCTTCTTCTCATTAGAGGAGAGACAAGGAGAAGAGACGGCCATTGTGTTTGGTTTCTCTCGTTATCTGCTTCTTTTCCCAGAAATCAACTCTTCGAACATCAAATCTCCTTACCCCTTTTCCCTCTCTCTCCACTCTCTGACTTTTTCTATATCTAAGTATGATTTCTGTCTCTCTCTCTCTCTCTATCTTCTCTGTTCAAATCACGGATATTTTCTGTGCTGAAATAACGGGAGAGAAAATATAGAGAGTGAGAGAAGAAAAATGTTGAGAGAGAGAGAGAGAGAGAGAGAGAGAGAGAGGGAGGGAGGGGAATGGGGGAGAGGGAAGGATGTTGTGGGTGTGTAATTTCGAATCTGTATTGATTTTCAAGTATAAATAGGGAAGGTGGTGGAGTGAAAAACAATTCTCTAAAAAAAATAAAATAAAAATTAAAAAGGAAAAAAAATGAGGATATATAAAAAAGAAAAATTGCCAGCTTTGACCTCATAGAAAGCTTTGATCCTTCATCTTCATAGCTGGCACCACACCGTAGTAGATTCTCTCTCTAAACTTTTTTTCTTTTCTTTTTTTTTTTTTTTCTCTATTTCAAGTTATGTAGCCTATGAGACTACTAGTAAGGACTAAGGAGGGTCAAGAGTAGACCACCCAAATTACAACAAAAAATTGTGTTTGACTGGATGCAGCCGGTGAAGTGCATGATCGTGACCGGATATAGCCGGTGGATCATCACGGGTCCTCGTGTTCAACTACCGGCGGAAGAGAGAACGCGAAAATTGCCCCGAAAAAAAAATTGAAAAAAAAAAAAAAACTCCTCATGTTATTTATTTATTTATTTTATTATTCTTTTTTTGAGGGAGGTTATTTATTTTCTGATACAAGAAATTACTATTTGTACCCTGTGGACCAAAAAGGGAAAGAAAAAAAGAGAGAGAGAGAGAGAGAGAAGGCAAACGATCAGAATCTTTTTTACTCACTAGTTACTAAAATCATTGAACCTATAAAAGGGCCCAAAAATCTGATCACGGTTAGATATTAATCCAAAAGGAAGCTTTTCCTTTTTTTTTTTTTTTTTTCCTTCCCCCTATCTACCCGATTTTGATCATTGATTGGATTACATTTTTCACAATTAGTGGCTTAAATATCGGCTATCCACTGCATTTCATTATTGTTTCTCTCATTCACGGTTTGTTCAATTCGATGAAATCCAATTTTGTTCTCTAGTCTTTGAATCATTGTATTTATACACCCCGTGAGTATACTTGGCAGATGAACATTAAACGAATTTGAGAGCCTAATTAGCATTAGATTATGTTGACGAATTTAATTTGTTTATAATATGTGTGCGGTATGCTCTTCAATGTGTGTTTATTGCCATATTAGGATGATGATCCTTATCCTTGTAAATAAAAGGAATTTCTATTTATGCACGTGGGATTGTGGTTGAGATTTTTAATTATTGGATTGATAATTTACCTTTTTTTTAGTTTATTGCTGAGTAGATAAAAATGTAACTATGAAGAAGAATTATCCAATAAAAGCCCAACATTGCATGATTAATGATTTTGCAAATTGAATATAATGATGATATTAAACGCAAGACCAAGCTTTTTATTTGCTTATTATTGATAAATTACCCAATAGTTTTATTATATTAATACATTCGGTCTACTGAATAATTTATCCGTAAGAGGTCATTTGAAGGGGTAGTGTTTGTTAGTGTCCCAATTGTTGGGAGGGACATAGTTGTCAAATGAGAAAATGAAAGGGGAGAAAATAGTAAAAGGGAAATGTTAAATAGGGGATGAGAAAGTGACTATTCTCTCTTAACCCACAAGAATCATGCTCCTTTTTTCCTTTTGGGAGTTTGCTTTGCCTTTTATTTTCACCCACATTTGATTAATGAAGGCACATGAATATGGATAGATAGCCAGATGGGTTTGTCTTAAAGGCACTCAAGCTTTCCCTTTCCAAATGGGCCCCACCTTCCACACAAGGGGAGGTTATAAGAAAGGACACCATCCCCAGCCAGCCCTTCATTAAGGAACAGTTCCTACAATCTCATGCCCTATCAAATGGTTTACCCCACCACAATTTTGCACCACACACCCCCACCCCCCCCCCCCCCCCCCCGGGGCGCGGGGCACCCTGCCACGTCACCACGTGACCTGGCCTGTCTTCCTGCTTAGCTGGGTCCCACGTGGCATGACCTACTTTCACACTCTTGGTCCAGATTAGCCAGAGATTTTCGACAGCTCTCTCCCTCCCTCCCTCCAGCCTTTTGTTTTGTTTTGTTTTTTTTTTTAAATTGGGACCATTTTTTTTTTGGGGGTTTGGTTGTCGCTCCTTTAGTGTACTATCTATTTTTGGGATCAATAACACAAAAGGGTGCACCAACTCTTGTATTGATCCTTAATTTTTAGTTTTACATATTATATTATTTCGAACTTTTTAACTGTTATACAAACGGTTTCTATGTTAGTATTCCATTAAAAACTAAATAAAAATTGAATACATTCAAATCACATGAGTTTTTATTATCGTTAAAATTATAATAAAAATGTTTTTTTGAAAGTAAATTGTACCTCCAAAATATATCTGATTAAGTTATATATCTTTCATAAAAGTAAAATTTACTTCCAAAACAACTTTGATGGAGATAAACTTTTCATCCAAAAAATATTTAATTACGATTTTATCTATAAATGAAGCTCATGTGATCAAAACATGTTCAATTTCTATCTAATTTCTTTCTTTACAAAATATTAAGAAATGGGCCAACTGTAACAATAGAAAAATCAAGAGAGTATGATTTGTAAAATAAAAAATCAATGATCAATATGAGACAAGATGCATAATTTGAGGATCATTTATAAAAACAACCATAACATAAAATATTGCGCATGTATGTCACATACATAACATAAAGCGTTACTACTTACTAATATTAAAACATTTTTTTATATGTTATCTTGGAATTTTCCTATATACTTACACGAACAAATAGTTTATAGATGATAAAGAAAAAAACTTGCCCCGAAGTGAACATATATATGATGATAATTTAATTGATTGAGAGTGCTCTCCGTTAATTGCTAGATTTTGACATATTGTTAGTCTAATGAATTGTTGTTAATCATGTACAATTATGTATAGATCCAGGATTTTTGACACCAATACTTGATTCTCAAAAAACTTAAGCAACAAATATCAATTACTCGAGTATAATTATTGAAGGAGGTTGAGTCACCAGCCGATTAACATAATCATCATATATATACTCTATTACGTCAAGTACCATTTTTTATTTTTTTTTAAAGTACTCTTTCTGTAGTATAGTTTTCTCTGTTTTATATATATCATTAATTATTTTCCTCAACTAACCAGGACAAGTACTTTGGATGTTTTTGTTGGTAAAATCTATTTCAGAAGCACAATGATTCTACTTTGCAACAGTAGCTTAGTATCATCTTATCCTTACAATCCGACTTGATAATTTCAGATACATAAGGGGAAATTTCTAAGAAAAAACAGTTTTTGTCTTGCATAGAAAAAGTGGAGTCGAAACAAAAGCCAATGCAAATAGAATAGACTCGTAACATTGAAGCGAGCAGATAATTTATCAAGAGTTTTCGTATCTTCAATCGACATGTAACTTTTATGTACCGAAAAAACAAAAGTTGACATGTAACTATACAATATCAAAAATTAATGCATCCGTACAAAAGAGAAGAAAGTATGCAGTCGAATTTGATTCATTCAACAACAAAACATTAAACGATCGACAATCCTATGATACAAAAGCTCTAAATTATAAAATTTTGTTCTAATTTCATTAGATTATCATAAATAGTAAATTAAAAATTTTAATACGATCCGACTGGTTTATAACCAATTATTTATGGAAACATACCATGGAATTCTTCTTGAATAATTTTTTTTTGGGGGGGGAGGGGGGGTGTGGGGCGCAGCCACAAAATTGATGTGACGAGTAAATGAGATAAGCACACATATTTTTTCCCTGGAGGGAGGACCATGGTCCTACAAAGTGTCAATATTATGTAATATCGGTCTTTGTACAAAAGAAAAAAGAAAACTAGACTAGGGACCAATATTGTTGGAGCTACGAGGCCAGGCCGGGGTCTACGAAGTAAAAGTGTTGGTTTTTCTTCATAGCTGCAAACGCCAGTACAGCTCAGGAGTCCAGGTTGTAAATATTGGGAAATATATACTAATTTCATGATTGAAGGGCCGTTTTATAGGTAGAACTCATCAATACTGAAGAACTTCTGGTATGGTGCCTTCAAGGGTCCACTTTATAAATATATATATATATATATATATATATCTATACACATATACATATTTTTAATATTTTAGACTTAAGGGGTCCACTTGTTTTGTGTAAAGACCCCTATATGAACGACATCTTATACATTTTTTCATGTACTGCTTAGGTGTCACCTTGTAAGTTATACACATATATGTTTCCATAAATATATATATGTATATATGTTTAAAAAATGAAGCTCTTTTCTTCCATATCCTCATCCGCTAATCATTAATAACCATTCCAAACTCAATTTTATTTTTATTTTTCTACGCAAATTATTTTTCCCCCTCGTTTTGGGGCAAGATTCGTTGGTAGCACGGGATTTTATTTTATTTGTTTTTGTAGTTTCTATGTAGATATCTTCCTGAAGTCCAAGCTTGTATTTTTCTTCTTCTTTTTTTGCTCCCTCCAAGCCTTTTTTTTTCCCCTCCTTTTATTTGTTACAAATGTGTGTAAAGCAAGGTCCACAAATTTGAATTACACTTTGAGAAACATATTTGCCCCATTTATGCATTGGACAAAACACATGCAGTGGTCTCTCACCTTCCTTCTGAAAATGAAACGACCATTTTTTTTTTTCCCCCACAATGGTCCAATGAAATTGGCTTCTTTTGAATAATAAGCTTCTCTTTCCCTTGCTCACTACTATAATGACACTCATTATTGATTACATACAACAGTTTGATGGACTATAATTGGTGTCTTTTCCTTCACATTATTTTTGGATCTACCTCTCTTTGTTGTTATTCCCATGTCATTATTAGCAATTATTAATTTGCATCTAAGGAGAGGAGGAGATGAATATTGACATATTGATGCAACTATTCTAACAACTAGCTTCCTATTCTTTCTCTCTGCCTTTTTTTTTTTTTTTCCACTTTTTTTCTTACACACTTATAAATGTGGAGTTCATAGTTACATTAACAAGTTGACTTTTACGAAAGCGAATGAAATGAAAGTCCATTTCAATGAGTGTCACCCTCTAATTCTTAAATAATGATAAACTTTGACACGAAAACCTTATAAATCCAATCAGCTTTAAGTTTAACATAATTACCAAACGAATATTAAAAGTAAGATCGCCTCTCTCTGTCTTTCTAGATATAATTGTTATCCCTAAACTTGTCAAACAATTAGAATATTGTTGCTCAAATTGATTTTAAAAATTCAAAGGGTAAAATTGTAAAAAATGTATGCTTATTTCCTTCACCAATTTAAATGGTGCTATAAATTTGGGCCATGTTGTAACAAATTAATAAACTTAAGTGATTAATTGTTAAAATAAAAGTTTGAGAACAATTTAAGGGAGTACAAAAAGTTTAGAGAGAAATAGATAATTTAGAAACATATAAATTTGATCAATATGAATAATGAGAATTGGGAAATATCACAGTCACCTAGTTTATAGTTATTATATTTTACTTTCCAGTTTATTAAATGGTTTTTTTCCCCCCTAGCTTCACAACCTTTTAAAGGGCCGCTATCATTTTCTCTAGATGAACAATTTAAACAAAATTATAGTAAATATTGTTTTTTCATATTAAAAAAAAAAAAAAAAGAAATACCAGATTTTGAAATACTTTAATTAAATAAAACATTTATGTTAATTACTTATTTCTTCCTAATTTAAATAAGCGCGTTTGAATATTTTCTTTTTCAGATAGTTTTAAAAGATGAAAAATCATACATACACTACCCACTATATCGCCAGCGTGGCAAATGCAGTTGGCAAGGATCGTTATTTAAGAGGGAAATTAGTTAGCTATAGCCAGTCCACCTGGGATCTCTCAGCTTTTAGCCAATCTTAGTATGACAAATTAGATATCATTAACGAATCCTTTTGATTAATAATACATACATACATACATATATATACACATACATACATACATATATATATATATATATATATAATTTAGTGGTTAGTGGAGAAACGCTCCCATTCTCTATGACATGCTCGGATCCAAGGGGGCAAACTGTGACGTGAAGTCCAAAAGATTCCCTTATCAAAAAAATAACACTTGAGATAAGGTTCTCATAGTTTTGCGAATGCTAATAAGCTTTCATTTTTGACGGCTCAACTCAACCATATAGGCTTATAATATATATTTATATACATGTATATATATTTGTTTGTTTAACCAATCATATTTGGCAATTCATCCAACGTTAGTCGTCCTTTTGATACATATATGTGTGTGTGTGTGTGTGTGTGTGTGTATAAAGCTCTGCAAAAAGCTCAGCAAGGCACTGAGGGACGCACGTGTTTTGGTGATGAGGTTTGGCGTGGAGATGGCAGCCCATGTGCGAGCTTAGCTTTGCCAAGAACTAAGTGCTAAGCTTGCTTATTTATAACATAACTCAAATGGCCAACAAGGCCAACCTAATCCAGGTGGGTTTTCGCGATTTTTCTGCTCCAAAAGTTGCCATTATGCACCTAATACATTTGGAGAATTCTAGTACTAATCATTCCTAATAATATGAGGTTTACAATATTTTGTTTGGCAAAACTAACCAATTATGGGAAAAATATAACACTAATATATATATTTATATATATATATATATTCTTAAAAGAATATAATAGAAGAGAAATTATTCTGTACAGTCAAATGTAGAACATCATACTTATATAAGGTGAGAGCATGTTTAATAAATAGCCACTTTCTATCTCATAATGTGTTTATATTAGTTGCTTAATTATCATGTTATAAAGATTCTACGTACACCTCTTTCATATTAAATTGATTTGATATGTATAAATTACCTAAATATCAATTATTTGTCAAATGAGTTTACCACACAGTAAACTTGATCATTCAATATATTGAATAATTTCTCTTAATAATGATAAAACATGGAGTAATTTTCCTTTATTATTGTGGAAGTATTAATTAGAGAATTTCCACCTAAAAAAAAATCCATTAATTAGAGAAGAAGGTAAAGATGTATAGGCAAAATTAAGTCTCGTTGCATATAAAATGACACTAATAGGTGAGGTGTTAATTTCTTGATTAATAACGTCGTGGAAGTGAGAAAACTAATA